>CM055116.1:1142769292-1143096792 GCA_029206835.1 Rana muscosa | reverse complement strand
TTCAACCCCCCCCCCCCCCCCCCACGATGCAAATCGGCTGTTTCTGCGATTCTATGTAAACTGTGCAGTGCCGAGCTGTCAAAAACAAATGTTTATCAACATTCCTCAGCGCTGAGAGATAAAGAACATATACAATGGGGGTTATTTACGAAAGGCGCGTGCAGTCGCTGTAAATCTGAGGGGAAGCTCGGATTTTATCATCCAATCATGTGCAAGCTAAAATGCTGTTTTTTATTTTCCTTGCATGTCCCTATCGGATCTACAGCGACTGCACTTCCACTTTGCACTGCAAGTGCACTTGGATTTGCCTTTAGTAAATCAACCACAATGTATCTCTCAGTTCTTTTAGCTGAAAGGAATGAACTTTGGTCGGTAAATGAGGGTAGTTTAAGCACAACCCAAAAGTGGAACTTCCACTAAATCCACTCCTTGCCCCCTTACATGCCACATTTGGCATGTAATTTTTTTTTGGGGGGGGGGGGCTTCCTGTCCCACTTCCTCCTTCCACCCAGGGACCGCTTAGGCGATCTGTCATATCGCCTTTTGGCGGCCCCTCCCTGTAGGCGATCACCTGGGGCACGTGACAGGTCCCAGGCGATCGTCTGTCCACTCAGATTGTGCTGCGCCGCTCGTGCATGCGCAGTGAGTGCCCGGCCGTGAAGCCGAAAGCTGTCACGGCCGGGGGCCCACAGTTAGAATGGAGGCGCCGGCAGAGAGGGGGGGAGGAGCAAAGCTCTGTTCGGCCGCATCGCTGGACAGTGGAACAGGTAAGTATCTGTTTATTAAAAGCCAGCAGCTACACTTTTTTTGTAGCTGCTGACTTTTAATAAACATAAAAAAGGCTGGAATCCCTTTTTAAAGATCAAACCTTTTTCCAAACCCTTTTTTACAATTTTTATTTTTTTGGATAATGTGAAAGATGTTGCGCCGTGAGAATCGGGATCTTTATTCTAAGCAAATAAATTGCGATTCTCCATTTTATCCAGAATCGTGCAGCTCTTCGCCTGCAACTTCGTTCTAGAGAGCGTCAGGGTAAGGCAGGAAGTAGAGCCTCGCAAAAGCCATATCTTTGTACATGCACTGTTGGCGTTGGCCACCAGATGGCAGGATCAGTCACATGTACAGCCAGTTCTCCTCTGCAATTGTATAAATCGGTCTCATCAACCAAAAACAAATGTGTTTATTGGCCAGTCTCTTCTCTATAGTATTTTAACTTGAGTTACAATCTTTATTTCCTCTAATACGTATTATGCAGAAAATAACTTTAGGGAATAGTAAAGAAGAGAATAATTATAAAGCAAAATGATGGCTGTACAGATGTTAACGTTCCATTTTTTTTGGGGATCCCAACAGTCATTGTGAGAATAGTGGAAGCCAGATGAATAGTTTTTCTGTTTTATCTTGAGACCACAAAATTCTGGACCCATTAGTGAACTTATGCCTAAGGCTTTTGCCAAGGTAGCTCAAATGTTACAGGTAAGCAGCACCACCCAATCTAGTATTTTAATTTAAGGTGGGTGCCCTTGAGCTGAAATTTTTTTATTATATCGGATTTATATAGTGCCAACAGTTTGCGAATGGCTTTACAACATGAGGGCCGACGGTACAGTTACAATACAGCAAGCTCATTAGAGCTTGCAATCTAGGCGTATGTAATTCAAACTTGTCAGCAACCATGCAAAGCTTCAGTAACGGGTTTGAATGGAGTTGGACTGTCCCTCAAAGCATTTCCCTCCTATTTAAAAATGGCATATACCTTAAACCATGGGGTTCTGATGATCACATGTGGGATTCAGACCCCCCAAATGTGCACCCTGCAGTTGTTCGTTTCAGTTGAAAGGGCATCTGCAAATGTTGACTGTGGCTAGTAGACTAGTATATGAAATTTGACAAAAGGTCAGATTCAGGGGGCTCTAAAGATAAGTGTACCTATCATTTAAAAAAAAAAAAAACGTTTTTTTATTGCAGCAAACAATAAAATAAGGTAAATGACTGATTTTAATCCATTCAGTTCCACATCACTCAAGCATTGTACCTGACCACTCACTGTTCATTTTGATTTTGTCAAGGTATTGTGTGTTGATTTCTCAGCCTGTTCTCCTGATCAGTAATGTCAGAGGTGAGAATTTTGTTTTGTCTGGAAAATTCAGGTTTAATATTTTTTTACTAAAAGTATTTTGAAGTATAGTTCTATTTCAAACCAAATCAAGAAGACTGTAACTTGACCACTCTCACTTGTCTGTCTGCTGTCCGTGCGGTTTTCCTTCTATCGTACATCATGGATTGGAACTGGCTCATATGCAATGTTTATAGCAGAAGCACAAAAAAGCTACTTGAAGATCTGCTATACCCTAATAGTTGTAAGATATTTGCTGCTCCTGATGCTCTTAACCCTGCTGATCATATTTTGTTCCCACCCCAGGCATGCCTAATCCTAGGGGGAAGATAGTCAAGGTCGTTATAAATGTCAGCAGGCAGCTACCTGTAAGCTTGTTCTACTGTTGTCCGCTATGTTCCTTGACTCCTTACCTGCTGAGTTTTTAGGATTGGATTGACTTACTCCTAAAATGTTTGTTAATTTTCAATCCCTGCAGACCCTGCCATTTTGGAATGTATTATCTGCACCTGCAAAAAAAAAAAGATATCCCCAGTACTACAGGGTTGTTGATATAGGTACACTTTTTAGGCTATATGCCAAGCATGACATTGACAAACCTATGTCCTGTAATCATCCGTTGATGCAGTAGTATTAAAGGATAAGTTCAACTTTCTGAACATGCTACACCCATATTTAGGGTGTAACATGTACAGCATCTCCCTGCCCCCCCCCCCACCGGACAGCAGGCCAGGAATCTTCTCCCTGCACCTGCTGTCCCCACCCACATGACCGCATCATTCATTCACAGATCCCTGTGAATCAATGAACTACAACTACCGTTGGCTTTTGTGGCTGACGACTTGTAGTTCTCGGTGAACTACCAGAGCACTGATGAGTAGTTCATGGATGCTTCCTGTCAGTGTAGCTGTCGGCCCTTACCTCTGATATAAGTGGGCAGTTACTGAATGACTGTTTTCAGGCGCCTGAGATTGCACCCTACGATCTGTGATCATGGGTGCAATGCTTTACAGGCTCCTAGAGAAAAAAATGCGTTTTTTTTTTGCAAAAAATGTGCATTTATTTTGTAAAGATGAACCTATCTTTTGAAAGTGTAGGGATGTTTGCACTCCCCCACATTACCAGAACTCCCCAATATTTGTGTATTGTGTTTTACAATACTGTCGGGTATCATAAGATAACCCTGACAAAAGAACCAATTTTATAGATTGCATTTATTAATGTTTTAGGGCCCAGTAGATCATCATAGATAAAATTTGGTACACTGCGGTGCCATACATTTTGAACACGCCTCGACTGCAACACACCACATTGGCCCTTTGCACATCACTGTCTCGCATGTTGCCCCTCCTTGTCATTACTTTACTTTAAGGCCTACACTACAGTATACACCCATGCAAAAGGCTGTGCTTGCCTGCACAGGTGTTCTGTGAATCCCCATGCAGTCGATCCCATTCATGTCAATTGGGATGCAGAGGCTGCACGGACACAGCTTTTGCTTCCAATTTGGCAGCCGTATGGGTGTGGGTGCATGGCCATGAACGCATACTGTCTGCATTTGGGGCCTTGCATCCACACCCGCACATCTATCAAATGGGAATCTCCTCTGCATCCCCTTGCAGGCAAAAACAGTCCTGGCATGAGTATGCGCTCATGTGAGGCTTAAGTCTTAATCTAGAAGCAAGTATGCAGGTCTGGAAGGTCGGAGTTAAATCCTTACCTGCATGATTGTCTCCAGTTATTGATGGAAAGTATTAAAGCTAGAGGAACAGCATGACAGCCTGGTAACTAGAATTTAAAGAACTAGGCACTGGGTGCCTCCATGGGTTTCTCTAAAAAGGTTTCTTTAACATGGAAGGCTATATGTATATAAGGCACTGCTAATTCAGAACCCTGTGGATCAGGTACATGATTACTATTTTACAGACTTGTTGATCTCATTGCCTCATCTTACACTGAGATTTATCAAGGTGCTGTAGATCTGATACAAGTCCAGCCTGCTGTAGCTTTATTTGGCTATAGCTTGGACAGAACAAAATGTTCCCCTACCGTATCACTGAGCCCTGAATGAGCCAAGCATCATCTGTGTCTAGCTGGTGAAATACTGTCCTAACAGGTTTACTGTCATATTTTTATTATCCTCTGTTATTTAATGCATGTAAAATAGAAGGAAGATGGCAGCTTTCTTGCTTTGTTCTTTGTCTTTTTTTTTTTTTTTTTCTTTTATGGTTAAAATTTCAATCAATTTTTTTTAACTCCTTGGAAGCCGGTTGGGGATGTTGCACAATGAAAACTAATAAAAAGGTTATTCTGACTCTCAGGATCAACTTAATAAGCTATTGTACATTTCAGCAAATGTACTTTGTATGGATCTGGAAGGTTTGTTTTAGATAGTACAGAAACACATGCTGAACTGTATTCAAATGTGAATTTTACAAATTTGGACATTCCTTTTTTTTTTTTCTTTTTTTTTTTTTGTGTGTGTGTGCGACAGACAAGCATATTCCAAAGAGTTAAATTGTATTCCGTAATGTGAAATTAAGTAGCTCTAACTGTATTTTACTTGACAGCTATGCTATGGCATATAATTATTTTTCTTGAAGTCTTAAATATTCATCAACCCTGTTTCCCTTGCTACTGATACTCTGTTGGATTTTATATACTGGAAGATTGTTGGCTGTTTTATTGCTTTTTTTTTTTTTATTCTTTTTTTTTTTCTCCCCCTATGCATAATTGAACCTCAGCTAATCAGTATTACTCTCTCTAGATTCCTGTCCTTTCCACATTTCAAATTCCTAAGTCTTGCTTCCACTTAGGAGTTTGTCCTCCACTGGCCCTGCTTGCTGGCAATTGTGCTGTCCTATTTTTATGCAGATTGTGATATAATCTTATTTTTTGGATCAAAGCTGGACTGAAAATCGTATTGTATAATTATTTTTGTGACACTCTTAATGTTATTTGGTACTTGTTAAGTTGTAAATAACGGCTACTGCTTGTTTTATTTCAGTCTCTACTACCTCAGGTGTCCTATAGTGTTTTTTTGTTTTTGTTTTTGTTTTTTTTCTTCTTCTACCAAAGTTGACTTTTCACAATGAGACTATACTTGCTGAAAGATTGATTCCTAAGACTTCCAGGGCTCAAGGGCTAATTTCTCTTTAGCACCTTAACTGTGCAAGCAATTGTTGCGGAAATCTCTGGGTTAAGAAAAAAAAATTGGCTTAATTGTATCCTTTGTTGTTTTAAATATATCAAGATATTTTAATTATTAAAGGTTTTTAACCCATGAACCGATTTTATAGTATAATTTGTACCTATTTTGGTGTTTTTGTCTTTATAGTAAATAAAAGATTTTGAACAAATCTGTGCTTTTTGTTTTGTTCATGATTAGTTGTTAGGCCTCATTCACACAGGTGTACTACAGCATGCAATCCCCTGCAAGGGCCGTGTTTGTCTGTATGGGGATGCGCAGGTATTCTGTGCATCCCTGCACAGGCAGTCCCATTCGTGTCAATTGGGAACCAGGGGCTGCACGGACACAACCGCTGCTCCCAAAATGACAGCTGTGAGCAGGGCTGCTGTTAGAAATCACGGGGCACCCATACAGCCTACCTGACAGGGCCCCCCTAAAAAAAAAATCAAAACAATATTTTTGCTAATATACCACAAAAATCATTATTAGCATACAAAACACAACAAAACCTATAAACTTACAGGGGAACAGGAGGGTACATTGTGGGGGAGGGGGCAGGAGGGTACAGTAAAAGGGGGCAGGAGGGCAAGTACAGCGGTTGGGAGGGTACAGTACAGGGGGCACAGTAGGAGAGGGACAGGAAAGTTCAGTATGGGGCAGGAGGGCACAGTATGGGGGGGTGGGGCAGGAAGGTACAGTATGGTGGGGTTAGGATACAGTACATGGGGAGCAGGAGGGTATAGTATAGGGGCAGTAATGTAGAATACAGATATGGTCTCCTGAAGCAGAGCTGTGCAGGGAAGCTGATGTCACAGATCCTATCTATTCTGGCAGGCTGTCACTGGGCTAAATATACAACAGGAATGACAACTCCCCTCTTCCTTCCACTTCAGAGTTTCGGGCTCTCTTGTGTTTTGCAGGGGTTAAAAAAGGATCCCGAGGTGGAGCATCTTACTGCTGCTGCTTGTGCGGGTGGGATGTGTACTGCACCAATCACATGGGATGAATAGGAGAAGAGGGTCAGCAGGGATTGGTGCAGTACACATCTCGCTCACACAAGTAGCAGTAGTAAGATGCTCCACCTCCGGGTTCTTCCTTAAGCCCTGAAAAAAATGGGGTGGGGATGAGAACCATGGAGAAGGGGAGAAAGAGGAAGGGGGGTAAAAGTGGGGGTGGGTATGAGATGGGGGATGGGTAGAGATGAACTGGCATGAGACTGGGGGAATCCTGGTCTGTATAGGGATAAAAAAAGGAGGATTTGTGCTGGCAGGGGGGAAGGGGGGGCGGAAAGATGGCTGTTGAGGGGACTGGAGAGGGATAACCAGAGATGGGCATGGGGCATACTCTCAGCTGGTAAGAAATGGCCATAGTATAAAAAAAGGAAATGGGCTGTCTGGCAGGGAGGGGAGAGGGAGTGATCTCCATTGCCTAGTAAAGAGACCGTGTTGGGTGTGTGCAGGGTGGGGAATTTCAGCCATTTGTAATGTTTGTAGATCCTGGGACACACGCCTGTGTGAAGGTGAAGTGTCTGCAGAGGAAAAGACGGAAGGGAGAGGGGGAGTGAGAGATGATAACCATCTGAGAGGAGCAGTGGAACAGGCAAAGATGAATGGATCTGTGTGAGGATAACAGGGAGCAGGACAGCCCGGATAGTGGCTGAGGCGGGGAGGGAGAGAGAGCATTGCAGACATCAGAGAGACAGATAACAGAACTGACCTGTACTGTAGCAAAAGAGACAGCGAATGTGAGGAGAACTGTTACCACTGCCCGAAATTGCTGAGAGGAAACTTGCACCTAGGACCCCTGGGCAGTTCGCAGAAGTGCCTGTGCATTAAGACAGGCAAACCCTCCCCCGCTCTGTGTCCTATGCAGTGGCGGAACTACCGCCATAGCGACACGCGCGGCCGCTATGGGGCCCGCAACCGAGAGGGGCCCGTGGGGAGGAGGAGGAATGCATACTGCCGGGGGCGAGCACCGCCCGCACGGTCCCCCAGCCAGGGGAAGTGAGGAGAGGAAGAGGCGCGCTGTGCGTACAAGCAGAGAGCTGTAATAGCTTTCATTTGAATGTCCTGCGTTCCCGGGGCTCACCGTCACATAGCCCAACCTCTTGGCCCGGCGCCTTTGATAGACAGAACGCCGGTCCAATGCGGGACATGTGACGTCATCAAAGGTGCCGGGCCAAGAGGTGGGGCTATGTGACGTGAGCCCCGGGAACGCAGGACATTCAAATGAAAGCTATTACAGCTCTCTGCTTGTACGCACAGCGCGCCTCTTCCTCTCCTCACTTCCCCTGGCTGGGGGACCGTGGGGGAGGTGTTGGCCCCCCCCCACTCTGAGGCAGCCCCATGCTCTCCAATAGCTGACGAGTCTCCTCTCTGCCTCACAGCAGCTGGTTGAGCAGAGCAGTGTATCAAAGCTCCTCCCCTCAGTCCGTTCTGTACACACACACACACACACGTGGAGGAGGGAGAAGGGAAGCGCTGAATCTCAGGTCTACAAAGTTTTTATTATGCTCTGTACTGTAGATGGAGGAGGGAGGGGGAGAGAGTGTCTGGAAAGGAGGGCAAGGTAGATGTCATATGAGTGATTGAGGGGTTAGGGGGATGTGCTGGGAGGGGGAAGGCAATGCTAGAACATCAGTGTGGATTAGATTTGAAATCTGGCAACCCCTCTCTTCCTTCCCAAAAACACCCCTCCAGCACATATCCTACCCATCCCCCTTGCACTGGCTCTTTTCTCTCTCAAAGCGCCCTCCCCCCAGCACATATCTGACCCCCCAAGCACATATGGGGCGCAGCAGTGGCTGCATATGATGGGGCGCAGCAGTGGCTGCATTTGATGTTTCTTTTTTTTCAGAATCAGTTTGTTTGCGCCCCCCAAACAAATTTGATCACCGACCGCCACTGCATTTGAGGGCTGCAGTATGCATTCCTCATCCTCCCCGGTAGTTCGCCACTGGCTCGCCTCTTCCACTGCACAGGTGAGGCTACATTGTGCACGGGTCATGCTGCATTGGGCACAGGTGAGGCTGCGTTGGGCACTGGCCACGCTGCATTGGACAGGGGCAGACCACGCTGCATTGGGCACAGGTGAGGATTATTGAAGCGCTAACACCAGGTGTTTGGAGTATCTTTATCTGTTGATTAAAGTTTCTGGAATACATATATTGCTATTGTGGTGTAGGATCTGGGTTCTTTCTTTCTTTCTTTCATCTCAGACTCAAACCACACGCCCTTTAAACCACGCCCACTATTTAATTTAAGTCCGCCATTTTTTTGTGGGGGGGGCCCATACAACATTTTGCTATGGGGCCCTGTGATTTCTAGTTACGCCCCTGGTCCTATATGTTGAAACTGTTTTTTATACAGTGTAATATTGGTATCGGTTATGGTTTCTTAGTAATTGGGTACAACAATTGTTTTAACCACACTAGTATAATTTTAGTATACAGAAAACAAATTAACATCCAGTTCGGGGACACCATGACCATAACCATTAAACAATTGAAATACATATATATATATATATATATATATATATGTGTGTGTGTATATATATAATATGTATATGTAAAACCATGTTAACAATAGCTTGCACAATATATTTATACACTAGTTGGTTTTTATTAAGACCACAAACTGTATGTATGACACACTCATTGATTTTGCGGACATACCGTATATATTTTTATGTATGGAGACGCTTTTTCCTTGTTTTCTTTTCTCTTTTTTTCTCTTTATTTACTTTTCTCTCACTATTTTATATTCCTTATATTTCACTTCTCAATTTTAATCATTTATTTTCACATCAGTACACCTCTCATCATTATCACTTATTTCATTCACCATATTCACTCATTTATACACCAATTTATTATATTTCTTTACATATTATATTGTCATACACATTTATTTCATTTTTTTTTTTTTTTTTTTTTCATGTTTAATGTTATAAAGGTAACACACACATACATTTCATTAGTCCACTGTTAATCAACACTATTATTATTAACTATACACATATGCATTACATGCACCAGTTAATTTTTTCACATTACACCTTCGTTTACACAATAAACGCATTATCACAGTTTTTTTATTTTTATTTTCTTTTTTCTCTCTGGATTACTTTTTTGGTTCCCGAGGGATTGTCTCTTTCATTCAAGTTTTATTTCATTTATTTTCTTTTTACTTACCTTTTAAGTGTCACATAGATTACAATTGTCAACCATATACATGCAATGGGGTTTTACTTTTCAACATTAATTTCTAATTGGCTTCTAATTGAGGCCTCAGATCACATGAGTACGTGTCTTTTCTTTCTATATTAGAGGTGTGATGTTTGTAACTAATTAGCTATGATTAAGCACTGACCTTCAGTGTGAAACATGTCAGCAGTTACCCTGGCTATGCTGTGATGAATTTTGGTGTAGTTTTTCCATCTTTTTACAATAAAGGCGACCGTCAAAGGTTTTTTTTTGGAGTGCGACTGTCCATATTTTTTATTTTTTCCTCTTCATATCCTGATGAAACCCCCTGCTTTCAGGGAGAGGAAAACAGGCAGCGCTGGGGGGAGACCAGGCACCTATGGGAGGATCATATGTGGTCGAAACAGGGAGGCAGATCGGTGTGCTGTGACAGTTACAGAAACAATGCAGTGTATTTCTCCCTCCAGCAACTTAAAGCCGACAGGAGGGAGAGGGACACACGACATTGTTTCTGTAACTGTCACAGCGCACCGATCTGCCTCCCTGTCTGGGCCCCCTACTGGAGGGCTGGTGGTTCCCCCCCCCATCAGCGGCCCTGGCCATGAGGGTGCATAGCCTGAACACACACACTGCCTGTCAAATTGGGAGCCTGTCTGGGAAAACATAGCCCTGACACAGGTGTAACACTGTAATACTCTCGTGTGACCAAGGCCTTAGAGCAGCGGTCACTAAATGGCAGACGGTGGTCCAGAACTGGACTGAATGACAGTCCTGCCTGGACTGTAGCAATGCCACTGCTGGGTGTCCTGTTCCGGGCTTCCTACCTGGCCGCCAATGACGTTCTCACAGGGGGCGTGAGGAGCTGCAGATCGGGACTGAGGGGCCGGGAGCTGCTCAAGTTATGTTAACAAGCGGGTGATTACCTGGCTTGTATGGAAAGACTCCCACTCTCTGTCCCCTCCATAAATGTTAATTCAAGACCCCTGCCTTGGAACAAAACTGGTTAATTTTGTGCTTGCAATGCTAAAAACAAAGCTACTGCAGGAACTGTCGGCTAAACTAGCTTTAGCACCATGCGAGTTCCCACAACCACAAATGCGCTGCGGTTTGAGATGCATGAGGGTGCCATTAAGAATGAATGCCAGCCATGTGCGTTTTGTAAACGGTATCGATTTTTGGGTGCCGGAAATTGTTGCGATACCCACAATAGTGTGAACCAGGCCTTACACCAGAGAAGCTCAGGCAACCATTATGTTCAAAAGGATGGCGGCTTTGTAGTTCTCATTATAGGTTTTCTTTAAATGTTAATACATTTGTGTAGCTTACAATATAGGCAACCTGTTAATTCCATTAAGTGGAAATCTGTCACTGTTAATTATTAACTGCAGGTAATTAGTAAACTGAGCTACTTGGTGACTGTCATTCAGAGGGTCAGGTGTAATCTGTAGCACAGCCTGTAAAAGATGAGCATCTATGCTTGTGTTTTTTTTTTTGATTATGTTCTTTCTTGATTTTCTTTCATATTCAAATTAACAGTGTACATACTTATACAAATTTATACAAATTTATTTTTCATAATTAAAAATAGCAAAACATTATTAGTATAGTTTACACTTCTTTTTTTTTTTCTTTTTTTTTTATTATAGCTTTATTAGTTTTCATACAAAACATGGCATTAACATATTACAATCCCTTTCATAAAATACCCAACCCCCCCCCTTTTCCCATTTCCCCTGACCTCTCCCTTCTGACGTAACTCCTTCCATTCTCACTCTGTTTTAATATTGTCTTTTTATATTATTCACCCATCTCTGCGTGGCCCATTCTATACTTATAGGCTGTCCACGCCTTCCATTTTTCTTCTAATGCCTCCATTGAATCCCTATCACTAAATCTCAGATATTCCAAACTGTACATTTCGTCTAATTTATTGCACCATCCCTTCAGTTTGGGACTATCCGGGTCTTGCCAATGTATAGGAATTTTAAACTTCTAAGATATAATTTGTTAGGCATTCGGATCCAATGTAGTAGACATCCCCACGGATCATCAGGGACTTCGATGTTAGTTATATCTCTGATTATTCTCCTTATCTCACTCCAGTATTTAATTTTGGGGCATGTCCACCATATGTGGGCCATCGTCCCAATTTTCTGACACCCTTGCCACCATAACTGATTTTACCGTAGAATATATATATATGCACCTTATCCGGGGTTAGGTACCATCTGACGAGACATTTATAATTCAGTTTGATTATATAACAATTAACCGACGTTGAGTGAACCCTCTTTATCATTTGTTTTATCTCACTCTCTTGAACTTGTGTTCCTAGTTCCTCTTCCCACTTCTTGATGAATGGCAATACTCCCAGCTTTTTTGTGTTATTTAAGATCTTATAAATTTTTTAAATTACTCCCTTCTTTCCATTTTCCTCGCACGTTTTCTCAAAGCGCCGTAAATTTTCTTTGGCTCTGATAGGTTTAGGTAATTTTTCGAAAGTGTTTTAGCTGGGCGTACCGCCACTCATCAATCAGTCTCCATTCCATTTTTTTTTTAATTCCTGAAATGTGATTATTATTTTTTGGACCATGACGTCTTTTGGTTGTGCATTTTCTTTTAACATCAATTTTCTCTACCCGGTGTGAAATAACTTGTGTCTTTTAATGGTATTAGCGATGAGTTATACTGCCAATTTTCTTTTTTGTGTATCTTATCCCAAATTTTTAGTGTGTTTCTGGTAATGTCGTGTGTATTAGTGCCCAATTCTCGGTATTGTGCCGGAATCCAAATTACCTTCCCCAGTGAAGTTTTACTGATTGTACATTCCATATTCGCCCAGCTCTTCTCTGTATTATTAGCCCATTCCATTATCCACGCTATTACTATCGCGTTCTAATAATTTCTCATGTCAGGTGCCCCCAGTCCCCCTTGGTCTTTTTCTTTTATCAATAATGTCCATTTGATACGTGTTTTTTTTCCCGCACCAAATGAATGCTGAAAACAATGATTGTAATTTTTCAAAGAAAGCCTGAGGTAATGGGATACGGAGCATCTGCATTTTATAAACTATTTTGGGTAAAATAATCATTTTTAAAATCCCTATTCTACCACTCCATGATAATTGCCCCGGTGCGATTCTATTCAAATCTATCCTAATTTCATTTAGTAGTGGGATATAGTTCTCTTTATATATTGTCTCGGTGTTGGTAGTTTAATTCCAAGGTACGAAAGTGCTTTTTTTTCCCCCAGTTGAATGAGAAAGCGTCTTGATAAATACTCTTATCTATTTTAGGAATATTAATACTTAGTATTTCAGATTTAGTCCGATTTTATTTTGAAATTGGACAACTTTTCGAACTCCTTAAGGGCTTTCAGAAGATTGGGTAGGGTTATTTTGGGGTTAGTAATGAAGACCTAAATATCGTCCGCATAAGCCGCGAGCTTGTGCTCTTCATCACGTACTGTTATCCCACTTATATCCGTGTTCCGCCTTATCGTCCTTAATAAAGGGTTCCAACGCAATCACAAACAATAGCGGTGATAAAGGGCACCCCCTGTCGAGTACCGTTCCTCATCTTAAACAGTGCAGATAGTGTCAGTTTACGTTAACTCTCGCTGAGGGCTTATTATACAAGGAATTAATCCAATTGCTCATTCTGGGTCCTAGACCTATTGCCTCTAATGTTCTCTGCATGAAGCCCCAGTCTACCCTGTCAAAGGCTTTCTCTGCGTCAATTGACAGGCGTAGTCCTGGGGCCCCACTTTATTTGATTTTCTGAATGGCCAAGAGCGATCTAATTCCATTATCTTTACCCTCCCTTCCTGTAATGAATACGACTTGATCCAGATGTATAACATATTTCATGATGGTTTTCATCCTATTAGCTAAGATCTTTGAAAAAAAATTGGTATCGATATTTAGAAGCGAGATCGGTCTATAACTGGAACATAATGTGGAATCTTTACCCTCTTTTGGAATTATAGTTATTGTGGCTTCTAGTGCCTCCTTCCGCATATCCCATTCTACACCTATCCCATTCATATAAGAACACATTTTGGGGGTTAATAGATCTATATATTTTTTATAATATAATATCGTCAGACCATCTGGACCTGGGCTTTTCCCATTTGGTAGTTTTTGAATGATTTTTTTAATCTCCTCCTCTTTTATAGGAACTTCTAATAAATTAATTTTGTCCTCTGGGATTTTCTCGGGGTCGATCTCCTTAAGATAAGCTTTTATTTTCTCCCTTTTTGTTTAATATCTTAATTTGTGTCCTGTACATTAATTGAGTACAACTGACTATAATATTCTTAAAAGGATTTCGCTATTTCAGGTGTTTTGTATCTTAGTTCCCTGGTCTTTGTATTTTGTCTATATAATAAAAAAGATTTTTTAATATTTTCGCTAAGTACTTCCCCGGCTTATTGCCCCATTGATATCTCTTTCTTTGGTTAAAGACCATCCGGGTTTCTTGTTCGAATACCTCTCAACTCCTCTCTTTTAATAAGGTTTAAAAGATGCTCTTTTCCTCTAGTTTTCTTGTGTTGCTGTTCCAGTTCAGAGATTTCTTTTTATTAATGTTTTTTTTTTTCCTGCGTTCTTCTCTTTTTTTACCGCGCCCTCCTTTATTAATATCCCACGGATATAAGCCTTGTGAGTTTCACAAACTGTGGCCTCTGACATACCCTCTGTACTATTCTCCCTGAAGAATTGGTCTAGTTCTTCTTTTATTCTCTGGCCAATTTTTTTATCCATTAATAATTCTTCGTTCAGCCTCCAGTTGTTGTTCCTATTTTGTGCTTCTCCAATATTCCAATATTCCATTGGAGTATTATTGGTGCATGATCTGAGAATGTTATATTACCAATATTGGTATCTACTGTATCCGGTGCTCTACTAAAAAATAATCAGTTCTTGAGTACGTTCCATGCACGGGGGAGTGGAATGTATAATCCCGTTGCTTTAAGTGTTGTGTTCTTCACGCGTCCACTAATTGGTGTTGGTGCATTTTTTTTTAATTTATTCCTCTGGGCCATTCCAGTCCCCCTAACATGTGACGTACTATCAATGTTTGGCTCCAAACATAAATTAAGATCTACAGCTAATATAGCCCCCCTTTCTTAAAATCCATGAACTCATCTATAATCCTCATTAAAAAATGAGTTGTTTTTTTTGGTTTGGTCCATAAACGTTTGCCAATGAGTCCTCGGCTCCATTCAGTTTACCCTTTAGAAATAAGTATCTCCCCTCGGGGTCTACCTTTTTCTCGTTTAAGATAAACCGGGTCCCCTTGGCAAACCCTATGGCTACTCCCTTAGCTCTACCTAAAGGTGAATCCCCATAGTACCACAGGGGGTAATCCTTTGAAATAATTTGACGATTTGTACCTATAAGTAAGTGGGTCTCCTGTAAATATACTACATCCGCTTTCATTGAGATTAATTCTGATAATATTTGCCCTCTTAATGGGAGCGTTTAACCCACGTACATTATATGAGATTATATTTATTTTGGGCATCCGATATTTCTAGAGTGACCTTGCTAAACAGGAAGAACTAATTCTATCAAAATATTTGCCAAGAGGTCCCACCTTCCCCCTCAATCCACCCTCACCCTTCGCCCACCACCCCCCCAACCTTCGCCACCCCTCTCCCCTCCTCCCTTCCTGATCCCTCTTCCCACCAAAGTGGGGGCTTGGGGCTTCCCCAAGGCCCCATGAACCGTGGCCCTCCTTCTCCATCCGGCCCTACGGATTCTCCCCCCTAGATGTTGAACTCTGTTTGTTGGCACAGGATCAAGGGCAGCTGTACCCGTTCCCCCGACTACTAAATTTTTTATTTGGTGTCCTTTCACCTTCCCTCCCCCCCCATAGCACCCCCTCTTCTCCCCCCCCCTCATCTACCCAGTCCAATCTACCCCCCAACTCTCCTCCTATTATACCCATCGTCCCAGACTTTTTTAATGCTACACATTATTAATTTTTCCCAGATTTTGACACCCAGGGCTGTTTGTCTGTTGTCTTCTGCCTTTGCTCTCCTTCTCACATCCTGGAATGTCGATTTCAGGGATGTCCAGTCTTTTACAAAAGTTAGGGGTATCATCCAGGAATCTCAAAGTAGCTGAACGTCCTTCCTTCCATCCCACTAGACAAGCTGGAAAACCCCAAAAGTATTGAATTTCCTGAGTCTGAAGTTGTTCTAATAGTGGTTTTAAGATTCTTTTCCTATTCAATGTCTCTCCTGCCAGGTCTGGGAATACCTGTAACGTGGTATCTTTGAATTTAGCAGGGACATTGGATTTTAAACTTTGTCGAATCTGTTCTTTGTCTTGATAATTATGGAATCGTACGATTATGTCTCTTGGGATTTCTCCAGCTAGTCCAACAGGTTTCCTGATCCTATGGATTCTTTCAAATTTTATCTTTTCTGTTGAATTTTTACTTAGCATATGTCCAAACACTTTATCCATTTTTTTCCTGTAGATCTTCCATTTGTTGGTCCGGTAATCCTCGTATCCTCCGATTTTTTTTCTCCTGTTACGGTTTTCCTGGTCTTCGATTTTGTATTTCATGTACATTTGCTCTTTCTTTATCTCTTCCAGTTGCCCTTTTAATTCTTTAACTTCCACTGCTTGGGCATCCATCTTTTCCTCCATTTCCTCCACTCTCCTCAGTAAGTGATTCATGTCCTCATGTATTATCGACATTTCAACTTTAAGCGATTTCTCCATTCTATGCATTACTGTTTCCATTCTAGCGAACATCTCCGCTACTTCCCCTTTAGTAGGTAGTTGGTCTTTTTGTCTAATCTCTACTGTATCGTCCTCTTATTCTTCTTCCGCTGTAATAGGGATATCAGTCGTGTTCTGAGTGTCTTTTCGTGACTGATTTCTGTAGGCCCTCAGATGTCCTCCTATTTGACAGTGCCGATTTCCCTGGGCTGTCTTTAGAGACTTCTTGTGTCATATATTTTTTAATAGAGCTCGGGCTTGCGCTCATTTTTGGGAGCTTTGCCGTTGCGCCCCTTAGCTGCCTACCCCTCATCATTCTTTTTCCGGTCTCTGCGTGTTATAAATAGATCTGTGTCAGACACCGCCTGTGACCTCTGTGCAAGGACCCTCCTAGTTGTTCTGCAAATACTATGTTTAACTTGGTTTTATGTAATCTATTGGTTGCTCTAAGGCTTCCGTTTGTTGCACCAGTAGTTTATACTAGATAGCAGGAGCAGAACCACCAATAGGAGTCCCTTCACAAAAGCTAGTATATGCAACTCTTGTGAAATCATATCACGTCTAAGGTAGATCATGTTTCCTATAGCTGCTGCTCTCTGAGCAGTGTTTCCCACTTCCCTTTTTACTGCCAACCCTGAAAGAAGAACTGAGGTAGAGAAATTGGAGCAAGAGAAAAAAAAAAATTGTTTTGAATGATGCGCTAGGGCGCTATGTTCCAGTATGGTTCGAGACACAGTATCTTAATAATACTTAATAGTTCAAGGTAAGTAGTCAGTGTTGGTTAATGTTCTGTCAACCCGTATTTACATTCTATTGACTTTTATCCCTCCCTCCTTCCCCCCCTTCCACTTTACCATTTCTCATGATGGGTTTTTCTATTTTCTTTTCTTCCATTTTTACACATTATTTAATATTATTTTTATTTTCATTTACTTTTCCTTATACCGTTTTTCTTACTTCCTTTTTCTATTTTACAGGGAATTCCTCATTTTTTCCAACCATGGGTTCCACACTTTTTCAAACTCTCTCCTATATTCCCTCTCTTGGTATACACCACTTTCTCCTTCCATATTGTTTCTCTGCCTGCCATCTTTGCGCAATTAATTTTCTTGCATGAAAAAGACATCTGAGCACTGCTTTTGTTATATTAGCTGCTCTGCTTGTTCCTACCCCTATTCCCAGGATACACATTCTAGGGTCCATTTCTAATGCTGTCTTGTATGTCCTGTTTATGATATCAAGAACCTCTGACCAATACCTGTATAACTTCGGGCACCTCCATATCATATGTATCAGATCCCCTGTACCCTGACATCTGGGACACCTTGCATCTGTTCGCCACCCAAACTTAAACAGCCTTTTTGGTGTGTAGTATGTCCTATGTAGCAGCATTAAAAATGAAAACAACTGAGCTGGTGAAACAGTTACCAGGTGTCCACTCTATAATACCTTTTTCCATTGCCCCTCGGATATGGGTCCTAGATCTTCCTCCCATTTCCCTTTTTTACTTTTAAGATGTTCTGGAGCCTCAATACTTACTTTACATATATGCGGATAGATTTCAGAGATAAGGCCCCCGGTCCCACTCTGATTACCCATTCTCTGTAGAATAGGAGTTTTACACCAGGCTGGTCCCAATCTGTCAAACTGAGCATTTAATGTGTCTCTAATTTGAAGATATCTATAAAATGTATGTTTAGGGATTTCATATTCCTCTCTCAATGCAGTAAAAGTTTTTAGGGTTCTTCCCTCATACAACTGGGCTAGTCTAACTATATCCCCTTTACTTCCCATTCCTTGATTTTCCCCACCAACTCCTGAAGATTCCTATTGTCCCAAAGGGGTGCATATTCTGTCTCTCCTTGTCCCCCTATTGCTTTCACAGCTTTCCATACCTTTATTACCATCTTAACCGTGGGGGGTTTGTTTACAAATGAGTTGGCTTTCAAAGCCTCCATCACCATCTTATGGGGTGCCCCTAATGTCATCAGTCCCCCGTTTATATCTCCTCCTAACTTTGATCTCACTCCTATATGCTGCAATTGTGCTGCCAGGAAGTAGCACCGTGGATGTGGCACCGCCATATCTCCCTCCCTTGTTGATAACTAGGGTCTGTAGCCTTATCCTGGATTGGCCTCCTTTCCATATTAGTTCTCTAAATAGTGTGTCAATTTTCCTAAACCATTTCTTATGTATCCATAATGGTGTATTATGCAATACATTTAATAACTGTGGCATCCACAGCATTTTGATCAGATTGCATTTCCCTGCAACTGACAGTGGGAGACGCCGCCATATTTGGATTTTGTTTTTAAATTTAGACAGGAGGGGAACTATGTTACTTATATATTTGTTAGGGTCACATGTTATATATATTCCCAGGTATTTCATTGTATCAACGGTTTCCAGTAACAATAGGGTCCACTGTCATCAAAGCTGATTTCTCCCAATTTAAAACCAATCCTGAGAGTCTACCAAATTCTCTAAAGATACTCATTGCCTGCTTGAGTGAGTGATCTGTATCCCCAAGGAAGAGAACATCGTCCGCATAGAGTGCGATTCTCTCCTCCCCGATCAGTCTCACAAATCCCTCCATTTTTGTATTCACTCTTATTGCAATGGCTAATGGCTCCATTGCTAGTGCAAAAAGCAGGGGTGACAATGGGCACCCCTGCCTTGTGCGCCTCTCCAATTGAATCTTACCTGAATAATCATTGACTCAAATTTTTGCACTGGGATCACTATACAAATTTTTTATCCATCTAATAAATGATGGGCCAAAGCCAAAATGCTCCTAAAACATGCCAGATATACCCCCACTCCAAGCTATCAAAGGCCTTAACCACATCTATGGACATAACTGCCCTTGTACCCATATTCTGTGTTGGTGTTTGTAGATTAAGGAATACCCTCCTAATATTCATGCTAGTTGATCTGCTGGGGATAAACCCGGTTTGATCTTGATGTATTAGTCTTGAGATAATTTTATTCAACCTGACTGCCATTATTTTGGCCAGTATTTTAGTATCTGAACAGAGGAGGGAAATAGGTCTATAGGATGTGGTCTCTAACGGGTCTTTCCATTCTTTATGCAGGACTATAATTGTTGCTTCTGTCATTGACTTAGGCAGTTTCCCCTCATCCCTTGCCCAATTCAACACTTTAAGAAGTTCTGGTAGTAACACTTTCCCGTAGTATTTATAAGTTTCTATAGGGAGACCGTCAGGTCCAGGCGATTTCTGATTAGCCATCTCTGCGACTGCTAGCTGTATTTCTTCAAGGGTTATCGGAGCCTCAATTCCCTCCTTCTCTGCTTCAGTGAGAATCGGTATTTTTAATTTCCCAAAGAAGGCTTCCAATTTCTCCTCTCCTGCTGCACCCTGCGACTTATATAATTTATCATAATATTCTCTAAATGTATCTGTGATCACTGAAACCCGAGTGGAGATTTCTCCATTTGCTGTCCTAATCGCGGGTACTGCGGAGGGAGAGGAATTAGTTCTCACCAGATGTGCCAGCATTCTTCCGACATTTTCCCCCTCCCCAAAGGCAACTTGTTTCTGGAATAATCTCTTATTCTCTGATTTTTTGGTCATTACTATTTTATATTCTTGTTGCTTATTCAGCCATGTTCTTTGTCGCTCTGGTGTTGGATTTTCAACATATTCCTTTTCTACATTCACCAGTTTCCCACCTAATCTTATTCTCCCACTCTCTAGATGCCTTTTTAATTTTAGCCACTTGTTGAATACATGTACCCCTTAGGAATGCCTTCAATGTATCCCACATCACTCCCCGTGTCACAGTTCCTTCATTAAATTCTATATACTCTTTTAATTTGAATAGTATCTCCTCTGGGTTCCCAATTACTTCGAACCGTAGAGGATTCATCTTCTGATAGATCTATTCCCTTCTAGGTTTACCGAAACCGTCACTAGTGAGTGATCTGACACCCCTCTCGGCTGGTATACTATATCTTTTATTATCTGGGAGGCTCTGTGTTACCCAGGACTAAGTCTATCCTAGAGCGTGTTGAATAGGAGCTGGAAAAAACAAGAATATTTTAACACATCCGGGTTCCTCACTCTCCATATATCAAACAGCCCAGCTTCTTGTAGGATCTGATACAACCGACTCTGAAACATTTGGTTCCCTTCCCCCTGGAAACCTGTCCCATTTTTTATTTATAACCTCATTAAAATCCCCCACTGCTATAACTGGTATCCCGGTTTTATCCATCATAAATTCCATTAATTTATATATGACCTCCATTTTAAAAGTGGGAGGTATATAAATGTTTGCGAGGACGTATTCTCTACTCTCTATTACATAGTGAAGAAAAATATAATGCCCCTCCTCATCAATGCTGATCTTTTTACAAGTAAACACCAACCCTCTTTTAACCAGTACAGACACACCTCTAGAGTAGGAGGTGTGCGCTGAGTGGTATTGATATTGGAACTTCTTACTTTGAACTTGTTGCTTGGTAATTTTAGTCAGGTGTGTCTCTTGAAGACAGATCAATCCCACCTCATACATTTCCAACATGTCAAATACTGCAGCTCTCTTAGCAGGAGTACCCAGCTCACGGACATTCCAAGACCCTATTTTCATTACTCTAGACTGCATATGAAAATCAAAACGTTTAAAAAGGCGTAAGCTAAACAAATCATGAGTTTCCTGAAATAAGTCACAAAGCTCCCATAACAATACACTGTGATTAAAACTTTTGTTTTCCCCCCTATACCACACAGTGCCAAAATATTCTTTCCTTTTCTCTTCCCATCCTATCCCTTTATCTTTGAGGAATGTGATTATGTGGTTTATTCCTCCTTTTATTACTAATTTACTTAATTGTTTAATCATTATTTAGTGAAATCACTATACTTTTTTCCTATAAAATGTGCTATTTGTGTATATGTAAATTTTGCCCTTCATAAAAAATTTGCTATATATATATATATATGTGTGTGTGTGTGTAAATTTTAACCCTTATTAAATTCCAACCCTTTTGTATCCCTTTTGATGACTCACTTTGATATTTTACTACCCCATTCATCCCTCTATTCTCCCTCCCTCACCCTTCCTACACCTTTCTAGGTATTCCCTAAGGGTTTTTTTTGTGACCAGCCCATACATCCCCCCACTTCCCCCTTTTATACCAACACTAGTATCTTCCACCTCAATGCAGCCTGTAATTTCTGCTGGTTTAGTTGGTGTGGGGTCAAGAAGTGTCTTGTGCTGGCCTTAATCCCAGTGCGATGAGGGGGAGGAGCTCCCACATGTAGCTCCCTGAGCCTGATGCCGGCCCCTCGCCGACACCCATCTACCTGAAACTCAAGCCACTCGGAGATGCCGATACGCTCACTGCGAGGAGAGGAGAAGATGTGTCGGAGAACAGGAGGGGTGGACTGCCATAATGTGCACGGCGCCCGCGCCCTCTCTATGGATGGCGCGGCGTCTCCTCTTTAAGCCAACAAGGGCAGAAGCCGGTGCAGCGCTGCGGTACTGACCCCCTCCCTCCCCCCTCTCCTAGACCGCTCTGATATTGACAGCTGGTTCGGTTGGGCCTGCTCCCCTCCGCTTACCTTCCCATACCGCAGCACCTGAAGGCCTCTGAAGAGAAAGGAGGAGCGGCAGACAACCAGTGATTCTAGGAGAGAACCCAGCGAGGAGGTAGCGATCCTGCAGCAGAGGTCTGTGGAGGAAATGGAGGACACAGTACAGGCATATTGAGAAGGGCTTGCATGGCTGCAGGATAGATGCCCTTGGTCTGACCCCCCTGATGCTTGTCATTTGCGGCTGAAAGGAAGAAACCTACGAGGAGGTGGTAAAGTAAAAAAAATACATAGATAAATACAGAGTTGGATGCAGAGTTGGCTGCATGAACAGGGTATAGAGATCCGCTGAGATGTGTCGCTCCCTTTTCCTTGTATATTTTGCATAAACGACCTGCCAAAACTGCGGGGACCCTCGTCCCCTGGCCTCCTCAGGGCTGGAGGGCCTATTTGTACCTCTGTTTCTTCTTACCTTAAAGGTGGCTGTACCTACCTGCTCCTTACCTGCCCCTAAAGACTGCTAAGGTTCCGGGGGAAATTATTAAACTGTTTAAGAATTATGCTTGTGGGTACATAAACTGCCGCCCATTGAAATTTGATACTAGATGGCGGTATCAATTAATGTGGAAGCAAGGACCGATGCATAAAGGACTAAGAGGAAAGAGCTGCCTACTTAGAGCTGTTTAAAAGCAAATTAAAGTAAAAGAACTGTCGATGCGGGGCACCTATTTGCTATATGCTTAAACTTGAATACTAATGCTTCTTGGCGCTCTTTGATGCTTGGGCCTGGTTGTTGTTTTTTTGTGTTTGGGTTAAAAGCCTTTTCCTTTCACTTTGGTACTGCCTGGTGGTAATGGACTGTTTTTTCGCTGGGGAGTCTCAGGACCCTCGGAGGTAGCTGAGGACAGGAGTCCCTGAAGGATTAATAGGAACTTGGCTCCCGGGGGGGTTTGGGCTGAAGCATGTTCCTATCTAATTATCTTCCGGGCACAAAACCTGCACAAAACTGACTATCGCTTATTAGAGACGGCTGCTAAAGATATAATTTTGGTACTATTATTGGCACTGTTAAGGACCGTTGAGGACTAGTGCCACCTGATAAAGTGTGGGAGGGGCCCCGGTATCTAACCCAATACTACTGGTCGATCAAGGTCTCCTAACATAATTTGTGGGTGATAAATATCACAACTTATTGCTACCATTATCCCTAAAAGAGTCAACGGAAGGCGCGTAAACCGAGAATGTTAACTCCCCAATGCCTGCTCCACCAGCACGGTATTGGTGAGGCTCTGTGGATGCCCATCTGCGCCCCCTTTGTTCTTTATCTCAGTCCCTCTCTCATACAGTTAGAGAAACCCCAGGAGTTGCCAAGGACTAAGGTCACTGGGATAAAGTCTAAAAGGACTCATATGATTGACTTTCTCTTCTTATTTTCTATTTTTATTTTTTTGGTTCCTTTGACTAAACTCTAGTGGGAACTACAGTCAGGAGGGAGAGAAAGATGAATCAAACAAAGGGAAAATTGGGCAAAGCTGGAAAGGGGTTAGGTCCCGCCGCAAGCCCAGGGGGTATTCAACGCTATATGTCAGCAGAAACTGGCCACAGCAGCCCTAAGCAGGCAACTATAACACGGGCGGGGGCGGCTAAACCCAAAACGACAGAGGAAGAAACTAAAGCGGGGAAGTGTAGCGATATATCAATAGCACGGTTAAGAAATGGGGGGGAATATCCCACAAGGAAGTAGCAAGACACAAAATGCAGGAGCAGAGCAAGCGAACCTAGCCCAAATTAAAGAGATATTTACGGAGGCATTGATTAAAATGGAAACATCTCTGAAAGCAGATATAGCGGCAGTAAGAACAGACATCAGACAGGTACTGGGACGAGTAGAGGAAATAGAGGAGAGAATGGAGAAATATGATCAAAGATTTGAGGAAATAAACATACAAATGGAATCTCTGCAAAAAACAAACAGATGGCTTCTCTACAAAATGGAAGATCAGGAAAACAGAAGTCGAAGGAAAAACTTAAGGATAAGAGGTATATCAGAGAAACACAAAAATGTTGATCTTCCCAAGGTGATGGAGGAATTATTTAACCAAATGCTGGGGAGAGAGACGGCAGAGGAGCTAAAAATGGATAGAGTTCATAGGATCGTAAGGTATCAAACCCAAGAAGACGATAACCCTAGAGACGTCATAGTAAGGTTTCATTACTATGAAGAAAAAGCTAAAATTATGGAAAATATACGGAAACTGACCGGTATCGCACATGAAGGAACTGAGCTGCAAGTTTTTTCAGATTTATCGGTAGAGACTTTGGCAAGAAGAAGACTCCTCAAACCCTTAACAGAACAGATGCGAACTATGAATGTGTCTTGTCAGTGGGGATTTCCAGCATGTTTGAAAGGGAAAAAAGACGGCCGCAGCGCAGTATTAAGATTCCCTGAAGATCGTCAAGACTTCTGCAGCAAACTGGACCTCCAGCCCCCGGCTTTACCGGGGTGGGAGGAGAAAAATGGAACAAACTGGCCTCGAAGTAACGGACAGTGGACTTATGGCTGAGGGGGCAGGAGGGGAGGGAAGAGGGGGGGACAGAGTAGGTACAAGGTAGCTCCTCGTAGGAAAATGTCAATTATATAAGGGCAGTACCTAGTGAGTGTCGAAAGAAGATTAGGAGAAATAAAAAAGGAAACTGTAAATTTGAGTGGAAAGGGGGGGCGGACTGGTAGGGGAGGCGACACCCCCAATAAGGCTTGAGATCTGAACGACATCTAGAAAGAGGCCGTCAGACTCAGGCGAGGAACAAATATGGAATTTGTTCACCCTCCACTAAGGAGGGGCGGGAAGGGGAAAATGGTGGGGGGGTGGTTTGTTTGTTTTTTCTCTTTTTTTTTGTTTGTTTTTGTATGGTTGGTCTCTCTCTCCTGGCCCCTCCCTTTCGCCTCCTTTGTCCCTCCTCCGGCGGGGGCCGTGGTGCCCTCGGGCGGGGAGAGGGAAGGAGAACGGGGGCAGCCACTCCCAATGTGAGTTATGACTACATTGAATTTAGTATCATATAATGTTAAAGGTTTAAATTCCTCAGGGAAGAGGTTCGCAGTTAATAAGTTAATAAGGGACTACAACATTACGGGGTAAATGTAGCTTGCCTCCAGGAAACACATATTATGCATTCCTAGGGGAGCAGGATGTCCTCTGGAGTTTTCCCCACATGGTACTACGGGGACTCAACGTCAAGCTTCTTGCGGGGAGTGGCTATAGGATTTGATAGAAATATGGTGTTTGAGGTAAAAAAGCAGTTGGCGGATCCAGAAGGAAGATTCCTTTTCATTATAGGGAAACTGTTTAATGTAGACCAGGGATATGCAATTAGCGGACCTCCAGCTGTTGCTAAACTACAAGTCCCATGAGGCATAGCGAGACTCTGACAGCAGCAAGCATGACACCCAGAGGCATGATGGGACTTGTAGTTTTGCAACAGCTGGAGGTCCGCTAATTGCATATCCATGATGTAGACTGTACTATAGCAAATATTTACTCCCCAAATAGGGACCCAGATAGGTTCCTGAGGAAAACTCTAAAAAAACTGGCAGAATTTAAGGAGGGGAAACTGTTAGTGGCAGGAGGTTTTAATATGTGTATTGATCCTAGGGTGGACACTACGGGAGGTCACTCTCACTTATCAGCTCAGAGACAAAATAAAATAAAGAAGCTACTATTAGAGCATCAATTAGTGGATGCCTGGAGGATTGGTCACCCAGGAGCCCGAGACTACACATTTTTTTCCTCAGTGCATGGGTCATTCTCAAGGATAGACTATGTATTAATAGAACATCAGTGGTTACCTTCCCTCAAAGGTACGGCGATTAAGGCAATTTCCCTTTCTGATCAAGCACCAGTGATAGTGCAACTAGAAATAACGTCAGGGGCCCCCAGGGGGGAGGATGGAAACTGAATGATTCCCTGATTCAAGATCTGGAGGTGAATAAGAGGATAGAACAGGAGCTGGAGGAATTCTTTCTCATCAATGATACACCTGAAATTTCAAGAGGTACTTTGTGGGAAGCGCATAAAAGCTATATAAGTTAATAAGTATAGGTGCATGGAAAAAAAAAAGAAAAAGGAAAAAAGATTAACAATTTATATAGAGAGATAAACAAGCTAGAGCAACAGACGAGACCGAAGGGTATCCCAGAAAAATTAGAGCTGACAAATAAAAAAGAAGAACCAGGGATATTATTAGAGCAGGAGAAAAAACAAGCTTTCCATATAGTCGATAAAGAGACCCATCAGTGGGGCAATAAATCAGGGAAATGGTTAGCAAGGGCAGTAAGCAGTGGCGGCCCGTCCATAGGGGGCGCCCGGGCGCCGCCCCCCCTCCTGTGGTCACCAAAAAAAAACGGGCCCTTTAAGAGTTTATTTTTTTTTATGTCTTTTTTTCACACATGGCGGCGCGACCATAGTGGGCGCAGAAGCGCCGCTACCGCTCGCTTCTGCGCCCGGCCGTCACTCACAACAATACATAGGTTCATGCATTGCATGAACCTATGTATTGCTGCCGCCCACTATTCAGATGGCCGCTCCTTGAGCGCCGGCCATCTGAATAACAGCGTCTGATTGGCCTTTAGAAGTGCCTATCAGAGCCAGCGGCTCTGATAGGCTTCCCGACTACAGCCTGAGGGCTGTAATCGGCTTCTAAATATCTAATGAGAGGACGCACAGGGGTGCGTTCCCTGGCCAATCAGGTTCACCGGGTCTGGTTACCGGTAACCTGATTGGCTGAAGTGACATCGAGGGTGGGAGAAGACATCAAGGATGGAAGAAGGACGGCGCTGACTCGAGGAAGGTAAGTGCAGGACTGGGGGGACAAACTGGCTGCATATGGGGGAGAAACTGGCTGCATATGAGGGAGAAACTGGCTGCATATGGGGGGACAAACTGGCTGTATTATGGGGGAGAAACTGGCTGCATATGGGGGACAAACTGGCTGCATATGGGGGACAAACTGGCTGTATTATGGGGGAGAAACTGGCTGTATTATGGGGGAGAAACTGGCTGTATTATGGGGGAGAAACTGGCTGCATTATGGGGGAGAAACTGGCTGCATTATGGGGGAGAAACTGGCTGCATTATGGGGGAGAAACTGGCTGCATTATTGGGGGAGAAACTGGCTGCATTATTGGGGGAGAAACTGGCTGCATTATTGGGGGAGAAACTGGCTGCATTATTGGGGGAGAAACTGGCTGCATTATTGGGGGAGAAACTGGCTGCATTATTGGGGGAGAAACTGGCTGCATTATGGGGGAGAAACTGGCTGTATTATTGGGGGAGAAACTGGCTGTATTATGGGGGGGAAACTGGCTGCATTTGGGGACAAACTAGTGGCATTTGGGCACAGTGGCTGCGTTTAATGGGCACAGTGGCGGCAATTGATGATTTTTTTTTTTCAGTTTGTTTGCGCCCCCCCAAAAAATTTGAGCACCAGCCGCCACTGGCAGTAAGGGGAAAAAAACGCATCTTTCATAGCTAAAATTAAAGACAATAAAGGAGAAACATTGCACTCATCCCCCGAAATAGCAAAGGTCTTCCATGGGTACTACAGTCAGCTGTACAATGTTAGACAAAAAGAAGATAAGAGAGGAGGAATGGAAGAAGTTCTAGAGTTCCTGCAAGGCCTAGATCTTTCAGTGATGCCTAAAGAGGATTTGGACCTCCTGGAAATTCCAATTACACGGGAAGAAGTATCGAAAGCAATTAAAGATATGGCCATAGGGAAGAGTCCTGGCCCTGACGGGTACTCAATCATGTACTATAAAAAGTTTCAAAAACTATTGGTCCCTAAATAATGCGAATACTTTAACGCACTAGCGGAAGGCGAGAATCCACGAGAAGAGGCTTTGATGGCCTATATAACCCTAATTTTAAAGGAGGGCAAAGATCCAATGGCAACGGAAAGTTATAGACCAATATCGTTATTAAATACCGACATAAAGATTTTCTCAAAAATAATCGCAGGAAGACTAAAGCCTCTATAACCTCAATGGATTCATAGAGACCAGGTTGGGTTTGTATCAGGGAGGGAGGGGAAAGATAACTCCCTTAAGTCCTTGCTTTTAATGCATGAGGCGAGAGAGAGGCTTCATGTTGGGAACACTGAGATTCCTGGGAATTGGAGAAAAGATGATGCGATGGATATCTGCGTTTTTATTTTCATCCAACAGCTAAAATTAGGACAAATGGAATTCTATCCCCTTACCTGGATTTATTTAATGGCACACGGCAGGGTTGCCCCCGTCACCAATGCTGTTCGTATTAGCACTGGAACCATTATTGGCTGCAATCCGGGAAAATAAGGACATAAAAGGAGTGAGAGTTGGGGATAGGGAGTATAAGGTATAAGGCATACGCTGACGACGTGTTATTTTTTATCTCCAATCCTAGGACAACTATACCTATCATACTGAAGAAATTAAGTAGATATGGGAAAATGGCAAATTTTAAGATCAATATATCAAAATCCGAGATCTTAAACATAACCTTGGCAAAAAAGGAGCAGAGGGCAATCCAGCCCTCTTTCCCCTTTGCCTGGTGTAAGGAGAAACTTTGGTATTTGGGGGTAAAGCTAACAGCGTCATGGGAATCCTTGTTTGCGGCAAACTACATTCCCATATTAAATAAGGTAAAAGATTTACAACTTAAAGGAGTTGTAAAGGTACATTTTTTATTTTCTAAATAGGTTCCTTTAAGCTAGTGCATTGTTGCTTCACTTACCTTTTCCTTAGATTTCCCTTCTAAATATTTTTTTTCTTTGTTTTCTTTGTCTGAATTTCTCACTTCCTGTTTATCCTCAGTAAGCTGTTCAGTAAGCTGTTCTGGATGACTCCACACCACTCGGATGATGGTGTGGAGTTCAGTGAGGAGAAACAGGAAGTGAGAAATTCAGACAAAGAAAACAAACCTTTAGAAGGTAAATCAAAGGAAAAGGTAAGTGAAGCAACAATGCACTAGCTTAAAGGAACCTATTTAGAAAATAAAAAATGTACCTTTACAACTCCTTTAATTATTTAAGATATAAACCCCTGTCCTGGTTAGGGAGGATAAATGCCTTAAAAATGATTATCCTGCCCAAATTAACATACATATTTCAAATGATCCCAATAAGAGTCCCTCAGGATTTTTTTGCGAAATGAAGCACCTTAGCGTTGAGATACATTTGGAAACACAAGCACCCTAGAATTTCTTATGCAACATTGGTAAAAGGGAAAAAGCTAGGGGGGTTAGCAGCCCCAGACTTCAGGAAGTATTATCAGGCAATCGCCATTTCACGGATAACATTTTTTTTTTAGGGGAGGGGGGAGGGAAGGTATATGTTTGATTGATATAAAATTGAAGCGTAAGGTGGAGACACTGATTTGATATGCTGTAAATTTTCTATAAAACTGATAAATAAAGAGATGATATACAAAAAGAAGTGTCTTGTATTGAAAAATATCAAAGATGGCAATGAAATAAGGAAACAAGCTGTGTCTGCAGCAGGAAATCCACGTGCAAATGAATCAGTGTGTCCAGGGTCAGCAGACATATACAAGAGACCTCAATGAACCTTAAGAAGCCCAAGTGTATTCAAAACATACTTGTAGCCAGCTGACTGAAATTGAAGGTACAGCGTTCTGAATACTTGTTACACCTGAATCATGAGCTAACAACACCTAATATGGCTCGTTGTGGTGTCTGTGTTGAAAGACTTTAAGGCTGGAACTGAGCCAATATACTGACCGTTGACAGTGGAATAGTTTCACAGTTCAGCTATATAAAGTGACTTCACAGTCCAGTAATACCACATCTATCAGTCAAAGCCTCCGGAGTGGAGAGAAAGTGAGCAGCAGGTTTAAGGGACTTGGAGATAGGTAGCGAAAAAGCTGCCCAGCTGGACTCTCACCGCTTCAGTCGCTAGGAATCTTCTTCCAGAAGTTTATCTCAGTCATTCCAGTCTTTCTGCTTAGCGTGGGGTGGCTCTAAGGTGGCTCAGAGCGATGCTCAGTGTGTAGCAGCAGCCAGCCGTTACGCTCTCCAATGGACACTCCAGGAAGTGATTCCACGTGCAGAAATTACAGGCTGCATTGCGGTGCAATTCTTTTCTGGCATTACGAAGACTGTGTTGCTTTTCACCTGCTAGAGCGCTCTGCATTTTTATTAATTGCTGCAGCATGTTTTTATTTATTGGTTGAGTATAGTGAGATAAACTGTGTTCACTAGGATACACTGTTTTCCTTGCATATACTTTAATCTTGTGTATGTATTTACTCCCTACTATTCAATAAAGCCTACTATATATTTTTTGTACCACAAGCCGTAGTTGATCCTCCCCCTTTTGCTTTCTGAGGACTCTCTTGTCCCTCCCACATTTTTTTCTCGACATTTTGAAGTAGCCCTGTGGTGAAGGGGGTCATTTTAAAAACATCCATGTAACCATAGATTTATTGGAGTCTATAAAGGAATAAAGACTTGTCTTCATGGAAGACCTTTCGTGATGCTGCTGCTCTTCTTAGGCCTTATACAAAGATTGATGCAAGGATATACCGTGTACAATTCTCAGGCAGATGACAAAGCCTTAGAGTGTCAGCTAAAGATGTGGCACTTTGAATCTTGGCCGGGTCCTGCTGAATTGGTTAATGGGCAGGCTTGAATGTACCAGGTTGATCAATTGATCAACTTGGGTACAACCATCCTGCTGGGTTCTATTGTGCTTCTATAGCAATAATCACGGTCTCCCAGCGGGGATGGCTGCCCCTGCCGGGAAAAGACAATGGCCCAGCAGGAGGGATTCAGACCATGTTGATGGGGGGAATCGAGGGAATTTCTTTCCTGCAACTTGTGGTTGCAGGAAATTTTGCTCCGTGTATGGTTGGCCTAATCTGTGTTCCAGTCTTCCATATTACAGACTGCACCCTAGCCACAATTTTTGAAACGCCTGAGGAGGGCTTTTTACCTTCCTACAACAGTCTAAACTGCACTATATTACCACAAGTATTGGATGCCTGCCTTTACATGCACATAAACTTTAATGGCTTCCCAGTCTTAGTCCATAGGGTTCTATATTGAGTTGGCCCACCCTTTACAGCTATAACAGCTTCAACTCTTCTTGGAAGGCTGTCCACAAGGTTTAGGAGTGTGTCTATGGGAATATTTGACCATTCTTCCAGAAGTGCATTTTTTTTTCTCTTTTCGTCCATGGACGGACACAGCTCATTAATTCTTGACAGTTGGGTTATGTTCCGTCTATTAGGAGAGGACTAGACAGAACATGTTAGATATTTAATACATGTTACTTTAACAGAGTTGAACAGCCCCACCCAGGGGGCGGTCCCTCCGAATATAACCCTCCACCCTGCAGTCAGCAGCCTCAGTTTTTTTCTGCTTAGTAGAGGAATAGGACCTGGCTCCCTTTGGGCCCAGAGTCCTGAATTTTTTTTTACTTTTTATTATTTTATTTTTTGAGAATCTTCTATCAACTGCCGGCTGGGCATGACAGGTAAATATAGATCCTTGTAGTCCCCGCAGTCCGGCCATCGAGCGTGAGCAGGCCTTAGCTACGTGTGGAGTCAGCCACGATATACCCCATGGCTCCAGGGGTGGCTGGTGAGCTATGCTCCAGGGTTCACATATGACCGGGCGGCTTGCTGTCTCAGTCACAGTGGACCGAGCCGACAGCTACTCTGTACTGCCTCGGTTGTAGGTCTGACAGGAATGCGCAAGCAGGTCCTCGCAAGGACGGGTAAGTACGGTTCCTCCTACTTCGGTGGGATGGAACAGCTGGGCATTCCTACGGGGGTCGTTAGGGGGTCCTCCTGCCCTCTCCCTCTGTCACCCCTTTTTTTCCTCCTCCCCTTGCGGGGCTCACTGCAACCGGGGAATACCTTTAGGGAGGCTCCAGGTCCCGGCAGGTGGCTGTGGGGGTGTCTAGGCCCACTCTGTGTGGGGGGTAGTAATTTATGGGAAGCCTCTGCTGCTGGCGTTCTTGTCCACCTCGCTTGCTGGGCGCCATTTTTTGAAGCGCTGGCGCCATTTTTCTGGGGGCTGTGCATTGCATTGAAATTCCCATTGGCGGCCATTTTGCCGTGGCCGCGCTATGTTACAGGTCTGCAATTGCGGGCGGCCATTTTCTTGTGGTCCGCACGCTTTCACTGAGGCACCCGTGGCCATTTTGGAGTGGGTTTTGGCCTCTAGTGCTGGCTGGCGAACACAGCTCCTTAAATCTTGACAAAGTGGGTTATGTTCCTGTTCATAGGAGAGGACTAGGCAGAACATGTTAGTTATCTTAAAACATGTAACTTTAACAGAGTTAAACAGTCCCGCCCAGGGGGCGGTCCCTCCGTGCATAACCCTCCTATCTGCAGTCAGCCGCCTCAGTTTTTTTCTGCCTAGCAGAGGAGAATGACGTGGCTCCCTTTGGGCCCAGAGTGCTGAAGGATTTTTTTTCTTTCTTTATTTTTTTTTCTTTCGTGATATCTTCTATCACCTGCCGGCTGGGCGACAGGCTGGATATATAGATCCTTGTAGTCTTCCCAGTTCCGGCCATCGAGCGTGCCAGTCCCTTGCTTCGTGCTTGGTTCTGACCACGACATACCCCATGGCTCCAGGGGAGGCCGGTGAGCACATGCTCCAGGGTCCACATATGACTGGGCTGCTTGTTGCCTCACTCACAGTGGACCGGGTTGACAGCCACTCTGTTCCATCGGTTGTGGGTCTGTCAGGGACGCGCCAGCTTGTCCTCGCAAGAACGGGTAAGTACGGTTCCGCCTGTCTCAGCAGGATGGAGCAGCTCGGCATTCCCAGGATTAAGGGGTTCTCCTGTCCTCCCTTTCCCTGCTCTGTCGCCCTTTCCCCTCCTGCCCTAGGGACCTGTGGGAGGGCTCCGAGTCTGTGTGGGGGACCGTGGGGCGCCAGGGTCCGCTTTCTGTGAGGGGGATCTGTCTCCTGGGAGTCTCTGCAGGCCTTCTCGTCCACATTCCTGGCCTTGGGTGCATTTTTTGCGGCGCTGACGCCATTTTTAGTGTGTTTTTTGTGTTAAAACTTCCATTGGTGGCCATTTTGTTGTAGCTGCGCTGTGGCGCAGGTCGGTATTGTGGGCGGCCATTTTCTTGTGGACCGCACCCTTTTTTATCTGAGGCGTCTGACAGCCATTTTTGAGTGGGTTTGGCCTCTAGCACTGGCTTCTGAACAGCGCAGTTCTTTCTCCTCACAACTTTTTCATCACACACGCTGTGTATACAAAGCGGGCATCGGTGCTGAGCGGTCTCCTTCTGGGTAGTGAGTCCCCTGGGTTACCCCCCCCCGGTCAGTGCAGCATGGGGGGTGGACTCTTATGTGTGTTTCACTTGGTCCCTGAGGGCTGTCAGTGGGTGCTTATGCAGTCAGTATGTGACCTTTCTTCCCCATACATTGCCAGAGGCAGCAAATGGTGCCCCTGCACCTGCGGTTTCCTTGGATACGTTATAGAACCTTTTGTTGCCAAGGTAGAAATGGATTGCAGGCGTAAGGGGGGTAAAAAAGCGCCCCCTCCCCCCCCCCAGCGTCTGGGAAATGTTTGTCAGGGCACTTCTGATGCTGTGAGGGACACTCTCCAGCTGGGAATGCAGCTGGGATTTCCGCAGAGGAGTCTGTCTCCCTTAGGTCACACCAATCTGCCCGCTTTGTGACGTTTTTTCCTTATGTTACTTTCTTTGATAGTTCATACATAAGGATTGGGAACGGCCGCAGAGGTCCTTGTGGTCCCCCAGCGCATGGCGGTCCGTTATCATACAGGACACTTCTGATAAGAGGTCCAAGGCGGTGATGCTGGGGTCAGTGTTGCGACCTATATATGGCTGCAACTTTCCATGTAAGGCAGAACAGTGGTGTAGTGGTTAATTCCCTCACCTGTCAGCAAGAGGGTCACTGGTTCGAACCCGGACCCAGACATCATCTGCCTGGAGTTTGCATGTTCTCCCTGCGTCTGCGTGGGTTTCCTCCGGGTACTCCGGTTTCCTCCCACACCCCAAAGACATGCGCGCCTTCGGCGCCACAGTAAAAACATATGCACTAATACTTACACAGTGTGTGTATTTTAAATGGCCGTGTCGCAGTTTGCTTGGGGTTTGCATGTTTTCCCTGTGTCTGCGTGGGTTTCCTCCAGGTGATCCGGTTTCCTCCGGGTGATCCGGTTTCCTCCAACACTCCAGGGACACGTGTGCCTTTGGCGCCAAGGTAAAGACATATACACTAATACGTACTCTGTGTGTGTATGTAAATGATTTCCAGAACCTCTGTATCTGTGGTGGTGCTGCGCCGCCTGATTGGCTGGAATGCTGGTCCGCTGGCTAAGCTCCCAAGTGAGATCTGGCAGATTGCCTTTCTGAGGCTTTTTGGTACCTCGCTGGATGACATTGTTAAGATGTCACTGGAGGTAAGAGCACTCTTCTCTCACAGTCCTCCGTTGGCCGGGGCCCTCCGATTCCTCACAGAAGCGGTATTTTCATCAGATCCTCCCGGGCTGACAAGGCTTTAGCTGGGGGACAGAAGCATCCCTGGGTGCGTGCACGAATGTGCCGGCTAACATATCCTGCTACGCATGGTATTTTGTCCCCGCCCGACTCAAGGGTGGAGGGGGGTGAGTTCGCAGGTCTGCGAGGTGGTCACTTATGGGTACAAGAGAGAGTTTTCTTCTTGTCCACCAAACAGATCTTTCCCTCTAATTTTTTCCTCTCCTTCCGGCTCGTCGATCTGCTTTGATGGGAGCAGTACAAGACTTGCTCTGATGCAGAATACTTTTACCTGTGCCCCTGGTGGAAGGGTTTCAGGGATTCTATTCAAATCTGTTGGTAGTCCCACGAAAGGACGGTGTCCGTCCAATCTTGGACCTCAGGGCCCTCAATACCTTGTAGGGCAGCACAGTGGGGTAGTGATTAACTCCCTCACCTGGCAGCAAGAGGGTCACTGGTTCAAACCCGGACCCCGACACATCTGCCTGGAATTTGCATGTTCTCCCTGTGTCTGCGTGGGTTTCCTCTGGGTACTCTGGTTTCCTCCCACCCTCCAAAGACATGCGCGTCTTTGGCGCCACAGTATAAAAAGGGGGGGGGGGAGGAGGGGGAGTTTGGGACTTTAGATAAGGTGCATATGTGGTGCACCTCCATCCCGGGTTCAATATAATAAAAAGGGAGATTGGGACTTTGAATGAGGCTGCAGGCATGGTGCGGGTAAAAAACACATTTATTGATCATAAAAATGCATGACACATCATATAGCCAGATTATATGTACAACAAGAAAAACATTGCAATAAATGTGATTTCATGCTCTCTGCTATACACATAAGTATGTGCATGTACAGTTAAGGAAACGAGGAAACAACAGTGCATAACCAAGCGCCACATAATCATCTGGACTGTTAAATGGATACATAAAAATGAACATACATGTGTGCAATTGTCCTATTGACAGCAAAGGCGACAATTAATTGGTATAAAACCAGTAGTACAAAAAAAAGGGGGGGAGGTTTTGTTTGAGTAGGATAGGTCATATGTCGTGTGGTGCATCCCTGGTGCCCGACGCGTTTCGTGTAGATGGGACACTCTTCATGGGCGGATGCTTGAAATATCTATAATGAATGTAAAGATATGGACTGGTTAAGTATGTTGAGTGATCAAACGAAAGAAAAATGTGGAAGATGGAAAATATCCACCTGAGGTACTCACATGACATTTTGAGCAGGAGGACGCGGTGGATGTAGGGCCACGGCCACACGAGTCCACCACAGGAGCTGAGGTGACGTGCAGTGCACACGGGCGGGGGGCATGGAGGACCGCCTCCGGAAACAGTAAACACAGGGCCTGATGTGTTGACTTGTATGATATGCCAGAGAGATTAGACCAAGTGGTAGTGGCCATATGGACTCTGAAAAAAGGGGGAAAATGTCCAGATGTCAAGTACATATTGGGGCCAGATGTGGAACCAAGACTGCCCAAAATACAGATGGGTACAAGTACCTTGACCTAGCGTCCTGAGGTCCCAAGATGTCTGGACGTAATAGCAATGTGAAATGGCATATCAAGAGGACCGTCATAGAAGATGTGTGAGGGGAGGGAACCTCCAATATATGGACCCGGACCCAGTGCGCATGAGCACGCAACCAGCCTCACGTGGGCATGGCGCACACCAGGCAGAGCGCCGTCGTGGGCGGGATCCGCCCACTGAGGCACTCAGAACCCGAATGGCGCCGGCTGAGATGGAGAGACTCACGTCCGGCGCAGTGACGCCAGGAAGGGCGCCACAGTATGAACATACGCATTAATACATACACAGTATGTGTGTGTGTATTGTTTTTGGGGATTTCTGGCGTCTCTGGACACCAGGGTCGCATACTTGCATGTTCCCATCTGCAACAGCCATCTGAGTTTTCTGCGCGTTGCGATTTGACTTAGCATCGGCACCAAGAGTTGTTCACAAGGTGCTCGCCCTGATCTGGGCTTTGCTGAGACAGTGAGAGATTGATATCATGTGTTACTTGCACGTTCTTCTTCTGAGAGCTGCTTCTGGCTCAGAATTAGAGGAGGACATGTCTATAGCTAGTCAGACCCTCCGGGACTTTGGTTGGGTACTGAACATACAGAAGTCGGTGTTGGTACCGACACAGTGTCTGAAGTCCCTAGGCTTGATCCTGAATTCTTTGGAGGCGAAGGTCTTCCTTCATTTGGAGCAGTTGCAGACGCTCCAGTCGGTGGTGAAATTGTTGGCATCCCGCAAATGGTCGTCTCCCTTTTTTTGCACGAGTTCTGGGCCTCATGGTGGCCTCCTTCGAGGCAGTTCTGTCTGCCCTATTCCACACTTGAGTATTGCAGGAAAAGATCCTGTCCACTTGGCACAGATCTCTATTGTCTCTAGATTCAGGTAAGTCACCTGGTCAAGGCTTGCCTGAGAGGGCGGCTGCATTTCCCGGCTCTTCAGTCCGGGAGGTCGTCCCTTCCTTTCCATAGGACTGTGATCACGACGGACGCCAGCCTCACGGTCTGGAAGAATTTCGACCGCTGACCGATTTTCTTCGACATTCGAGCGATCAGACTGTGTCTCTCCAAAGGGTCGCAGAGACTTTAGGGGCATCTGATCAGGTTTCAGTTGGACGGCCGCAGCATCGGAAGTCGCTGGCATCCTAAGTTGGGCCGAAAGGAGCGTGCCGGCTCTATTGGCTGCTTACAACCAGGCGTAGAGACCTGGCAGGCGAACTATCTGAGTCGCCAGATGCTGGACCAAGGGGTATGGTTTTTTCACCCGGAGGGGTTTTCAATTACTTTGTCGGAATTGGGGCACACCAGTTGTGGATCTCCTGGTTTCCCGACTCAATTGCAGGTGTCGAGGTTTGTGGCCTGGTCAAGGGCTCCCTGGGCAGATGCGTCGGACGCAATATAGGACGCAATGCTGGGGTCAGCATTACAGAATATTGGCTGCTACCTTGGTGCCCCAGACACTCACTGAATGGGCAAAAATATTGCACCAGACTAAGGAGGAGCATCAGCTCTCTCCAGAATGCGTGTCACTGGCCGAACAGTTGGTACAGGGACTCGTGTACGTCTGTGATGCAACCCTGGATGCAGTACCCTTTGATCTCTAGGGCCTCCGCATCTGCGGTGGTATTGCGCCGCCTAATCTGGCTGAAATGCTGGTTCGCTGACCAAGCTTCTAAGAAAACTCTGGCAGATTTGCCTTTCAAAGATGGGAGGCTTTTTTGGTGCCTCACTGTACGACATCATTAAGGATGTCACTGGAGGTAAGAGCACACTTCTCCCTCAGTCCACTAAAGGTAAGGAGTCGCGCCGTAAGCCAGGACCCTCCTTTCCCACACAGAAGCGGTATTTTCGTCAGTCAGGACCTGCTGGCAGACCCTCCCAAGCGGAAAAGGGTCCAGCTGGGGGACAGAAGCGTCCCTGGGTGCGCAAGCCCAACAAGCCAGCAAACAAGCCTGCTACCGCATGAAGTTTTGCCCCCGCCCGACTCCAGGGTGGGGGGACAGCTTCGTGGGCTTGCAGCTCGGTGGACCTCCCTGCTCTCCGACCAGTGGGTCTGCGAGGTGGTCACCTCGGGGTACAAGATGGAGTTCCTTTATTGTCCACAAAACAGATTTTTTCACTCAAATCTGCCTCTCCTTCCGGCTCGTCGGGCTGCCCTCCAGGGGGCAGTGCGAGACTTGGTGCGGGGTGATCATACCCGTACCACTACAGGACAGGTTTCAGGGTTTCCACTCAAATCTGTTTGTGGTCCCAAAGAGGGACGGAGTCCGTTCAATCTTGGACCTCAAGGCCCTCAATGCCTTTATAAAGATTCAAAAATTCCGGATGGAATCGATTTGTTCGGTGGTGGCTGCGCTCCAACCGGGTGACTTCCTGGCGTCCTTGGATATCAAGGACGCATACTTGCATGTCCCCATCTGCGTCAGGCATCAGAGGTTCCTGCGCTTTGCGATTGGCGAAGACCACTATCAATTTGTGGCTCTTTCCTTTGGCCTAGCATCGGCACCAAGAGTTTTCACCAAGGTGCTCGCCCCGATTCTAGCTTTGCTGAGACAGCGCAGCATTGTTATCGTAGGCTACTTGGATGACCTTCTTCTGAGAGCTTTTTCAGTCTCAGAATTAGAGGAGGACGTGTCTATAGCCAGTCAGACCCTCCGGGAGTTTGGTTGGATACTGAACCTCCAGAAGTCGGTGTTATTACAGACCCAGCGGCTAGAGTACCTAGGGTTGATTCTGGACTCATCGGATGCCAGAGTCTTTCTTCCCTTGGAGAAGTTGCAGACACTCCAGACTGCGGTGAGGTTGTTGACATCCCGTAAATGGTCGTCTCTCCGTTTTTGCATGCGAGTCCTGGGCCTCATGGTAGCCTCTTTTGAGGCAGTACCATATGCCTAGTTCCACACTTGGGTCTTGCAAAGGGAGATTCTCTCCAAATGGAACAAATAGTCAGATTCAGATAAGTCATCTTGTTAGGGCCTCTCTGAGTTGGTGGCTGAGCTCCCCGGCTCTTTGGTACAGGAAGTCGTTCCTCACCTTTCATTAGACTGTGATCACGACGGACACCAGCCTGACCGGTTGGGGGGGGTCTGGGTGGTTCAGGCGGCCCAGGGCCGCTAGACTCTGGACGAATCCCAACTGCCGATCAACGTCCTGCAACCCTGGGCGATCAGGCTATGCCTCTCCAAGTGGTCACAGAGGCTACAAGGGCGTCCAGTCAGGATCCAGTCAGACAACGCCATGGCAGTGGCATACGTCAACCATCAAGGAGGAACAAGAAGCTCGGTTGCAGCGTCGGAGGTCGCTCACATCCTGCTGTGGGCGAAAAGGAGCATGCCGGCTCTATCGGCAGTTTACATTCCGGGCGTGGAAAACTGGCAGGTGGACTGAGTTGCCAGATGCTGGAACAAGGGGAATGGTCGTTAGATCCGGAGGTTTTTCAACTCCTTTGCCAGAGATGGGGCACGTGGATCTCCTGGCTTTTCGACTCAATCGCAAGGTGTCGAGTTTCGTGGCCAGGTCCAGAGATCCCTGGACAGACGCGTCATACGCGTTGGTGGTCCCGTGGGGTCAGTATCGACTAATTTATGCCTTTCCCCCACTGAAGTTGCTTCCTCGTCTACTCCGCAGAGTAGAGACTGAGGGGATTCCGGTGATTCTCATCGCCCCGGATTGGCCCAGGCGTCCCTGGTACGCCTACCTCGTGCGCCTGATGGTGGACGCACCTTGGCGACTGCCAATGCGGGAGGACCTTCTCTCGCAAGGTCCCATTCTTCATCCTGCTTTACAGTCGCTGGCTTTAACGGCATGGCTATTGAAAGCCAGGTACTAAGGGACCGAGGCCTGTCGGATTCAGTCATTTTAACCATGTTGAGAGCAGGGAAATCTTCTTCTGGGAAGATCTACCATCGCACGTGAAGAGCCTACATCTCTATGTGTGAGGAGATGGAATGGCGTCCACGGGCATATTCGGTTTCCAGGATCCTGCTGTTTTACAGCGTGGAGTGGATCAGAAACTTGCCTTAAGCACCATTAAGGGGCAGATTTCAGCCTTGGCTGTTTTCTTTTAGCGACCCCTGGCGGCTCATTCTTTGGTGAGCACTTTTGTGCAAGGGGTCTGACATGTGGCCCCTCCGGTCCGACCACCACTACCTCCGTGGGATTTGAATCTGATGCTCTCTGTACTTCAGAAACCTCCATTTGAGGACATCAGGGAAATTCCTCTTTTGACGCTCTCTCAGAAGGTTGCCTTCCTAGTAGCCATAACATCAGTCAGGTGGGTTTCTGAATTGGCGGCCTTGTCTTGCAAGTCCCCATATTTGGTCCTCCATAAGGACAAAGCGGTGCTACGCCCGTAGCCTTCCTTCCGAAGGTAGTTTCGGCCTTTCATCTGAATGAGGACATTGTACTTCCATCCTTGTGTCCTCGGCCATCGCATCCCAAGGAGGTTGCGCTGTACTCTTTAGCCGCGGTACGTGCCTTACGGGTGTATCTGTCTGCTACCATTTCTCGGTGGATCAGGTAGACCGTCATCCAGGCCTATGCCCTTAAGGGGCGGGTGCCTCCCTTTCCTGTCACGGCGCATTCGACCAGGGCTATTGGTGCCTCTTGGGCTCTCCGACATCAAGCGTCTGTCTCACAAGTGTGTAGGCGGCGACCTGGTCACCCGTTCACACTTTTTCAAAATTTTACAAGGTTGATGTGAGGGCATCTTCGGATGCTAGCTTCGGCCGCAAAGTTTTGCAGGCAGCTGTTTGAGGTTGCAACTCCTCCCTTGAGGAGCACTGCTTGTTTGGGGTGAAATAGATTTTTTGATTGTTGTTCCCACCCCTCGTTTTTTGACACTGCTTTGGGACGTTCCAACTGTCAAGAATTAAGGAGCTGTGTCCGTTCATGGACGAAAAGAGAAAATAGGATTTTTGTACTCACCGTAAAATCCTTTTCTCTGCCGTCCATGGACGGACACAGCACCCACCCCTCCTTTTTTAGTTTGTACTGCTTTTTACAAACTGAGGCTGCTGACTGCAGGGTGGAGGGTTATGTCCGGAGGGACCGCCCCCTGGGCGGGGCTGTTCAACTCTGTTAAAGTAACATGTATTAAATATCTAACATGTTCTGCCTAGTCCTCTCCTAATAGACGGAACATAACCCAACTGTCAAGAATTAAGGAGCTGTGTCCGTCCATGGACGACAGAGAAAATAATTTTACAGATGTTGGACGAGAAGAGCCTGGCACTAATTCATCCCAAAGGTGTTCTATCGGGTTGAGGTCAGGACTCTGTGCAGGCCAGTCATGTTCCTCCACCCCAAACTCGCTCATCTATGTCTTTATGGACCTTGCTTTGTGCACTGGTTCAAATCATTTGGTGGAGGAGGATTATGGTGTGGGGTTGTTTTTCAGGGGTTGGGCTTGGCTCCTTCGTTCCAGTGAAGGGACCTCTTAAGGCGTCAGCATACCAAGACATTTTGGAAAATGTTATGCTCCCAACTTTGAGAGAACAATTTGGGGATGGCCCCTTCCTTTTCCAACATGACTGCACACCAGTGCATAAATAAAGACATGGATGAGCAAGTTTGGGGTGGAGGAACTTGACTGGCCTGCACAGAGTCCTGACCTCAACCCGATAGAACACCTTTGGGATGAATGAAAGTGGAGACTGCGAGCCAGGTCTTCTTGTCCACATCAGTGCCTGACCTCACAAACACGCTTCTGGAAAGAATGGTCAAACATTCCCATAGACTAGGGTGACCAGACAACCCCGGTTTCAGGGGACAGTCCCCGGATTGAGGACACTGTCCCCGGACCAAGTCTGTCCCCAGTTTTGTCCCCGGATTGGATTTGAACAGGGGTTGGGGCAATTTTAAAGACAGTCAGTGCAGAAAAAAAAATTCTGAATTACACCCCCCTACTAGCTTAGTAGGGGGTGTATTTTTTTCCATTATCTGTGCCCCTTTCTGATGATCATGTGCTGGTCGGAGCGGAGGGAATATTTCTTCCATTTCGGGGGCATGCCCATTCAGCTCCCCTCGCATGTTCTTCTGCCTTGGCTCAAGTCCCGGCCAGCCGCCTGCCTATCTCCTTGCCTTCCCTGGCAGAATGATCGTCCTCCGCACCCCACCCAGTAGTAGCCGGGGCCCGGAGAGTAAGACTTGACAGGTTGTGAGGCGGGCGGCGGCGACGGGCAGAGAGTAGCTGGTTTTCCGCCATTACTAGTAAAAAAAAAAGTATGTCCCCGGATTTAATTTTAAAAATCTGGTCACCTTACCATAGACACACTCCTAAACCTTGTGGACAGCCTTCCCAGAAGAGTTGAAGCGGTTATAGCTGCAAAGGGTGGGCCAACTCAATATTGAACCCTACAGACTAAAGCCCCATACACACTATCAGTTTTCTTGCAGGTTTTTCTCTTCAGGTTTACCAAAACCATGTAGTGCAAGGGCCTGCCTGATTGCATACGAATTGAAACTCTTAAGGTTTGACCTCATATTAGATGGTTTTGGTAAACCTGAAGAGAAAAACCTGCAAGAAAACTGATAGTGTGTATGGGGCTTAAGACTGGGATACCATTAAAGTTCATGTGTGTGTAAAGGCAGGCGTCCCACTATATTACCAAAAGTATTGGATGTCAAAAGAATTCCCCAACCTTTTCTGCCCAGAATGGTTCTTTATGCAGCAGATGAACAGACTAGGGCATGAGAAGGTGAACTATGGCCAACGAAGGTTGATAATTATGATAAACCTGGAGTGGCAGAACTACAACTTCAAGTCCAAAATAAGTTGGGATGCTTTGTGTAAAATCTACATTAAATCCAAATGTGTGCACACCTAATAGGAGAACTTTTTGTTTTCGTTATTGTTCACCTTTGACGCCGCCATCGGGTAACCGCCCCTCAACTGAATGGTCATTATCAGTTCATGTGCATTCCAGCTGAAAAAAGTCTTTATTACATAGAAAAATTTACATGTTCTTGTGCATACATTGTCTGTACTACCTTTTTTTTCAGCACTTTTTTTTCCTGACTTCCTTTTCTGCAGTGGCTCCTATTGGAGCCAGTGCAGCGTGCACACTTCCCCCAGGCCTGCACTGATGTGCTCTGTTTGCCAATGAACACAGGTGCCACTGAGGCAGGAGATTGCTGGACCATGTAAACGCCCGCCTGCCTGCCCACGTGCTTTTAAAATTATACTAAAAATACCATGTTTAATGGCCATTATCCATTCTATTTGTGTATAAAGATCATACCACTGTATTAATATAAAAAATGTATTACAAAATCTGAGCGTCCTATTTAATTATTGCTGTTCAGAGGTCACATGATGTTTCTGAGATCTTTCCTGTCCTCAGGGAGAGTTCTGAGGGAGGAGATTATAGTACTCTGCTGATGTATGAATCTGTGTCTGCACAGTGCTGATTGGTGCTGCGCTGGCCACATGACCAAAAAAAAAAAAAAGCTTTGACAAAGAAGCCGTTTGCTTTGAAATGCTTTGAGGCAAGAGAGGGCCAGAAGATTCCTGTCCCTCTCTTGCCTCTGGTCCCATTGCCAAGACAATCCTTGACATCACTTCCGGTTTGCGGCTTGGTGCGGACATCTGATCTGGTCCCCTCTTTGTGCGCAGGGCAGCCATCAAGTTGTTTGGATTCTAGCTGCTGCTACATCACTTGCCTCGGATCGATGCTTCCTTCTCTCCCTGGTACATTCACGGCTCCCTGTCCATCCCAGTGCCTCATGGATGGGTGTGTGCCCCAATCCCAGCCTCTTTATCACACCAGGAGCTGTAATACACATTGTGCTGCGAAGGCTTGGTGGAACCAGGAACTTCCATGTGTAGCGGGTGGTTACATTTAGGGGAGGCATCTGAGTGATAAATGTCTCAGATGCAGTAATTATTAGAGTTCATGGACCAATTCATGCCAGTGGAGGACATCAGGGTGTTCAGTTCCCTGCGGCCTATAGGTGGCGCTGTCGCCAGGGGCCGGGATTGAACCACCACTGTAAGTCTGTACCCTTTTTGTCCTCTTGCAGCAGTAGTACAGCGGGGCGGGGAACCTACTGTGCATGATGGGAGAGGGTATAAAAGGGGCGGACATCTTCCGCTCGGGGTCCATGCCCAGGCACCTTCAGCCTGGGTGTGCGTGCTGGTGGTCTCCAGGCGCCCTCGGCCCGGAGATGGAGCTGTGATTCCACCCCAGACACCTTAGGTCTGGGGTGAGGTACTCTCTGGAGGCCTGGGGCCCAGTACCTTTGACTGGGTCCCGCATGGGATGGAGGATTCCTAGGGTGTCCTCCGGTATTGGACACCCGAATCTTGGGCGATTGGGACCAGGGAAGTGACCTCCCCGGAGATCCAGCGCAGCATTGGCTGGTGACGGCGGAGGCCTCTGGTGACCGTCCGGGATGGATGACTCCCCTGACAGGGGCCATATCTCAAGAAGGTAGTTCACGTTCTCATGGTCGGTGGCAGCGATCCAACTAAAACCCAGGTCGGTGGCAGAGACCTCAAGTTCTAATTCACCCGGTCGGTGGCAGTGACCACCCTCACGGTCGGTGGCAGCGACCGTGCGCCAAGCCTGTTTGCGCATACCGGAACAGGAGAGTAACAAGTTTGTGTTGGTGCCTGGACCTCCCTCACCACCCTGTCTGTTCTATGTCTAACCAGTCTGCTCTCAAATGACTATTTATTGCTCAAACAGAATAAATAAGTGTTCAATGGTGTGGAACTTGGCTTTCTGGGAGTGTAAGGATCATCCTCAAGGGGAGCTTTGGTTTCGGACAGGGGCACAGACCTGAAGGTAATTGGTTATAGCTCACACCTCTACACACTAGAGGACACGAGCTGGTGGTGCGTCACACTCTCCTCCCTGACCCCCCTAGACAGGAGCCATTGACATTGACAGAGAAGGAGGGAGTGAGAGGTGAGGTCGCTACACGTGGGGGTTCTGGGTCCGGGATTTGTGTTCGTGTAACGGAGCCGAGGCCTCCGAAAGTTTGAACTTTACTGCCCAGTGAGTGATACATGGCTCAGATGCAGTAATTATTAGAGTTCATGGACCAATTCATGCCAGTGGAGGACATCAGGGTGTTCAGTTCCCTGCGGCCTATAGGTGGCGCTGTCGCCAGGGGCCGGGGTTGAACCACCACTGTAAGTCTGTACCCTTTTTCTCCTATCGCAGCAGTAGTACAGCGTGTAGTGAAGTAGTATAGTGGTTTCCAGTAGATAATTGATGTTTAAGTATTATAATGATGATATAAGTTATGTTCCTGCAGCATCACCCAAGTTCTCCAGAGAATGCACTTTATTGACTTCCAATACAGAACAAAGTCCAATACTTGCACAGATGACAATGAATCCAATCAGAGTATATATATATTTCAAAGTCCCATGTCTCCTAGATCATATTCTAGACCTGTGCTTTCCTATCCATGCAGAGTGACCAGACTGGAGTAGACTGAATGCCAGCTTGAATGTCTCAAATACTGGTCTGACACTGGAGGGGGGGGTTTCCCATGAATACCCCCTCAAGTCTAATTACCATCAATAAATACCCTTTCTTTGGTCCTAAACAATATACCCTTTGAAATGTTCAATTAGGTTAACAGGCCACCTCACACACCTAGGTAGGCTTGCAAAAGATTAACACATCAAAGCTGTTATCTGGCCCCTCTGATATGTGTGATCAACAAACACCCTTTGATATGTATAATCTTGAATGCCTGTATGTAACACATATATACCGTGCCATACATATAACACAATATATATAACATACATACACATATATATTAATATTAGAACCGACCCAAGTGGGGGTATATGTTGTAACTACTAGAACTGACCCATAAATCAAGCAAAAAACATCATTATGATTTGAGGTACTGGATGCTTCACAATGGCTCATATGAAATATGATGCTGAGACTGGTTACATCTCTCTTCACCAGCAGCTAAAATATTCCCATGAAACAGTTATTAGATAACATAACTTTAGACCATGACTGTAAAAGGATTCGGTAAACATCCGTGGCCTGTATAGCTGTTAGACCTTATTTCAAAGCTTGCTCTTGAGTAAATCACGATCTTGAATATTGTGCAAAAATTAGCTGATGTCACAGTCCATTCTGACTTCATCACATCTCTCACCATGTCACTGAAAGTAAAGATTGGTATGCTTTGGGAGCTCCAATCCACATAAGTCCAGGATTCTCTCATCTCCAAGCTCAAAGTTTTCATTTTTAAAGATGCTTTTACACAATCACCAGAAAATCCTGAAATTCTGCTTCCATCTTTATAGTAAGAAGAAACATCAATATACCAGCAGTCCCTTCCAAGGTCAAAAGGGTTTGGATATGGCAGTAAAAACTCTGTGCTGCAAACTATTTCCTTGCACATTCATGAGCTTCACCTTCAATCATCAATCCACCAATCAGGACGCTAGGTTCTTCTAACATCGAACCCTCAATATTCTCTGACAACAAAGCTGTAGTCCATCTTGCAAGCATTTCACAATTAACATCTGCTTCTTTCCATTCCCTATTTGAGCAATGATGACCTTTTGTGTACCTGTCAAGTAATTTGCTGATTGACAGCCACAATTTGAATTTGCTGTGGGCCACCCCTCATTGCCTTTAATAGAGCAGTTACTTGTATTATTCAGTCCATAATTCCACCAGAATGGTATACCAACATATGTATATATACCCCCATGCGATGGTTCAAATAGAATCAGCTTGACATCCGTGTCTATCAGATCTTCTATCTCGACAAAGCGGCAGTGGAAATTCTTGGCAGTATCTTTTCATGAAAGGTAGAAAGGGCTTTATAAAATGCTGAAGGCTATGACATATATGGATGACAAACAACTGATTCAACAAAATTCAAATCATGACTAGAGTGATGAATTTCACTCACCCCCTCTCATAAATTTAGGAAAACCACCCAACATACTATAATTTATGCTATGCCAAGCCATTGTGTAGCATCACCTCAGATGTCAAATATATTTATATCAATATGCATTATGTCATATGTACAGATGTTATAAAATTATTTTAGGTTTAAATGCTTCGCTCTGGTTTTAAGATAAAGTTCATGAAATAAAACATAAAAAAAAAAATGAAAACATAAAATATATCAGGGAAAGGGAGAAAATGAAAAAATAGGGTGTTGGGGGAAGTCCATTGAAAATAAAAATAAAAAATAAAAATAAATAAATTTGAATGTTCAAGAAAAAGGTCCATTGCTTGATGAATATTGAGAGAGTGTCCATCCTTGTATATTGTCTATTTAGCATTTCTCCCCCAGTAGCCAACTTCTGTTCACATTCAAACGAGTTCCTCTAGGGATCTGAAAGACAAAAATTCTCAGACAAAAACTCATTAGCAAAGTCCTTAGTATTTTTTTTTAAGTTAAAACAAAGTACCATTCACAGTTTACAGTCTAAAGCTAATTCACCCCCACTGCTAGAGAAGCGTCATTTGCATTCAAAAACAGATCTGGAGAATGTACATTTGTATCTATGACACCCTATACAACTGTTCTAATAATGTGTCACGTTCTTTTCTCATCTTGTCATACTCAATTTTCAGGTGGTCATATTTCTGTTTTAATTGAGAAAATGGTATCCAGGTCCTTTTCTTATTATTATTTTGCCTAAATAATGTGTCTACATCAATTTTGACAGCTTGCTCATTTGACCTTCTCCATAAATGATCTGCCCTCAACAATACGTCTTTTAAATCATGGGGATTTGGGGTAACTAATAAAATATTTTGTTTGATATCTTCACGCAAAGCATCTAGAAACATACTCATATGTATCGAGCCACCACGCTAAAATGCAAGATTATTACCGACCAATAATTCCATAATAGTAGATATGCTGTGTGACAATTCATAGGGCGATTCACTTTGCATTTGTTTGATCTTCCCATGAATAGCAACATCAGAACGTACCCCATACAAGACACATAATAATTCCAGTAATATGTCCCTTGTCCTCAGAGGCTGAATACAGATCTGTTTAATTCTCATCCAAAGACCATTTCCTATAGAATGTTGCAAAACTCTTTCTAAGTCAGATGGGTTGAGATTGTACATATCTCTGACATTCTGCAAGTCACAAAACCATTTCAAAAATCAGTTAAAATCATGGCAGGGAACCATTCCTATTTCTTTAAGAATTGCATCTAGTTCTTTTGGTTTCAAATGCTTCATTACAAGCTGAACTTCACCTGTATTATTATTATTATTATAAACTGTGGTGGTCACAGTGGGTGCGGCTGGCAATGAATTATCAGATTTGATATGAGGTTCTGTTTCATTTGATAGAAAGTTTGTGTTTGTATTTTGCTGCAGATTGCTGAATCCAACATTTGATGCATATCTGCATTCCTGAGATCTCTTCTCTAATTCCATAATTCTTAATTTGAATCTCTAATTTTCCTCTGATAATTGATCACAACGTTTAGATTTCTCAACAAAGCTCCACCAATGGTAACTGTATGCAATTTTAAATTTACTGTCTCAGTTTCTGATTGGTTTTGTAACCTCTGACAAACATTGTTGCTATTTGCAACTGCATTCTGTAACTGGGCAATTTCCTCAACCTGATCATTCAAAGAGCTTTCCATAGTTAAACAGCAAGATAACAAGCCCTGCAAAATGCAACCTTTTCTTTTACTTTCTGAAATTTTGCTATCAAAAAATTTTTTTTCTAAAAATTCCTTCATTATAGTCCATGTCTGCTTACATTTTTCTGGAATTTCATAAGGACCGCCATGACGCTTAATACATTTTATTATCCATCTGTTAACTTTATCAGAACTGACACTAGCTTCACACTGAGTAAGCATTTTGGCTATATTACTAATAATTAAAAAAAAAGGAAATATTTTACTCACCGCATTAGTTACTCCTCCAGCTTCTAGTTCAGGTCTTCTGGTACACGACACAGTCCTTTTTTTGTTTTTTTTGTTTCCAGTCTCCAGAGAATAATTCTGGGGTTCCGAACTTGTTTAATCTTGTATATCAGACTCTTATGTCACAACCAGACATTAGAGTCACAGCACAGCTCTTGGGTCTCCATCAGACTTCTGTCCACCTCACAGGATTATTGTCATCACCGACTTCCGTTACTAAGTCCTGAAAATGCGCTTCTGGTCGCTTGAACGGCACCAATGTAGTGATATCGTATAGTCCACAGATGACTCAATCCAACAGAGTGAATATGATTTCCAGAATAGTAGTCTTTTTAGAGTCCCATGTTTCCTAGATCATATTCTAGACCTGTGCTTTCCTATCCATGCAGAGTGACCAGACTGGAGTAGACTGAATGCCAGCTTGAATGTCTCAAATACTGGTCTGACACTGGAGGGGGGGGGTTTCCCATGAATACCCCCTCAAGTCTAATTACTATCAATAAATACCTTTTCTTTGGTCCTAAACAATATACCCTTTGAAATGTTCAATTAGGTTAACAGGCCACCTCACACACCTAGGTAGGCTTTCAAAAGATTAACACATCAAAGCTGTTATCTGGCCCCTCTGATATGTGTGATCAACAAACACCCTTTGATATGTATAATCTTGAATTCCTGTATGTAACACATATATACCGTGCCATACATATAACACAATATATATATAACATACATACACATATATATTAAATATTACAACACAGCGGGGTGGGGAACCTGCTGTGCATGCTGGGAGAGGGTATAAAGGGCGGACATCTTCTGCTCGGGGTCCACGCCCAGGCACCTTCAGCCTGGGTGTGCGTGCTGGTGGTCTCCGGGCGCCCTCGGCCCGGAGATGGAGCTGCGATTCCACCCCAGACACCTTAGGTCTGGGGTGAGGTACTCTCTGGAGGCTTGGGGCTCAGTACCTTCGACTGGGTCCCGCATGGGATGGAGGATTCCTAGGGTGTCCTCCGGTAATGGACACCCGAATCTTGGGCGAGGGGGACCAGGGAAGTGACCTCCCCGGAGATCCAGGCCTCTGGTGACCATCCGGGATGGATGACTCCCCTGACAGGGGCCATATCTCAAGAAGGTAGTTCACGTTCTCATGGTCGGTGGCAGCGATCCAACTAAAACCCAGGTCGGTGGCAGAGACCTCAAGTTCTAATTCACCCGGTCGGTGGCAGCGACCGTGCGCCAAGCCTGTTTGCGCATACCGGAACAGGAGAGTAACACGTTTGTGTTTGTGCCTGGACCTTCCTCACCACCCTGTCTGTTCGTTGTCTAACCAGTCTGCTCTCAAAGGACTATTTATTGCTCTAACAGAATAAATAAGTGTTGGACTTTCAATGGTGTGGAACTTGGCTTTCTGGGAGTGTAAGGATCATCCTCAAGGGGAGCTTTGGTTTCGGACAGGGGCACAGACCCGAAGGTAATTGGTTATAGCTCACACCTCTACACACTAGAGGACACGAGCTGGTGGTGCGTCACACTCTCCTCCCTGGTCCCCCTAGACAGGAGCCATTGACATTGACAGAGAAGGAGGGAGTGAGAGGTGAGGTCGCTACACATGTATGCATCATAGTGCTTGTCCTTTATCCTCTTGATTGCACTGTGGTGTTTTAATTACTAATTTTACAAAATACAACAGTTTTTTCTTCTCTTTGGACTGGAGTTGGATCATCCGTGTATGTACAATTAACTGTGCAACGCCCGAAGGGTTTGTATACATAACTTTAGTGTGCTGCCTCTTCTCTTTTTTGCATTTTGCTGAAGCCCAGAGCCCCTGAACATAAGTAGATCATAAAGCGGAACTTAACTCATTAAACCTATGCTTTCAAAAAGCTGTAATATTCCTGGAATGCCTGGATTGGTAACTGTCACATTTGCTTGTGTCCTCAACCAAACTGTCAAACCATCAAATGGCTGGAGTCATAACTGATCACATGTGCAGCACTATAGCAGTTACAGTTCAATCAGAAGGAGATTTATTGGCTGTAAAGGATAGGAGGGTTTAATCCTGCTTTAAGGCTGTCAGCAGATCGACCTCAACAAATTTGGCAGTGCTTAAAAATGGAGAGAATGTGTGGAGCAGGGTGAGACCGTGTATTACTGGATTTTAAACAGTATAGAGACTTTTTTTATAATGATTTACATATATACATCTATATCTGCAAAAGTGGCCAGCCTGAAGTGATTTAGCAGGACTTCATTTGCTGACTTAAGTTCCACTTTAAAGCGGTAGTAAACCGCGGCCTTTAAAAAAAGAAAAAAACTGCAAGACAATGGCATAATATGCTAGTATGCATTGCATGCTAGCACATTATGAAATGCTTACCTTAGAACAAAGCCCTACAGCGGTGATGACAGGGCTTAAATCTTCACCCAGTCTTCCTTCCAGGTTCGCATGTTCTGGCCGTTTGACTGGCCGAGCCTTGATTACGTCACTCCCATGCATGCACCCAGGCGTCAGGGCTGCGGCACAGAGCATTGAAGGGATGGCACAAGTATGCCGTCCCTTCAGAGTGGATGCGCCAGTGACATCACCGGCTGCACGCAGTGTGAATATCTCCTAAACACTGCAAGCTAAGGAGATATTCACTGTACCCACAAGTAAACCTTATTATAGCGCCCTACCCCAATGGTTGGGACGCTATTTCAAATTTAAGGGTGTCTGAGCTCTGATAGTTGGGCTCAGACTGTCGATTTGTATATAAATTTGCCTCTGTTCTGGCTGTGGTGCTGCCTGATAGCATTTTCCCTTGTTGCCTGTAGGTGGCGTTGCCACTTCAGGCACTTGTTGGAACACAGGCAAACCATGGTGTATTGAGTGCTCTCGGCAGCGGTGCAGTGGGAGTGGTCGACCCGCTGTGCCTGCTGGGAGGGGATACTTAAGGGGCAGACGCCATTGTTCGGGGGTTTGTCTTCGCCTCGTGGCCCTCCTGGCGCGAGGTATGTGTGTGTGTGTGATTCTGGTCTCGGGGCCACATCGCTATCGAGTAGGCCCTATTGTTCTGGCTGGGGCATATATCCCAAGAGGGGATCCCAAGCTGTCCGTCCAAAAAAGGGAGGAAGCTGTCTTGATGAAGGAAACCGGGGCAGGACCTGCCCTGGAGGAGACCGGCAAAATGCTGATGTCTCGGGTGAGGCCTGGTGACATTGTTGAGGAGGGATCCAATCTACCAAAAGCCCTGCAGTTAGTCGGATCGGCTTAAAGGCTCTCTTACTGCACGGCTGAAAGTTTGGGACTTTTAATCCTGTGGCAGAGGATTCCTGCACTATCCATTTATCTATCTCTAAACAAAGAAACAAACACAAAAGTTTCTGTGCTGCTACTAAATACAAAAAAGCGGCTGCAAAACCTGTGGACAAAAAGGTGCATAGAACAAAAAAAAGAAAAAAGAAAAAATTGCAGCGCTAAATAGGTAAGTGTCAAACAAATAAATGAATAAGTGAAATAAACAAACAAATGTGCAAGGGAACTAAATATTTCCCTATGTGAATAACAATACAGTTTTTGAAAGAGTCCTTGATGGATGGTCCTCAAAAACACATGCAAACAATTGCAAAAATGAAAGTCCAATAGTGTTCCACAATAATCCCCCAAAAAATTTTTTTGTGAGATGATTGGACTACAAATACTTCCAAATCAATATTGAAGAAAAAAAGCCGCAACCAATATAAAGGAGGCTTACCAGACTTAGTGGACCCTACTGAACATATGTCCAGAGGATCAACATAGGCTTTTGATGTATATTCCTGAAGGGTCAACAGTTGATAGTTGAACCAAAGAATGTCTCTCATGACAGCTCACAATGAAGAGGTTGATGAAAACTTGAGAGACGATGACTCAATGATGTTTAAACCGAATCAATATCACAATGTGAAAGGAAAAGAAGAAGGCACATAGCGTGATACTGCTAAAAACAGTGTATTTAATGTAGGTAATTGCACTTACATTTAGGTGGTTAAAAAGCGCTTCATAAAAATCAATGGCAACAGTGGAAATTCCGACGCGTTTCGCAAGAAATTTGCATCATCTGGGGTATGCATCCACTGCTGCCTCCACACATTATATAGACAACAAAACCCCCTAATGGGGTAAGAGTAACCTCACCTGTGAATTCATCACATGAGCAATCAATTCCTGGATCATCCAAAATGGCTCCTCAACGTCTACTTCCTGCCTCTACGTGGGGTCGTGAATGATGTTCAATGTTGATAAATATTCCAGGGGTATGTGGTCTTTTAGAGTAAATATATATGGAATTTTAAAAAGCCATACATAAATGAGAGGGGGGTGGACAGACAAAATTCTGGCCACCACATTTGGCTTATATATTAAAAATGACCAACATGATGTATCATGTGCCCAAGCATACAGGCCTGGCACAGGAAATGGACCAAATGTGGTCTATGGGGTGACCGTACACAGACTAGTGTGTAAAAAGCAGAACGTCCGCGCTAATCGCGTCACATCCCGCAACACACCGTCATGTGTTTCACGCATGGCTAATGTACTAAATATAGCCAGCATGGTGTGTCATATGCCCGAGTACACAGGCCGGGCATAGGAAATGGACCAAATATGGTCCATGGGGTGACCGTGCACAGACTGGTGTGTAGAAAGCAGGACGTCCGCGCTATTCACGTCACGTCCCGCAACACACCGTCATATGACTCGTGCAGCATCACGTGATGCGCTCCAGGCGTAATCACGTGATGCGTTCCAAAGGAAGGCCGGCGTGACACGTCCGCCCTCCGTACCGACATAATGTCGTGAGGGCTGGACGTCTACACCAACCCACCCTGTCCCACATGTGACCTGTACCACATCACGTGATGCGCACCAGGCGCAATCACGCGATGCGTCCCAGGAGAAAGACGGCGTGACACGTCCGCCCTCCACATCGACGTGATGTCGTGAGGGCTGGACGTCCACACCAACTACATCCCATCCCACATATGGCCTGTACAGCATCACGTGATGCGCTCCAGCTGTAATCACACCATGCGTTCCACACACAATATGGTGACAAACAGAGAACAAGTAGGAAACACCAATGCGCTCCCCTACAACAAAAACACACAGTCGAAGTCTCAAAGAGACAAAGACTAAAATGTGTGTAATGAATTTCTCTGATAGAAAGTTAGTCAATAAACAATAATAAATTGCCATGACCCCTAACTAAATATTATAACGATCTTATATGAAAAATTAAAATATCAAGTGTGTATAAAAATAAAAATAGAAAAACCCGGGAGATAGTGATCTCCATAGCAGTTGGGGGCAACTAAACTAGATAGCAAATCATGGATACACATACATATAAACCAAAACAAAAAATGAATTATAAATTCATCCAATAAGTTTTGATTAAATTAAATTTCAATAGAATTGAATTAATGGGGGAGCTTCATGGATTGGAGAGATGGAAGGCAACAAATGTTGCAGGTGAAAACCCAACAGGCCAGCCGCTCACTAAATGAATCCACAGACAAGGAAACCCCTCACATTTTACAATGAAGAAATACATTAAATTCAAATTAAAATATTTTTGAAAAAATATGTATGTGACAGCCCTCACGCAGATTATTCCCTAAGCGTATCAAATTTGTATTATATGTAGAAAAAAACTGAAAAAAGGAAAAAAGGATGAAAACGTAGAAAAACCCACATTGAAGGACAAATTGGATACCAAATATGTCATTAGGATTTATTAATAAAGGAATTTATATCCCACTCGACGTTCAGGCCGAGAGGCCTGTGTGTCTGGAGTTCATAAATCCAGTATGTTTCAAGTTGTGAAACACCCCTAGTTTTAGCCCCACCCCTCCATGGTGGTATGTAATGGTCAATAATAAGAAACTGGGTGCCTACCGGATTTCTATTATGACACAACTTGTAGTGTCTGGGTACTGTATGGTGAACATCACCACCCAAAATCAGGGCAACGTGTTCACCCACCCTTACCGAAAACGTTCGGATGGTGCGGCCCACATACTGTTTGCCACATGGGCATGTAATTAAATATACAATGTGTGTGGTAGCACAAGTGCAAAATTGTTTGATGGGGTAGGTCCTACCAGTCACGGTTGACCTAAATGTCAATGATTTTACTCTCCCCGAAATATTGTATTTGCACACATTGCACCTTTTGCAGGGATGATAGCCTACTAATTGGTGAAAAAAAGATGGGCGTACGGGGGGGTTAATGATATTAGGGGCTATAGTGCTCCGAAGAGTTGGTGCCCCTCTGAACACTACTTTGGCCTGATCGGGTAATACGGTACTCAGAACACTATCATTTTTCAAAATACCCCAATGTTTAGCCATAATGGCTTTTACCCGTTTATGTTGGGTAGAAAAAGCGGTGACCATGGACCATTTATAGCTCTCATCCACTTCCCGCTTGGGTTTTATCTCCAGCAGAGAACTCCTTTCAGTCTCTAAAGTCAACATAAGGTCTCTGTCAATAACAGCAGGATCATAACCCTTGTCAATGAATCTATCTTTAAGGATTTTAGCCTGAGAAATAAATGTGTCCGTATCAGTGCAATTTCTCCGCAGCCTGATAAATTGACTGCGGGGAACTGAACTGAGCCAAGATCTATGGTGGCAGCTATCATAAGGGATAAAGCCATTACGGTCAGTTTTTTTTTAAAAAGTTTGAAATTGAAACTGCCGATTAATGATGTTAATTTCAAGATCCAGGAACTGAATCCTGGCTTGACTGGCTGTATAAGAAAGAGAGATCCCTCTGTTATTGGAATTGAGATGGTTCATAAAAGTCTCTAAGGACGCCATGCTGCCATCCCAGAGGAGGAGGATGTCGTCTATATATCTAGCCCACAACACCAATGACGTGGCGTCCTGGGCATAGACGACATCCTCCTCCCACTTGGCCATAAAAAGGTTGGCCAAACTGGGGGCATATTTAGCCCCCATGGCCACACCCCTCAACTGTAAATAAAATTGGTTATTGAACCAAAAGTAACTGCTCCTAGTGGCAAACTCAAGCAGCTCCATAATGAATTCTTTCTGAAAGGAAGCCAAAGATTCTTCCTTATTCAGAAAGTATTGTACCGCCTCAAAACCTAATTGGTGGGGTATGCAGGTGTATAACGAGGCAACGTCGGCTGTTACCATAATGTAATCGCCGCGTATGTCTATGCTCTCGAGTTTCCTGATGGTCGCACCTGTATCGCCCAAATAGGACGGTATACGTCTGACCAAGGGTTGTAAATAGCGGTCGATATATAGACCAATTCGGGATGTGACCGAATTGATACCACTAACAATCGGTCGTCCAGGAGGGTTCACAGGGTCCTTATGGACCTTGGGTAAATAATATATAGTAGGTATCCTAGGGACTGTGGGTATTAAGAACGTTTTCTCCTTTTTATTCAATATATTTCTATCATATCCATTATCAACCAACTTTTGAAGTTCCGCTTTAAAGCGAGAAGTGGGATTGGTGGATAATATTTGATAAGTGTTTGGCTCCTGCAAAATTCTGAACATTTCTTTCTCATAATCGAGTTTGTCCAAGACAACTATGCCGCCACCCTTGTCCGCCGGGCGGATCACAAGGTCCTTGTCTGAACACAAAGACATGAGACCCGTTTTGGACAAGGTCTGGCAGTGTTTATAGTTGTCGGGAATCTCTGCTAGATCCTTAAGAACTAGATCCCTAAAAATGTTAACAGCAGGTGCTGCTGGGACAGGCGGGTTAAATAACGAAGGGTTAGACAAACCTGAATGTACTGTCCCTGATGTAGCCGCCCTACACTCATTTCTAATGGGGTTAGTAATGAGATATCGCTGTATGTTAATCTTACGTATATATTTGTGTATGTCAATGAAAGTACCAAATTTGTCCAGTCTTTTTGGAGGGGCGAACTTGAGGCCTTTATCCAAAACCGACAATTCATCTGGTGTGAATACCTTGGTACTTAAGTTGAATACACCTTGACCCGCTATGTGCGCCTTCTTTTTCCTCTTCTGAGCTCTCTGTCCCCCTCTGGTCCCTCTCTTGGATCTGGACCCTTTTTGTAAGTTGTTCGGTCCTCGTGAAAATCCCGTCCTCTATACATCTGTGAGTTGGACTGCTCACGATTGTAATAGGATGAATCATAGGGGTTACTATTATGCGTTTGATAGTAACTATCACTACGCATATCCCTAAGAGGGGAAAATCTATTCTGTGTAGATATAGAAGGGGGACAGTAATAAGGGGAATGGCCCCGATGGGGGTCTGAACGATCCCTATGTCTGGCAGGAGAGGGATTGTAATAATGATCATCATAGTCATAATGCCGCTGGCCACCAGGGTGATGGAAATTACCTCTTGATGAACCTCTACCTCCCCTATTCCCTCTAGGTTTAACTCTTCCCCGTTGAGACTTTTGGGGGGTATGTGAACTAGACTGACGGACTCTTACCGGGGGAATTTATGAGTGGTTCCCCGATCCGTTCTTTGAAGTAGAGGCTGTCGTAGGTCCGCCCAGGTTTTGACTCATAGTTGGACCCTTGACAACCCCAGGGGCTAGGGAGGAAGAAGGCAATAATGGTGGAGTTGAATCCATCTCTACACCAGAAGTTACTGAAAATAGTTTCTGCCAACCAAAGACAGTACCATTCTTATAATCTCCCATGTCCCTTGAATATTTTTTATGTTTTTTGAGTTTCTGATCTCTATCTTCTTTTTCAAGAAAATTTTGCAGATTGGTTGAAAGAGAGAGATATTCGAGAGAGGTTTTGTGTGAAGACAACTTCTCTCTAATCTCCTTAATCTCTCTATCTAGCACCATCAGCCTCATTTTTTTCTTTGAGATCAGAACACTCAAAAATTTAATGCCAGCGTCATTAAAATAATTGAACCATGATTCAATTTCGAGATCACCTTGTTGAGGTTGAACCTCCCATCGGAGGCTTCTCGGGACCATCCGATCTAAAATGTATTGTTCTAAAAATACAAGGTCCCATTGTAAATGGATGCAAAAAAGGGGGTGTAGATTGCCCGATTCACTGTAGGGTAACAATATTAGATACAACCAAAAGATGATTCGTTTGTGAAAACGGGATCCTCCTAACCATAAATTCTGTTTTATAGGAAATAGGGAAAATAAAGGGAAAAGGGAACTGGGCTGGGGGGGGGGGAAGGGAAATGTTGGGAAAATTCCCAGCTAAGGTTAAATGGAGATTCAGCTACCATTCTAATGGGTAATAATGAAAAAAGACTTTATTGGTTGGATGCTACAAAAATAGAGAGTACACATTTCATCCTATCTAAATGACCTAGGTCATAGAGGAGAAAGGAGTTTCTCCCGTGGCTACACAATAATATATTAAAACTTTACATAATACATATACACCGTGCACTGTAAGAAAACAATTATCTAAAAAAGATGGCAGAGAGGACTGTTACCCCCCACTTACCCTAGCTAAGCTCTCTAAGAGCTGTTAACATCATATGCCCGGGCATAAATTTATGACAGAACCTGGAAAACCTGCTAGATGTATAGAAGAGAACCAAGAAGGATGTATGCGGAACTAATATTAGAAGGATCCTAGATGAGATGTCAGCATGACAGTTCCAGGTTCTGTCATAAATTTATGCCCGGGCATATGATGTTAACAGCTCTTAGAGAGCTTAGATAGGGTAAGTGGGGGGTAACAGTCCTCTCTGCCATCTTTTTTTAGATAATTGTTTTCTTACAGTGCACGGTGTATATGTATTATGTAAAGTTTTAATATATTATTGTGTAGCCACGGGAGAAACTCCTTTCTCCTCTATGACCTAGGTCATTTAGATAGGATGAAATGTGTACTCTCTATTTTTGTAGCATCCAACCAATAAAGTCTTTTTTCATTATTACCCATTAGAATGGTAGCTGAATCTCCATTTAACCTTAGCTGGGAATTTTCCCAACATTTCCCTTCCCCCCCCAGCCCAGTTCCCTTTTCCCTTTATTTTCCCTATTTCCCATTGTAAATGGAGCTCGGAGGACATAACATTCTTGAGCCTAACAAACAAACCTCCTATTTCCGTGTCCCTCCCCGTTGCGGTGAACACCCCATCTGTGTTCACCGTGCGGGAAGCACGATAATCGAAAACATCCATGTGAATGAATACAAGTAGCTGCAGCAAAAATTAAAATCCCAAAAGCATAGAAACAAAACACAAAAGTTTCTGCGCTGCTACTAAATACAAAAAAGTGGCTGCAAAACCTGTGGACAAAAAGGTGCATAGAACAAAAAAAAGAAAAAAAGAAAAAATTGCAGCGCTAAATAGGTAAGTGTCAAACAAATAAATGAATAAGTGAAATAAACAAACAAATGTGCAAGGGAACTAAATATTTCCCTATGTGAATAACAATACAGTTTTTGAAAGAGTCCTTGATGGATGGTCCTCAAAAACACATGCAAACAATTGCAAAAATTAAAGTCCAATAGTGTTCCACAATAATCCCCAAAAAATTTTTTTTGTGAGATGATTGGACTACAAATACTTCCGAAACAATATTGAAGAAAAAAAGCCGCAACCAATATAAAGGAGGCTTACCAGACTTAGTGGACCCTACTGAACATATGTCCAGAGGATCAACATAGGCTTCTGATGTATATTCCTGAAGGGTCAACAGTTGATAGTTGAACCAAAGAATGTCTCTCATGACAGCTCCCAATGAAGAGGTTGATGAAAACTTGAGAGACGATGACTCAATGATGTTTAAACCGAATCAATATCACAATGTGAAAGGAAAAGAAGAAGGCACATAGCGTGATACTGCTAAAAACAGTGTATTTAATGTAGGTAATTGCACTTACATTTAGGTGGTTAAAAAGCGCTTCATAAAAATCAATGGCAACAGTGGAAATTCCGACGCGTTTCGCAAGAAATTTGCATCATCTGGGGTATGTATCCACTGCTGCCTCCACACATTATATAGACAACATAACCCCCTAATGGGGTAAGAGTAACCTCACCTGTGAATTCATCACATGAGCAATCAATTCCTGGATCATCCAAAATGGCTCCTCAACGTCTACTTCCTGCCTCTACGTGGGGTCGTGAATGATGTTCAATGTTGATAAATATTCCAGGGGTATGTGGTCTTTTAGAGTAAATATATATGGAATTTTACAAAGCCATACATAAATGAGAGGGGGGTGGACAGACAAAATTCTGGCCACCACATTTGGCTTATATATTAAATATGACCAACATGATGTATCATGTGCCCAAGCATACAGGCCTGGCACAGGAAATGGACCAAATGTGGTCTATGGGGTGACCGTACACAGACTAGTGTGTAAAAAGCAGAACGTCCGCGCTAATCGCGTCACATCCCGCAACACACCGTCATGTGTTTCACGCATGGCTAATGTACTAAATATAGCCAGCATGGTGTGTCATATGCCCGAGTACACAGGCCGGGCATAGGAAATGGACCAAATATGGTCCATGGGGTGACCGTGCACAGACTGGTGTGTAGAAAGCAGGACGTCCGCGCTATTCACGTCACGTCCCGCAACACACCGTCATATGACTCGTGCAGCATCACGTGATGCGCTCCAGGCGTAATCACGTGATGCGTTCCAAAGGAAGGCCGGCGTGACACGTCCGCCCTCCGTACCGACATAATGTCGTGAGGGCTGGACGTCTACACCAACCCACCCTGTCCCACATGTGACCTGTACCACATCACGTGATGCGCACCAGGCGCAATCACGCGATGCGTCCCAGGAGAAAGACGGCGTGACACGTCCGCCCTCCACATCGACGTGATGTCGTGAGGGCTGGACGTCCACACCAACTACATCCCATCCCACATATGGCCTGTACAGCATCACGTGATGCGCTCCAGCTGTAATCACACCATGCGTTCCACACACAATATGGTGACAAACAGAGAACAAGTAGGAAACACCAATGCGCTCCCCTACAACAAAAACACACAGTCGAAGTCTCAAAGAGACAAAGACTAAAATGTGTGTAATGAATTTCTCTGATAGAAAGTTAGTCAATAAACAATAATAAATTGCCATGACCCCTAACTAAATATTATAACGATCTTATATGAAAAATTAAAATATCAAGTGTGTATAAAAATAAAAATAGAAAAACCCGGGAGATAGTGATCTCCATAGCAGTTGGGGGCAACTAAACTAGATAGCAAATCATGGATACACATACATATAAACCAAAACAAAAAATGAATTATAAATTCATCCAATAAGTTTTGATTAAATTAAATTTCAATAGAATTGAATTAATGGGGGAGCTTCATGGATTGGAGAGATGGAAGGCAACAAATGTTGCAGGTGAAAACCCAACAGGCCAGCCGCTCACTAAATGAATCCACAGACAAGGAAACCCCTCACATTTTACAATGAAGAAATACATTAAATTCAAATTAAAATATTTTTGAAAAAATATGTATGTGACAGCCCTCACGCAGATTATTCCCTAAGCGTATCAAATTTGTATTATATGTAGAAAAAAACTGAAAAAAGGAAAAAAGGATGAAAACGTAGAAAAACCCACATTGAAGGACAAATTGGATACCAAATATGTCATTAGGATTTATTAATAAAGGAATTTATATCCCACTCGACGTTCAGGCCGAGAGGCCTGTGTGTCTGGAGTTCATAAATCCAGTATGTTTCAAGTTGTGAAACACCCCTAGTTTTAGCCCCACCCCTCCATGGTGGTATGTAATGGTCAATAATAAGAAACTGGGTGCCTACCGGATTTCTATTATGACACAACTTGTAGTGTCTGGGTACTGCATGGTGAACATCACCACCCAAAATCAGGGCAACGTGTTCACCCACCCTTACCGAAAACGTTCGGATGGTGCGGCCCACATACTGTTTGCCACATGGGCATGTAATTAAATATACAATGTGTGTGGTAGCACAAGTGCAAAATTGTTTGATGGGGTAGGTCCTACCAGTCACGGTTGACCTAAATGTCAATGATTTTACTCTCCCCGAAATATTGTATTTGCACACATTGCACCTTTTGCAGGGATGATAGCCTACTAATTGGTGAAAAAAAGATGGGCGTACGGGGGGGTTAATGATATTAGGGGCTATAGTGCTCCGAAGAGTTGGTGCCCCTCTGAACACTACTTTGGCCTGATCGGGTAATACGGTACTCAGAACACTATCATTTTTCAAAATACCCCAATGTTTAGCCATAATGGCTTTTAACCGTTTATGTTGGGTAGAAAAAGCGGTGACCATGGACCATTTATAGCTCTCATCCACTTCCCGCTTGGGTTTTATCTCCAGCAGAGAACTCCTTTCAGTCTCTAAAGTCAACATAAGGTCTCTGTCAATAACAGCAGGATCATAACCCTTGTCAATGAATCTATCTTTAAGGATTTTAGCCTGAGAAATAAATGTGTCCGTATCAGTGCAATTTCTCCGCAGCCTGATAAATTGACTGCGGGGAACTGAACTGAGCCAAGATCTATGGTGGCAGCTATCATGAGGGATAAAGCCATTACGGTCAGTTTTTTAAAAAAAAGTTTGAAATTGAAACTGCCGATTAATGATGTTAATTTCAAGATCCAGGAACTGAATCCTGTCTTGACTGGCTGTATAAGAAAGAGAGATCCCTCTGTTATTGGAATTGAGATGGTTCATAAAAGTCTCTAAGGACGCCATGCTGCCATCCCAGAGGAGGAGGATGTTGTCTATATATCTAGCCCACAACACCAATGACGTGGCGTCCTGGGCATAGACGACATCCTCCTCCCACTTGGCCATAAAAAAGTTGGCCAAACTGGGGGCATATTTAGCCCCCATGGCCACACCCCTCAACTGTAAATAAAATTGGTTATTGAACCAAAAGTAACTGCTCCTAGTGGCAAACTCAAGCAGCTCCATAATGAATTCTTTCTGAAAGGAAGCCAAAGATTCTTCCTTATTCAGAAAGTATTGTACCGCCTCAAAACCTAATTGGTGGGGTATGCAGGTGTATAACGAGGCAACGTCGGCTGTTACCATAATGTAATCGCCGCGTATGTCTATGTTCTCGAGTTTCCTGATGGTCGCACCTGTATCGCCCAAATAGGACGGTATACGTCTGACCAAGGGTTGTAAATAGTGGTCGATATATCGACCAATTCGGGATGTGACCGAATTGATACCACTAACAATCGGTCGTCCAGGAGGGTTCACAGGGTCCTTATGGACCTTGGGTAAATAATATATAGTAGGTATCCTAGGGACTGTGGGTATTAAGAACGTTTTCTCCTTTTTATTCAATATATTTCTATCATATCCATTATCAACCAACTTTTGAAGTTCCGCTTTAAAGCGAGAAGTGGGATTGGTGGATAATATTTGATAAGTGTTTGGCTCCTGCAAAATTCTGAACATTTCTTTCTCATAATCGAGTTTGTCCAAGACAACTATGCCGCCACCCTTGTCCGCCGGGCGGATCACAAGGTCCTTGCCTGAACACAAAGACATGAGACCCGTTTTGGACAAGGTCTGGCGGTGTTTATAGTTGTCGGGAATCTCTGCTAGATCCTTAAGAACTAGATCCCTAAAAATGTTAACAGCAGGTGCTGCTGGGACAGGCGGGTTAAATAACGAAGGGTTAGACAAACCTGAATGTACTGTCCCTGATGTAGCCGCCCTACACTCATTTCTAATGGGGTTAGTAATGAGATATCGCTGTATGTTAATCTTGCGTATATATTTGTGTATGTCAATGAAAGTACCAAATTTGTCCAGTCTTTTTGGAGGGGCGAACTTGAGGCCTTTATCCAAAACCGACAATTCATCTGGTGTGAATACCTTGGTACTTAAGTTGAATACACCTTGACCCGCTATGTGCGCCTTCTTTTTCCTCTTCTGAGCTCTCTGTCCCCCTCTGGTCCCTCTCTTGGATCTGGACCCTTTTTGTAAGTTGTTCGGTCCTCGTGAAAATCCCGTCCTCTATACATCTGTGAGTTGGACTGCTCACGATTGTAATAGGATGAATCATAGGGGTTACTATTATGCGTTTGATAGTAACTATCACTACGCATATCCCTAAGAGGGGAAAATCTATTCTGTGTAGATATAGAAGGGGGACAGTAATAAGGGGAATGGCCCCGACGGGGGTCTGAACGATCCCTAGGTCTGGCAGGAGAGGGATTGTAATATTGTGATATTGATTCGGTTTAAACATCATTGAGTCATCGTCTCTCAAGTTTTCATCAACCTCTTCATTGGGAGCTGTCGTGAGAGACATTCTTTGGTTCAACTATCAACTGTTGACCCTTCAGGAATATACATCAAAAGCCTATGTTGATCCTCTGGACATATGTTCAGTAGGGTCCACTAAGTCTGGTAAGCCTCCTTTATATTGGTTGCGGCTTTTTTTCTTCAATATTGATTTGGAAGTATTTGTAGTCCAATCATCTCACAAAAAATTTTTTTTTGGGATTATTGTGGAACACTATTGGACTTTAATTTTTGCAATTGTTTGCATGTGTTTTTGAGGACCATCCATCAAGGACTCTTTCAAAAACTGTATTGTTATTCACATAGGGAAATATTTAGTTCCCTTGCACATTTGTTTGTTTATTTCACTTATTCATTTATTTGTTTGACACTTACCTATTTAGCGCTGCAATTTTTTATTTTTTCTTATCTCTAAACAAAGGTCTGTGACAGAGACCGACTCCATCTTAAGCAGTCTGTGGCAGAGGCTGTCTTGTTACTAATTTGTGCGTCATCCCGGCTGCTAGGCCATGTGAGAGGGGACTATCCGGGTGAGCAATACTCACTCTACAAGTGGAGAGTGGTGAATGATTGATGAGTGCTTCAAGCTAATTTGTGTATTCTGTACCACGTGCCTGAACCTTCCCCTTTTCATCTCCTATCTTCTACTTTCTCACAAGTTATACTGAAGCAGAAAAGAATAAAGCCTGACTGTTGAAGGTTTTACCTTTGTGTTGACATTGCATTTACTATGGACTTTCCTATCCTGTCAACGAAGCTAAAGAGGTAACGTGCAAACCCAAAACAAACCAGCAGCTCCTACGGGGGTAGTGCTACACGTAGGGGCTCATCCGGGATATTTGCCGTTGCCTCTGACAACTGGATTACTGTTTTTTTGCTTTATTGAAAGTCTGCCATTGAGAAAGTGTTGGACTGTGCTCTGAACGAGAGAAGAAGGGGTCAAGGGGTACAGATCACTTTGCCAACTGCGTAGTTCATGAGCGGAGTTTTGCGAACTACGTGCAAAAAAAAAAAAAGAACTAAACTGGGAGGAGTTCTCGTCACCTACGTGAACCACGTGAGTGTGTTTGGCGCAAGGACCAAAGGTTGCCTGACCGAGCGGAGAGTTCAGCAAGCAACATGTCCTCTTTCTCCTGGGCACCAGCCATATCGGGACCCAGGATGTCCTCCATGCCCAATGTTGTGGGTACTCCACAGTCCGGAGCCTCGCTTACAGATACGGGGATCCGACTCAAGCCCCGGGGATGCTTCACACTTTATACCAGTCAAGATGTGGAGGCCCTGGGCATGCTCTGCCCTGGATGCGATGGACTGGCTATACAATTGCGCCTGTTTGGCCGCTGTGCATCCTGCGGGGAGTACTTGTTTAAGGTGGACCAGCCCACTGTGCCACCCCGCGCTTATCAGGTATACTGGATAACAGTACACTCATAGAACAAAAACAAAAAGAGTCTTGTAGCGCTAAAACCGGCAGCAATGTGTAAAACGTAATGCCATATGAATATAAATCTAAAAATCTGGCCCCCAGTGCAGCTGGCAACCTCCGGAACAAGGCAATCTCAAAACAATTGTCGTTTTTTTCTTGTCGTTTTTTCTGCCGTTTTTCTCAACGAGAAAAACGACATAAAGCCCACAGACGATCGTTTTTCTCTGCGAAAAAAAAATGCAGTTTTTCTCGTCGAGAAAAGCGGTCGTGTGTACGCGGCATAACTTGCACTCTCCTTGCCGTCAGTGGAGATATAAACATGTATCAATGCTTCACCACTTATGAAGATCCTTCTTTGATCCTTGTTTGAAGGTTATTGTACTTTGTATTTTTTGATTCTATCCGATCATATACATCAATCAATTTTCAGCATGCATTCTAATAAATAATCTTTTTTATTTGAACATCAAGTTACATTTCATTATTACTGCCACCATTTGAGCACTGGATTGTACATAACAGTACACTCATACACTACTGAAAAAAGTTTTGAAATAAAACAGTTTATCAACTGTAATACTAAATTCATAGTGTATGTTATCAATTGTGAAATTTGCAGAATCCAGTATGTAGGTCGCACTATTAGGAGACTGAAGGACAGACTATATGACCATCTGTACGATATTGAAAAAAAATCATCATACCAATGTTGCTAACCATTGGAACACAGTACATTCCAAGGATATCTCTAGTCTGTCCATTCAGGGGATCGAGAAAATCCTTACTCCTATTAGGGGGGGCAATAACTTCAAGCAGCTATGCAGACAGGAAGTATTTTGGTTATTTTCCCTTCACACCAGAATACCTAAAGGGTTAAACTTTGAATGGGATGTTTCCCACTTTTACAAATGAATTTTTCCTTCTGCTTAAACAAAGCTCCTTATGTCATACCGTCCTCTTCATCGTTTTCTCACACTGTCGTTGATTCTTATTTCATCCTAAAACCATTCTCTATTCTTGGCTTTTCTTACCATCCTTGCTTTCTTCCTTTGCCATCTTAAAAATCCTTCTTTAATGGTCCTCTTATTCGAGGACTATTTGGACATTCATATACATGCTTTCTGGGCATGTACAACATCATAGCATGCTTTTATAGTAATATAATTTTAACGGTTAATTAGACACATTGGGGCTGATTTACTAATAACAGTGCGCTGCGCTGGTTCTAACCTTAATTTGTGCGCCGGATAACTCCTTCACTGGGCGCAGGAAGCAGCGGCGCACTGTTATAGTAAATAGAAATGTCAGCGGCGCTCTATTGAAAATGAATGGTTCCCTATGGGAGCCCATTGATTTGAATAGAGGTCGCCCAGGAAGTCGGATCCGACTTGCGGGCGACTCGTGTGTTGGCTGACACAGGGACAGCGCGACTCTGCGAGGCGACCTGGACACGACCTGAGCGTGCAGCAGCCGCTCACGTCATGTCCTAGAGGCGACTAGCCGGCCGAGAATGTGTCCAGCGCGATGTGATCGCGCTGGTCCTCGGCAGCCTCGCTGTCCCATGTTTGGTATGAGTCATGAAGGGGAACTCCAGGCCAAATTTTTATGAAAAAACCGGCATGGGTTCCCCTTCAGGAGCATACCAGGCCCTTAGGTCTGGTCTGGATTCTAAGGTGAACCCCCCTAAGCCGAAAAACGGCGTGGGGGTCCCCCCAAAATCCAAACCAGACCCTTATCCGAGCACGCAACCTGGCAGGTCGCAGGGGAAAAGGGGGGGACGAGAGCGGCCCCCCCTCCCTCCTGAACCGTACCAGGCCGCATGCCCTCAACATGGGGGGTTTGGTGCAGGGGGGCAACCTGCAGCCCCCCCACCCCAAAGCACCCTGCCCCCATGTTGATGGGGACAAGGGCCTCTTCCCGACAACCCTGGCCGTTGGTTGTCGGGGTCTGCGGGCGGGGGGCTTATCGGAATCCGGGAGCCCCCTTTAATAAAGGGGCCCCCGGATCCCGGCCCCCCACCCTATGTGAATGAGTATGGGGTACATCGTACCCCTACCCATTCACCTGGTGGAAAAAACTTGCAATAAAAAACCACACAGCTTTTTTAAGTATTTTATTGCACAGCTCGGGGGCCTTCTTCCGACTTCGGGGGTCTCCGGTGTCGTCGCCGCCGCCGCCGCTCTCCGGTTTTCTTCTGCCGGGCCACCGCTAACTTCTTTAGCTCTTTTGCTAGCGGAGGCCCGCTCTTCTCCGTCGTCTTCTCCCCTCTTCTTCTCTCCGGTTCTTCCTTTCTTCTGCCGGCCCCTCCACTAACTTCTTTAGCTCTTTTGCTAGTGGAGGGGCCAGTCTTCTCCGTCGCCTTCTTCTTCTCCCGCTCTCCGGTTCTTCTCCCGCTTCTTTCTTCTGCCGGCCCCTCCACTAACTTCTTTAGCTCTTTTGCTAGTGGAGGGGCCGGTCTTCTCCGTCGTCGCCGTCTTCTTCTCTCTTCTCCTCCTCGATGTTGACTCGTCGCTTCCTCTCGCAGTAATGTTAAATTTTCGGTCCGCAGAGATTAATATAGGCTTCTCATGACGTCACAGTCACATGTTCCGGGGCACATGGCCCCGGAGCATGTGAGTGTGACGTCATGGGAACATGTGACTGTGACGTCATGAGAAGCCTATATTAATCTCTGCGGACCAAAAATTTAACATTACTGCGAGAGGAAGCGACGAGTCAACATCGAGGAGAAGAAGAGAAAAGAAGACGCAGACGGCGACGACGGAGAAGACCGGCCCCTCCACTAGCAAAAGAGCTAAAGAAGTTAGTGGAGGGGCCGGCAGAAGAAAGAAGCAGGAGAAGAACCGGAGAGCGGGAGAAGAAGAAGGCGACGGAGAAGACCGGCCCCTCCACTAGCAAAAGAGCTAAAGAAGTTAGCGGTGGCCCGGCAGAAGAAAACCGGAGAGCGGCGGCGACGACACCGGAGACCCCCGAAGTCAGAAGAAGACCCCCGAGCTGTGCAATAAAATACTTTAAAAAGCTGTGTGGTTTTTTTATTGCAATTTTTTTCCACCAGGTGAATGGGTAGGGGTACGATGTACCCCATACTCATTCACATAGGGTGGGGGGCCGGGATCTGGGGGCCCCTTTATTAAAGGGGGCTCCCAGATTCCGATAAGCCCCCTGCCCGCAGACCCCGACAACCAACGGCCAGGGTTGTCGGGAAGAGGCCCTTGTCCTCATCAACATGGGGGCAGGGTGCTCTGGGGTGGGGGGGCCGCAGGTCGCCCCCCTGTCCCAGAGCACCAAACCCCCCATGTTGAGGGCATGCGGTCTGGTACGGTTCAGGAGGGAGAGGGGGCCGCTCTCATCCCCCCCTTTTCCCCTGCGGCCTACCAGGTTGTGTGCTCGGATAAGGGTCTGGTTTGGATTTTGAGGGGACCCCCACGCCGTTTTTCGGCTTGAGGGGTTCACCTTAAAATCCAGACCAGACCTAAGGGTCTGGTTTGGATTTTGGGGGGACCCCCACGCCGTTTTTTCGGCGTAGGGGTTCCTCTTCAAATCCAGACCAGACCCAAGGGCCTGGTATGCTCCTGGAGGGGGAACCCATGCCGGTTTTTTATTTAAAATTTGGCCTGGAGTTCCCCCTCAAGATTCATACCAAACACAGTGCCTGCTATTGGCGGGGATCCAAGTCGGATCCCCCTTCATTGAAAGTCGGACATATGTCGGCTTCATGTCGCAGGGCAAAGTCGGATCCAAAGTAGGACAGATGTCGTGTCGCACTAGTGTGAACCCAGCCTAAATACAACTACACTGCTGCTCTCAGCTGCTCATATCACTCGTCTCACTAAATAGCTAAAATCGTAAATAATACTGTTTTTGGAGCTTAGGGCGGCTCCTTATCATATACATGCAAATCTGGTAAAACACGGCATGCAAACGCCACAAAGCGCGCCTTTCTAAACGCCACTTTCAACCTTAGTTCAGAACACTTTGCACCAGCGTCCCGTCTACATGGGGCCTAAAAACGCCTATGCCATTTACAGCTCCAAAACGCCATGGTGGCCATGAGGCCATAGGCTAACATGGAGAGATGTTTTTAAGAAAAAACACTCAAACAAGCGGTTGGAAAAACGTCCGTGTGCATGTAGCCTTATATTAACCACTTGTGCACTGCCCAGACCAAGTTTCACATTTCAGCGCTGATGCACTTTTAATGACAATTGCGCGCTCATACAACACTGTAACCCAATGAAAATGTTTTATTTGTTGGCACACAAATAGAGCTTGCTTTTGGTGCTATTTGATCACCTTTGTGTTTTATTTTTTATTTTTTTAGATAAATACAAAAGACCGAGTTTAAATAAAAAAATAATGGATATTTTACCCACTTCAGCACTGGGCCTATTCTGGCACTTCTCTCCTTCATGTAAAAATCATAAATTTATGGCTATAAAATTACTTCAAAACACCAAACATTATATATTTTTTTGGAGCAGACACCCTAGGGAATAAGATGGCGGTCATTGCAAATTTTTATCTCGCTCGGTATTTGCGCGATAAATTTTCAAACACCTTTTGTTTGCTAAAAATATTACAAAACAGTAAAGTTACGGCCAATATTTTGGTATAATGTGAAAGATGTTGTTATGCTGAGTAAATAGATACCTAACACGTCACGCTTTAAAATTGTGCACACACATGGCATGACACCAAACTTCAGTAACTAAAAATCTCCCTAGGCGATGCTTAAATTTTTTTTACACGTTACCATTTTGGCATTACAGAGGAGGTCTAGTGCTAGAATTGTTGCACCCATTCTAACGCACGCAGCAATAACTCACATGTGTGGTTTGAACGGCGTTTACATATGTGGGCGGGACTTACGTGTGTGTTCGCTTCTGAGCGCGAGCTACCGGGGACATGGGCGGTTTTTATTATTTATTTTTTTGTTTTGTTTTTGTTTTTGACTTTTTTGTATTTCTTACTCTTTTTAAATTTTTTGGGATCTCTTTTATTCCTATTACAAGGAATGTAAACATCCCTTGTAATAGGAATGTGTGTGACAGGTCCTCTTTATGGAGAGATGCAGGGTCAATAAAGCCCCGTACACACGGTCGGACTTTTGCCCAACAAACTTAGTTTTAAGCAAGTTGGACCAACAATCCGACCGTGTGTACGCTCCATCGGACAAACTTTTTTTTTTTTGAGTTTGGTTTTGTTTTCATCGGACAAAAGTTGGGTCTGCGAACGGACAAACTTTTGCCCAACAAAAGTCCTATGGAGCAAAGTCCTGCCGTGAGTACAGAAAACCATAGGACTTTAGTCCGATGGACAAAACAACCAATGTTAAAATCAACCAACAATAGCAGAAGTTGACCAAAGGGTGGCAGTAAAGATCAGAAAAGAGCAGAACAAACAAGTGATATTGTAAGAAGTTTTAAGAAAGTTTGCAGAAAAGTCCTGTGGTGTGTATGCTATGGGTGTTCCCGACCAACTCCGTTCGGACAAAAAACCATGGAAAAGTCCGATGGAAGTCCGACCGTGTGTACAGGGCTTAAGACCCCGCATCTCTCCTCCAGGCTGGAAAGCATGATATTGTTCCAAAAAAATCACCAATCTCATGCTGACAGCCGAGATCATGGCTTGGTTAACATACGGGAACACGGCATGATGTCATAACGTCGTGCCCGCGCCTCCGACGGTCATAGAGATGACTGATGACCATCTGGTCACCAGTCATCTCCAAATCGTTCTCCAAGCCCCAGATGGCACGGGAGAGCCCGGAGAAGCACCGGATGGCGGCAAGAGAGGGGGGGGGGAACGTCCACTCCCCCCGCCTATAAGAACGATCAAGCGGCGGAACTGCCACTATGATCATTTTTATTGTGCACAGAATCGCCGGCTGAAAAGAATGATATCTGAATGATGCCTGCAACTGCAGGCATCATTCAGATGTCACCGCCCAAAGCCAAGGATGTCATTTGACGGTGGGCGGTAGGTAACTGGTTAATATTTTGAAAAAAGGTAATTTTTCTTCTTCATTGATGTACACTGATGAGACTGCACTGATGGGCACCGATAAGGTGGCAAGGGTGGGCACTGAGAGGTGGCATTGCTATTTAGCACTGGTGGGCAGTGAGAAGTGGCACTGCTAGGTGGCAATGATAGTTGGCAGTGATGGGCACTGATAGGCACTGGCAGCACTGCTAGGTGCCACTGATTGGCACCAGTGGTGGGCATTGATAGGTGGCACTGGCAGGGGCTACTAATTGTCACAGATGATGCAGAATTGCCTCTTCCTCTTCGGGCCCCATGTCCCTTGCCTTTTTTTATGCTCACGCTGTCAGCACAAGGAGAAAACAAAAACCATTACCCAGCTTTTGTTTACATCACGTGATCAGCTGTCATTTGCTGACAGCTGATCACATGGTAAAGGGCAGGGATCGGCCCCTTACTCGGATCTGTCATCACCCGAGTCACAGTGACTCTGTGACCACAGCGCGCGCAAAGGGGAGGACGTTTATTGACGGACTCCCGGCAATTGAGGACCATGCTGTGGCCGTCGATCAGTTATAGCGCTGATCTCAAGTGATTAAAGTGATTAAAGAGGGTCTAAATGGGCCATTGACATGCATCACAATTCAACTTAGGAATGAGTCTTTGAAAAGTTAAAACTAAATAATTTGGCCACTTCATCCTTCCAAATAATTCACTTCCTGTCACATAGCCACACAGGAAGTGAGGGAAAATCCCTAACAATGTCTTTCCTTGGAGACACAGGTCAGTCTAAATACTTTCCCCATTTATGCACATTGCACTCCAGCATATTGCAGGGTACACCACAAATTATTAGGTAGTTTGGACTTTGGGGTTTATTTACTAAAGACAAATCTACTTTGCACTACAAGTGCACTTGCTGTATATCTGAGAGGGACATGCAAGCCAAAAAAAAAAAAAAAACATCTTTGCTTTCACATGATTGTAACATCCAATCACCAGTACTTTCCCTCAGATTTTCAGCAGCTACACTTTTACTGCAGAGTGGATTTGTCTTTACTAAACCCCAAACTACCCAATGATTTGGGGTGTACACAACAAAGTGCTAGAGTGCAATTTGCTTAATGGGGACACTAGTTAGATTGATCTGTGTGTCCCCAAGAAAAGCCATTGGTAGGATTTTACCTTCACTTCCTGTTTAGCTGTGTGACAGGAAGTGAAGCCAATGTTAAGAAAAGGAGACAAAGGCCAAACTACAAAAAAAAAAATTAATAAAAAAACAAAAAAAACAAACACACACACACGGGTTCTAACACTTCGTTTCCCTCAAAATGCCCACAATTAGAATTGTATGGTCTTGAGCTATTTTTAAGTGCAGTGCTCTAAATCAGTGCTTCTCAAGTACCCCCAACAGGCCATGTTTGCAGGGTTTCCTTCATCTTGCACATGTGCTTTAAATCACAGTCAATGGTTTTGATTTTTGGACAGCAATTCTCGATAAGATAAATTCACAAAACATGTCCTGTTGGGGGTACTTTAGGACTGAGGCTGAGAACCACTGCAGTAAAAAAGGAAAATTGAATACTTACCGCTCTGTATTTTTCATTTCCTGGTGACGCTCCATGGCAGCACACAATACATGCATATACTACCATGAAGGCACCAGGGTAGACAAATCACACCTGTTTTGTTTTGACATGCCAATCAGCTGTCAAATTTGTTGCAAAGAAAACACAAAACAAACATCAAAATTTTGCATCTAATTTTATTGTTTAACAAAACAAAAAGGGAAGGCAAAATAAAAAACATGAAGGTCAATTTGAAACAGTTACAGACTCAACATCTTGAGCAATTTTTGGCCAAAAAAATGCAGCAGACAATTAAATCAAAGTGAACAAACAACACACATTAACAACATCAGAATTATTTCAGGGGAACATTTCCCCCACACCAAAAATATACAATCCACATAAGTTAACCAATCACTTGTTTTGCAAAGACATAACAAATAAAATACATGTGTTACAAACGCGATAAGGACACCAACATGTACATTTTGCCCCCCACACACTTGCCTCTTCTTAAGGCAATCGACCGAATGCTCTGTGAGCTTTATATAACATATGTTTGTGTGCTAATGAGGCAATTAAAAACACATGCACAGTCCATGAAACACCCAAAATGCAAGTTCTCCCAATGTAGAGACTGAAATTCAAAGTGGGCACACCTGTTAAGATGTCCTTCAATTTCTAACCCATAAAAACACTCTCTGAGTGAGCATGCCCAGAAATATCCAGGCGCTGTTCACACACAAAAAGCACGCCAAAAAAAAATAACTGGCTGGGCATGTGCAGAACAACACCAATGCGGCTAGCAAAAAATAACCCCCCCTCCCCCCATCCAAAATTAAGCACATCATCCAGCATGCTACAAAATTAGAGATGGGACAATCACCCCTCCCCCCCCCACCAACAAAACGGAAAATTGTATCATACTTACCAGTAATTTTCCTTTCCTGGTGCCTATCCATGGCAGCATACCTGTGATAGAGCTCCACCTCGACTCCTCCTTCAGGACTAGTGAATAGCATAAATTAAAGGCATAGCCCCTCCCCCAACATTCTCTGTAATATAGAATACCGAGGGTGGGAGCGTATGCTGCCATGGATAGGCACCAGGAAAGGAAAATTACTGGTAAGTATGATACAATTTTCCGTTTTCCTGGTGCCTCCATGGCAGCATACCTGTGATAACTAACTAGCTGACATGGGTGGGATAATTGCTTAACAATAAATGTTTAATTATAAGAGGACATAGCAGCCTGAACTGCCCTCCTTCCAAACTCAACAGTCGTGAGCGCTCCTGGATCAATATGGTAGTGTCTGAGGAACGTATGGTGAGAAGACCAGGTGGCGGCCCCGCACACTGTCTCCAACGAAACATTAGCCCTTGCTGCCCAGGAAGCTGAGACTGCCCTTGTAGAATGAGCATTCACTCGGGATGGAGGCTCCATATTCTTCACCCTGTAGGCCTTCTGGATTAACTTTACAACCCAAGATGCCAGAGTTCTGATGGAAGCTTCTTTGCCCCTGTATTTACCGAACGGTACGATGAAAAGTCTCTCAGAATTTCTGAAGGGGCCGGTGGCTTCTAGGTAGGCCCTGAGCACTCTGGATACATCCAGTTCGTGACAAGACTCTGAATCCATGTCTGTAAACACTGGTAGTGCCCAGGGTTCCAACAGGTGGCTTGGAGTAGCAACCTTTGGTGTGAACCCCCGAAGGGGACGAAGTTCCACTCTGTCTGTGAAGAAGGAGATGTGGTCGTCACCTATCCCTAAAGAGTGAAGTTCCGAGATTCTTCTGCCAGATGTAATGGCTAGCAGGAAAGACGTCTTTAGTGTCAGGTTCCATATTGTTACTTGTTCCACTGGAGCAAAGGGATGGTCAGATAGAACTTCCAGGACTAGGGACAGATCCCACTTAGGAAATGATCGTCTGACAGGAGGGCGAATCTTCAATATACCTCTGAGGAAAGTGACTACTGAAGGATCCTCCGCCCATCTCTTATTTGTTGCAGCAGAGATTACTGCTACCTGCACTTTGAGAGAGCTCAGACCAAGTCCCAGATCAAGTCCTGTCTGAAGGAATCCTAGAACATGAGATGTAGAAGGAAGGATTGGATGAAATCCATTTTCGGAAACAAATGACAAGAACTTGTCCCATATTCTTGAATATATGGCATTAGTTGCTGGCTTCCTAGCTTTTAGAAGGGTTGATATGACTCCTGGAGAACACCCTAGGGACTCGAACCTTCGCCTCTCAACCTCCAGATTCGAAGATTCAACTTCTGAGGGTTTGGATGAACTAGACTGCTCTGCGACAGAAGTTGAGGGAAAGGAGGGATCTTGATTGGAGAGCCCACACTGAGGCACAATACGGAAGTACTGCCACCACCTGGACTGGCTCCCTGAGGAGCCTCAGGAGGAATTTGAATATTAATGGCCTGGGAGGAAAGGCATATGCCGTGGTGAACCTCCAGGGACATGACAGGGCATCCACTGCCTCGACCTGTGGATGCGGCAGCCGAGAGAAGAACCTGTCCAGCTTGGCGTTCTTCGGGGAGGTGAACAGATCTACCTGAGGGGGATCCCATATGTTGGCAATCTGAAGGAAGACATGGGGGTGGAGAGCCCACTCATTGTCCAGGAAGTTTCTGGATAAAGTGTCTGCTTCCGTGTTCAACCTGCCTGGCAGATACATCGCTCTGAGGTCCAGGAGGTTCTGCTCCGCCCAGAGCATGATCGGCTCTACCTCCTTGAGGAGTGACCTGCTGCGAGTGCCTCCCTGCTTCTGCAGATAAGCGACAGCTGCTCTGTTGTCTAGGCGTAGGAGTATTCTTTGGCCTCTGATTTGGGGTGCCAAAGAGGTCAGTGCCAAGAAGGCTGCCCTCATCTCCAAGATGTTGGATACCACTCCCTGGGTGGTGCATGCCCATCTCCCCTGTATTCTGGTTTGCCCGCAATGGGCTCCCCAGCCCTGTCTGCTTGCATCAGATGTAATTGTGATCCAAGGAAGGGAGCCCAGGTGATGAGGCTTGGAGAGGTTTTCCGGAACTGTCCACCAGTGAAGGCTCCTGCGTATTTTTCCCATCAGCAGGATCGTCTGAGATAGTCGTTGTTTCTTCCACTGCGCCAAGAAACCAGTCTGGAAATACCTCAAGTGCCAATGTGCCCAAGGAACCATGGGTATACAGGAAGACATTGTGCCAATGAGGCTCAGGCATTGTGAAGCCGTCAGATACGGGCTCTGGATGACTTTGATCATTCTCTGGATGACAATCCTTGCCTTCGGCGGTGGTAATGACACTGTCCCCTCCTGAGTGTCGAACATTGTGCATAGATTATCTGCTGTGTTGGCATTAGTTGACTCTTGTCGGAATTCACCAGCCACCCTAGCTCTTTTAGGGACTGTAGAAGAATGTCCCGGTGACATACCAACTGATCCGAATTGCTTGCTAGGAGTAGGATGTCGTCCAAGTAGTGGTATATCCTCAAGCCCCTCTCCCGCAGGGGAACTAAAGCAGATATTAGTATCTTGGTGAACACCCTGGGAGAGGTGCACAGACCGAAAGGCAGGGCTTGAAACTGTAGGTGGGTCCGTCCCACTGCAAATCTCAGGTATTTTTGAAATGCAGGTAGAATTGGAACATGTAGGTACGCATCCTGCAGATCGACCAAAATCATCCAATCTGATGGCTGGACTGCCTGAATAATCATCTGCAGGGACTCCATTTTGAAGCTTTCGGGGCGGATATACCGGTTGAGCCTCTTTAGGTCTATCACAGGCCTCCACCCCCCTGTCCTCTTTGGGACCAGAAATAGGGTGGAGTATAAGCCTGCGAAGCGCTCTGCCAAGGGAGCCGGAACAGCCGCCCCCTGAAGCTGGAGTGACGTTAGGAAGTTTTTCAGAGCTTGAGCCTTCAGTGGAGAGGATGGAATCTCTGTTCCTTTGAAAGAGTTCCGAGGTGGAGGGTGAGAAAAATTCCAAAAGTGCCCCCATTGAATTGTTGACAGAACCCAGGGGTTGTGGCAGCAGGTGGCCCAGACTGGGGTAAAAAAACTTTAGCCTGGCTCCCACCGGGAGTGCCTGGGTTCCTCTGGCGTCAAAAAGACTGCTTCTGCGGAGCCGGAAGGGCTTTCATCTTCCTGTTCAAAAAGGATCCCCGAGTACCTTTCCAAGGTCTTTTGTTGTCTCTGGGCTGTCTCGACTGCCTAAAATCCCTTGGGTTTGACTGGCGGAACCTAGAGGAACCACCTCTGAATCTTCGCATACTTCTGTCCTGTGGAAGCATACCAGACTTCCCTCCTGACAGCCTGGAGATAGCTTTATCCATTTCATCTCCGAATAGTGCTTTCCCATCAAACGGGATTTTGCACCAATTTTGTTTGGAAGATAAGTCAGCCATCCAGGGTTTCAGCCACAAGGCCCTCTTCGCCATCACTGAATGCAACATGGATCTTGCCGAGCACCTGATCGTATCAATGGCCGCTACGCAGACAAAGTCTGCCGACAATCTAAGCTCTTCTAAGGCCTTAATTATATCCTCCATGGGGACATCCTGATGCAAAGCCATCTCAATATTATCTGTCCAAGATCTTATGGCATTTGATACTGATGTGAGGGAAATAGCTGGCTTACATGCTGCTTCCGCGGCTAAGTAGCTCCTCTTCAGCTCCAGGTCGATTCGCCTGTCTAGAGGGTCTTTGAAGGAAGCGGAATCCTCCATTGGTAGAGTAAGTTTTTTTTGCGAGTCGCACCACGGACTGGCATGGCATGGAGTTTAGTGACTGCGTTCCCGACTCTGGTAAGGGGTATATAGTTTATTGAACCGACCCCAAAATTATTATTTTTTTATCAGTCTTTGACCATTCCTTCTGAATGACTTGACTAATCTTGCCCATCAACGGGAAAAGAACCTGCTTCATTTTGAGGAATGGGAAGTAGCTTGTAGACTCTTGGGGAGGCTATTCTGCGTCTTTCCAGGCGATTGCAGTTTTGACTGCCTGGATGAATGGCTTTACCAAGGAGAGACTGAAGCCAGAAGGTTCTGACTCTTCTCAAGAGTCCCCTGAAGAGTCTTCAGGTGGTGAATCTCTAGCTGGTCGGCCTGACGGCAGCAGAGGTGTACTGACTGCTGACGGACCAGGGAGATTAGGTTCTATATCCTGAACCAGGGATATCTGCTGAAGTGGTTGAGCGGGGACCGAAGCCAAAAGCTCAGAGAAGGAGTCCTTCATTGTTTGCTTGAGCAGATCTACAGCGTGCTGATTTTCTAGCTCGCGGTTGGACGCATAGTCCATAAAACAGTCCTTACAGACCACTCTGTCTGGTAGCGGTGTAGCCCCACATATCCAGCATCTCTTCTTCCTATAGGTCCTAGGAGAGGGGGGGGCGATCACGTCCTCTGGATCTTGACCTCTCTGATCTACGACGTGAAGAATGGGTCCTACGCCCTGATGAGCGGGACCCCTTGGAGTGGGTAGGGCTACGGTGTAAGGAACTCACGCTAGACCAGTGAGCGCACTTTTTTTTTTTTATACTCACGTATAGTTGGTCACATACCTAATAGAAGTGTGAGGATCTTTGCTGCGAGATGAATGACTCATTGCAGAGTTGGGCACAAGGATCAGCTCCAGAAATATAGTAAGAAAGGGAAAAGAATCAGGAGTTTTTGGCGTCACTTTTTTTTTTTTTTTAAATAAACATTTTTATATCGTCATCTGTTTTTATTTTTTATTTTATTTTTTAAACAAACATTTTTATATTGTTATCTTTTTTTTTTTTTTAACATAAACATTTCTGATCGGCAACATTTTTTTTTTGAGAAAATAAAAAAGTACCTACCACAAAGCAGCATCAGAGAGACCTAGCAGGGCACAGCTGAGGAGACTGACAGCCATCCCTGAATCTGAACCTAATTAGGCTCAAGGTGCGTGGGCTAATCCCATAAACCACCATTTGGAATTGATTGAAAAAAAGGGCAAATCTAGCCTTCTTTCCAGAATCCAAGATGGCCGCCACTGAACCAAGCGTCTGTGCATGCGCAATCGCAGAAGATCCAGCGTCGCCCAGTACAGAGAGCCGAGAAACTACGGCTCTGTATCACTCCCGAATCGCGCATGCGCAGACGGCGGCGAGGACGCTGCGCTGTGACACTCTCCTACCTGGCGGGACCTACAGAGCACCTGTAGCCCCCCCGAACCCGGAAATAAGCACCACAATGTTGTTGCACAGAGAGACACCTGCCCTATCCAGTTGCACAGTTTTAAAGGAATAAAAAAGTAAGACAACAATCATTTTAAAGGCGCCTAACAAGCAAAGGAAAGGGGAGGAGAAGAGGAAAAGAAAGGGGAAAAACACAAATGCCTGTAATAAAAAATGGAAACCACCAGCCTGGGAAGATGGAGCTGATCCTTTTGCGACTTCCACTACATTCATCATGGATGTGATAGCAGACTGCGTTCCTGTGAGGAAACTCTGCGAAATGACCCCAACAGATCCACAGAGGGGTTCCCAGTCTTATCAGCGCTGTGAGTGGCCCAAGAACAGGGACTGCGCACGGGAAAGACTAAACCCGGCGGACGCTGCCGACTGCAGAGGTATGGACATACTGCTACTCTTCACCAGCACAAGAAGGTATGAGGAAAAAAAAGGAGAATGTTGGGGGAGGGGCTATGCCTTTAATTTATGCTATTCACTAGTCCTGAAGGAGGAGTCGAGGTGGAGCTCTATCACAGGTATGCTGCCATGGAGGCACCAGGAAATACTATTGCAGTCTATGGGAACTGACTTGTTAATTTTGCTAGTCCCCACTTGGCTGGCTTATCTTCTAGTAGTTATTGGCCTTAAAATGGGGGCCCAGGTCCCACCCTAAGGGACATATATCAATGCCACCAATTTGGAAAACACCAAAAACAAAACAAGCAGAAGTGCCTTTAAATATGCCAAATTGCTTAAGGGCCATTTCACACCACATACAGTCCATTGCGTTTTTTATGCATCCAAAATGCATGGAAAGTTGGTTATATGGTTCTAAATGACAGTGGACTGTACTGGAACGCATCAAAACGCATCATAAACGCACTGGAACGCACAGGAACACACCTAAATGCACCAAAAACGCACTGGAACACACTTGTCCTTATCTATGGTTAATAAAAAAGAGGGGTGAAAACAAAGCACTGGACTGCATCAAAAACTTACCAAAAATGCACCGGAACGCATGAAAAAAGTGCATGCAGAAAAGCACCTGGAACGCATCCGGATTGTGTTTCTATGGTGTGAACTGGCCCTAGTTCACACTATAGAAACGCAGTCTGGGTGCGTTCCAGGTGCTTTTCTGCATGCGCGTTTTTGACACATTCCAGTGCATTTTTGAGGCGTTTTTGATGCAGTCCAGTGTTTTTTTCCGCCTCTTTTCACTTAGGACAAGTGTGTTGCAGTGCGTCTTTGGTGCATTTAGGTGCGTTGCGGTGTATTTCAGTGCATTTTTGGTACGTTCCGTTGCGTTTTTGATGTGTTTTACTGGGGTCCAGTACAGTTTTGTGCCTAAAAAATGCAGCATGACCAATTATTTTTTGGCTTTCTGAAATGCACTGGAACGGACTGCAGTGGTGTGAACTATGCCATTGGCATTAATGTGATCAACTTTCTTTGCGTTTTTCAGGCATCAAAAAACGCACTGCACTGCATCCGGTGTGAACTGGCCCTAAATATCATCCCCGGGGGGTGTCTATAGTATGCCTGTAAAGTAGCACATGTTTTCCATGTTTATAACAGTTGGAGAGCAAAATGACATTTCTAAAGTAAAATAATAGTCATTTAAAAGTCCTTGCGGCTGTAATGAATTGCTGGTTCCTGTCAATACAGATAAAAGTCATTGAAAGTCTTTGCTAACCAAAAAAAAAAATGTGTGGGGGTTCCCCCAAATTCCATAACCAGGCCCTTCAGGTCTGGAATGGATATTAAGGGGAACCCCGCTGCAAATTAAAAAAAAAATGACGTGCGGGTTCCCCCCAAATATCCAAACCAGGCCCTTCAAATCTGGCATGGATTTTAAGGGGAACTCCACCCCAAATAAAAAAAAAATGGCGTGGAGTCCCCCTAAAAATCCACACCAGACCCTTTATCCGAGCACGCAACCTAGCCGGCCGCAGGGGAAGAGGGGGGGACGAGAGAGCGGCCCCCCCTCCCTCCTGAACCGTACCAGGCCACATGCGCTCAACATGGGGAGGATGTCCCCATGTTGATGGGGACAAGGGCCTCATCCCCACAACCCTTGCCCGGTGGTTGTGGGGGTCTGCGGGCGGGGGGCTTATCGGAATCTGGAAGACCCCTTTAACAAAGGGGACCCCCAGATCCCGGCCCCCCCTTGTGTGAAATGGTAATGGGGTACAAATGTACCCCTACCATTTCACGAAGAAAGTGTCAAAATGTAAAAAATGACAAGAGCCGGTTTTTGACAATTCCTTTATTAATGTCTTTTCTTTTCTTCCATCTTCTTCTTCCACCTTCTTCTTTTCTCCATTCGAGTTTCTTCCTCCATCTTCATCTTCATCTTTATCTTCATCTTTATCTTCCTTCTTCCTTCGGTGTTCTCGTCCAGCATCTTGCTCCGGCGTCTTCCCTTCTTTCTTCTCTGGCCGCTCCGTTTGAATTGGAGGTTCCCGCTGTGCGACGCTTCAGTTCGCCTCTGGGTCCGCTTACACCCGTGACCCCGCCCCCCTCTGACGCACATGGATTTCACAGGGACTTTCCCCGTGGTGACAGAGGGGGCGGAGCCACCGGGTGTAAGCGGACCAAGTGGAGAACTGAAGCGTCGCACAGCGGGAACCTCCAATTCAAACGGAGCGGCCGGAGAAGAAAGAAGAAGGGAAGACGCCGGAGCAAGATGCGGACGAGAACACCGAAGGAAGAAGGAAGATGAAGATGAAGATGAAGAGGAAAATGGAGGAAGAAACCCGAATGGAGAAAAGAAGAAGATGGAAGAAGGAAGAAGATGGAAGAAGGAAGAAGAAGAAGGAAGAAGATGGAAGAAAAGAAAAGACATTAATAAAAGGAATTGTCTAAAACCGGCTCTTGTCATTTTTTACACTTTCTTCGTGAAATGGTAGGGGTACATTTGTACCCCATTACCATTTCACACAGGGGGGGCCGGGATCTGGGGGTCCCCTTTGTTAAAGGGTCTTCCAGATTCCGATAAGCCCCCCACCCGCAGACCCCCACAACCACCGGGCAAGGGTTGTGGGGATGAGGCCCTTGTCCCCATCAACATGGGGACATCCTCCCCATGTTGAGGGCATGTGGCCTGGTACGGTTCAGGAGGGAGGGGGGCCGCTCTCGTCCCCCCCTTTTCCCCTGCGGCCGGCCAGGTTATGTGCTCGGATAAAGGTCTGGTGTGGATTTTTGGGGGGACTCCAAGCCATTTTTTTAGAAAATTTGGGGTGGAGTTCCCCTTAAAATCCATGCCAGATCTGAAGGGCCTGGTTTGGATATTTGGGGGGAACCCGCACGTCATTTTTTTTTTTAATTTGCAGCGGGGTTCCCCTTAATATTCATTCCAGACCTGAAGGGCCTGGTTATGGAATTTGGGGGAACCCCCACGCTTTTTTTTTTGGTTATGTGACAGCAGGAAGGTAAAGTCACCTGGTTGCATCCAGGGTGGTAGATATATTTCGCCCAGATTCAGGCTTTACGCCGACTTATACAACTAGGTGGAGAGTTGTATAAGCCCAGCTGAGGCTAGTGGGCTCATGGATGACTCATACCTCTAGGGAGAGTGTGGGGCGTCGTGCAGACAGGGAGTTGATGAGACCAGCTGAAGCTTGTCAGCTCATTTAGGCCTCTATAAGAACTCCCAGCTTCATTAGATGTTAGCTCATGCCTGGAACCAGACCTGTGTGGACTGTCTAGGGAGAGTGAACCCCTGTGCGGTGAGACAAAGCCTGTGTGGCTATTTGCTTGGACATTTAAAACCAGGGACTTAGGGACTAGGACAGCACTAGGCTGATCCCAGTTGTTAGTTAGGAAACCTGTATGTTTAGTCAGAGGTCAAGTTGACCAGGATTTATTTTGTTTATGTTTCTTTTGCTTTGCTGTGTTTTGTCACTGTAAATAGAAAATAAACCGCACCTTTTTGATTTTGAAAACCACAACCTCCGTTTGCTGGGCCTGTTTTTGTGTGGGGAGCCCATCTCGGGGGTCACACACACCCGCTGCCGAGCTAACCCCCTCACAGTTGGTGGAGAACCAGTGGCAGTTTTTTTTTAAGCCAGCATGGAGGAGATACTGAAGCAGCTGGCTCTAGCAAATGCCAATCAACAGCAGACAAATGCAGGTTTGCAAAAGAGCCTTGCAGCTCAACAACAGAACTTCGCAGCCCAGCAGCAAGCTCATCAACAGAGCCTTGCAGCCCAGCAGCAGACAAACGCAACTTTGCAACAGAGTCTGGAGGCTCAGCAACAAGCCCAGCAGCAATCTGAGGCCCGCTTCATAGACCTGTTGCAGAAGCAAGAGCAGAGACTACAACAACAGATGGAAGCAGCAATGCAGCAACGTCCGCAGACCAGTGAGGAAAGCCGTCCCACTAATACCGCGTCCTTTGGGGTGAGTCGTTTATTGACAAAAATGACTGGAGAGGATGATCCAGAGGTATTTTTGACCACATTTGAAAGGACCGCTGAAAGAGAAAAGTGGCCTGAGGAGCAGTGGGCTGGACTGGTGGCTCCTCTGTTAACTGGTGAATCGCAGAAAGCTTACTATGACCTAGAGCCTAACCAAGCAAAAGACTATGCGATGCTAAAAGCTGAAATATTGGCAAGGCTGGGTGTCACCCAGGCTGTCCGGGCTCAGCGTGTGCATAACTGGACTTTCCAGCTTGGAAAACCCCCCAGGTCTCAAATGTATGATCTCATTCACCTGAGCAGAAAGTGGCTACAGCCAGAGACTTTGTCCGCACCAAAGATTGTGGAATGTGTTGTAATGGATCGGTTTTTGAGAGCTCTTCCTACTGCCATCCAAAAGTGGGTAAGCCATGGAGACCCAGAGACGGCCGATGGTCTTGTGGATCGTGTGGAGAAATACTTGGCTACAGAGAACCTGACGGCCTCTTCCAGAGACACTCGGACTTTCCACCCTAAGACCAGACCATCCCCAGGGGCGGATAAGAGGATTCCAAGGGGTGAGGGTGGAGAGAGTGAGAGGGTGGGAGCTCTACCCCAAGTTTGGCGAGAACAGCCTGGGAAATCAGCGGCTCAAGAGGCCGCAAGAAGGATCGTTTGCTACCGCTGCCGGCAAGCGGGACATATTGCAGCCAATTGCCCGGTTGTGGAGGAACCCATGCAGTGTGACTTTCTGACGGGCAGACGTCAGTCGCTGTGTGCGACAGTCGCATGCACTGCCATTCGAGGAACTGAGAAACATTCATGCAAAATGTGTGTTAATGGTAGAAATGTTGTGGTATTGCTGGATTCAGGTAGCCTTGTGACCCTGATAAAGGCTGAGTTAGTTAAAACAGAGGTCTCTGGGAATAGCAAGGTAGCTGTTATTTGTGTGCATGGGGACACCCGAGAGTATCCAGTGACTACAGTGTGTTTCGAGACCCCCAAAGGTACCCTCTCTCATCCAGTGGGCTTAGCATCTCAGTTACCGCATGACGCCATTGTGGGAAGGGATTTTCCGAAGTTCTGGGAACTGTGGGATGATCCTGAGCCCCCCACTGGTGCCCCTATGTACCAGGAATGTGATAGCCAGAACTCCCCTGAGAGTGGTGAGGACTCTCCGGAATTTCCCTTATCAGTATTGGCAGGGGAGACTCAAGAAACTGGAGAGGAGCCCACCTCCTCAGACGAAAACCTACCGTCTGTGGAGTTTTCTGATCTTGAGGTTCACAGGGAAAACTTTGCCACAGAACAGTTGAAAGACCCCGCCCTAATAAAGGCACGGGAAAACGTAGTGGAAATAGATGGCGAGTTAGTGAACCCAGATAATACCTGCACTTACCCATACTTCAGCGTAGAGAAGGACCTACTGTATCGGGTGGCAAAAAGGGCAGAAGAAACCGTTGAGCAGCTTGTGGTGCCCAAACCTTACAGGAAGTTGGTGTTGGAGTTGGCCCATGGGCACATTCTTGGAGGTCATCTGGGGACAGAGAAAACCCGAGAGAGGGTATTACAGAGATTCTATTGGCCGGGGGTGATGAAGGACATAGAAAATTATTGTTCCTCCTGCCCTGTGTGTCAGAGGTCGGCCCCGATGCCACATTTCCGTAGCCCGCTGGTCCCTCTACCCATCATTGAGGTCCCGTTTGAGAGGATCGCCATGGATTTGGTAGGTCCTATAATCAAGTCCGCTAGGGGGCACCAGTACATATTAGTTATAATGGACTATGCCACCCGTTATCCAGAAGCGATCCCTCTCCGAAATACCTCGGCCAAAACCATAGCCAAAGAGCTATCTCTTGTGTTTAGCCGGGTGGGTATTTGTAAAGAACTGCTTACGGACCAAGGTACACCCTTTATGTCCCGGGTTATGAAGGAGCTGTGTAAATTGTTCAAAGTGACGCAATTACGTACATCTGTGTATCACCCCCAAACCGATGGGCTGGTTGAAAGGTTCAACAAAACCCTAAAACAAATGTTGAAGAAAGTGGTGGATAGAGATGGAAAGGATTGGGACTGTCTACTTCCTTATCTGATGTTTGCTATTAGGGAGGTGCCCCAATCCTCTACGGGATTCTCCCCCTTTGAGTTACTGTATGGGAGACACCCAAGAGGGCTGTTGGATATTGCCAAGGAAACTTGGGAAAGTGAGAGTTCTCCCCACAGGAGTGTGATTGAGCATGTCGCCCTGATGCAAGACCGAATTGCACAGGTAATGCCCATCGTGAAGGAACATTTGGCCCAAGCGCAGTTAGCACAGCAGAGAGTGTACAACCGTGGAGCCAAGACCCGTACCTTTTCCCCGGGGGATAGGATACTGGTACTTGTCCCTACGGTTGAAAGTAAATTCCTTGCCAAATGGCAAGGCCCCTACGAGATAATGGAAAAAGTGAGCGAAGTGAATTACAAGGTCAGACAACCAGGAAGGCGAAAGCCCGAACAGATCTATCACGTTAATCTGTTGAAAGCCTGGAGGGATAGAGAGTCCCTAGTCGCAGACACTTGGTCACCAGCTCAAACTGGTTGCGTGATTCCTGAGGTTGGAATAGCAGCCACCTTGTCACAACCCCAACAACAGGAGGTTAAGGAGTTTGTGCTTCGCAACAAGGAGGTATTCTCTGAGCTGCCGGGACAAACATCTGGGGTAGAGCATGACATCATTACCCCGCCCGGTGAAAGGGTGAAGTTAAAACCCTATCGGATCCCAGAGGCCCGACGGGAGGCAATACGGGAGGAAGTACAGAAAATGCTGAACTTAGGGGTGATAGAGGAGTCCCAAAGTGATTGGTCTAGTCCCATTGTGTTGGTGCCTAAACCGGATGGGAGCTGGCGATTTTGTAACGATTTTCGTCAGTTGAACAAAGTTACAAAATTTGACACCTACCCCATGCCACGTATAGATGAGTTGATCGACCGGCTGGGAACAGCCCGATACATGACGACTCTTGACCTCACAAAAGGGTATTGGCAAATCCCCCTGGCCAAGTCGGCCAAAGAGAAAACCGCATTTGTAACCCCAGACGGGGCGTTCCAATATAAAAGAATGCCGTTCGGGTTACAGAATGCGCCGGCCACATTCCAGCGGAAAATGGACCAGATGCTGAGGCCCCATCGGAAGTATGCTGCGGCTTACCTGGATGACATAATTGTCCATAGCACAGATTGGGCCTCACATCTGCCAAAAGTGCAAGCAGTCCTGGACTCTGTTCGGGAAGCGGGGTTTACGGCTAACCCCAAGAAGTGTACCATTGGGCAGGAGGAGGCCAAATATCTTGGGTACACCATTGGGAGGGGAGTAATAAAACCCCAACTCAACAAAGTCGAGGCCATCCAGAGTTGGCCACGTCCCAACAGCAAGAAGCAGGTACGAGCCTTTCTGGGAATCGCTGGGTATTATCGGCGATTCATTCCCCACTTTGCTTCTAAGGCTGTGCCCCTAACCAACCTGACGAAGGGGAAAGGGTCGGTCATGATTAAATGGACCCCCGAGGCTGAGGCAGCATTCCAATTCTTGAAACAAGCCTTATGTAGCCAGCCAGTGTTGTACTCACCCGACTTCTCTAAAGACTTTGTCGTACAAAGTGATGCGTCAGATGTGGGGTTAGGAGCAGTATTGTCCCAGGTCTGGAACGGGGAAGAGCACCCAGTCATTTACCTCAGCAGGAAGTTGAAGTCCCATGAGGTAAATTACGCCACCGTTGAAAAGGAGTGTTTAGCGGTGAAGTGGGCTCTAGATTCCCTTCGGTACTACCTGCTAGGTAGGCACTTTGACATGGTTACGGATCACGCTCCGTTAAAGTGGATGGCTCAAAACAAGGAAACAAATAGAAGAGTGAATAGGTGGTTCCTGGCCCTCCAGGAATTCAACTTCACAGTAAAGCATCGCCCTGGCGTTCAAATGGGGAATGTGGATGCTTTGTCTCGAGTACATGAATGCCTGATTGCTGGTGTTCCAACCCCGAGGTTAAAACAAGAGGGGGGGGGGTATGTGACAGCAGGAAGGTAAAGTCACCTGGTTGCATCCAGGGGGGTAGATATATTTCGCCCAGATTCAGGCTTTACGCCGACTTATACAACTAGGTGGAGAGTTGTATAAGCCCAGCTGAGGCTAGTGGGCTCATGGATGACTCATACCTCTAGGGAGAGTGTGGGGCGTCGTGCAGACAGGGAGTTGATGAGACCAGCTGAAGCTTGTCAGCTCATTTAGGCCTCTATAAGAACTCCCAGCTTCATTAGATGTTAGCTCATGCCTGGAACCAGACCTGTGTGGACTGTCTAGGGAGAGTGAACCCCTGTGCGGTGAGACAAAGCCTGTGTGGCTATTTGCTTGGACATTTAAAACCAGGGACTTAGGGACTAGGACAGCACTAGGCTGATCCCAGTTGTTAGTTAGGAAACCTGTATGTTTAGTCAGAGGTCAAGTTGACCAGGATTTATTTTGTTTATGTTTCTTTTGCTTTGCTGTGTTTTGTCACTGTAAATAGAAAATAAACCGCACCTTTTTGATTTTGAAAACCACAACCTCCGTTTGCTGGGCCTGTTTTTGTGTGGGGAGCCCATCTCGGGGGTCACACACACCCGCTGCCGAGCTAACCCCCTCACAGTTAGCAAAGACTTTCTATAACTTTTCTCTATATTGCCGGGAGCCGACAATTCATTATAGCCGCGGCTGCTTTTAAATGTTTTTTTTTTCCTTTAGAAATGTCATTTTGCTGGCGCACTGGCAAGTTCAGAGCTGCGCCTGTTCAACTTATGCAAATTGACTTAGGTGACTTGACATTTACTAAGATTTTGCCGGCGCAGTGTCCCGGCGCGTTTAAACCATTGAAATTCCCACGCTGAGCTCAAAAAAAACTCCCGCAGCTCGAATCGGAATTGCCGGCGCAGCGGGCTGGTTTTGAAAAACTTACTTTCCCACTCTATTTTGGGCATGTTTGTTATTTGGGCAGGTGTCACTAAACTTCCTCACATCACCCCACATCACCCCCATTATATTCTCACTTCCAGCTTCTTTATATTTATATTTTAACATGCCCTGCGCCAGGTCCATAGTAGTGCACTGAGCGCCTCCTCCTGGGCTCAGAGAACACTATAGTAAATGGGAAATAGGGCTGCGCTACAGGCGCTAATGTTTTGTAAATACAAAAACAGCCATTGCGCACGCAGATGCGCCAATACTCATGGCGCAAACGTTTGGTAAATCAGCCCCATTGTCTTTTTACACTTTAACCACTTGCCGACTGCCTCACGACTATATACGTCGGCAGAATGGCACAGGCAGGCAAAGCAACATACCTGTACATTGCTTTGAATCTGCCGCCTAGCGGGCGCGCACCCTCCGTGAGCTCCGTGACCGTGCCCGTGGGACCCACGGACTCGATGTCTGCCGGTGTCCTGCGATCGTATCACGGAGCTGCAGAATGGGGAGATGCCTATGTAAACAAGGCATTTCCCTGTTCTGCCTAGTGACAGGACACTGATCTACTGCTCCCTGTCATCGGGAGCAGTGATCACTGTCGTGTCACTTGTAGCCCAGCCCCCTCACAGTTAGAATCACTCCCTAGGACACACTTAACCCCTTCCTCGCCCCCTAGTGGTTAACCCCTTCCCTGCCAGTGGCATTTTTATAGCACTGATCGCTGTATAAATGACAATGGCCCCAAACTAGTGTCAAAAGTGTCCGATGTGTCAGCCGAAATGTAGAAGAATACATATCAGCCTAAACTGAGGAAAAAAAACATTTTTTTATATATTTTTGGGGGAAATTTATTATAGCAAAAAGTTAAAAATATTGCATTTTTTTCTAAATTGTCGCTCTATTTTTGTTTATAGCGCAAAAAATAAAAACTGCAGAGGTGATCAAATACCACCAAAAGAAAGCTCTATTTGTGGGAAAAAAACTACGTCAATTTTGTTTGGGAGCCACGTCGCACGACCGCGCAATTGTCAGTTAAAGCAACGCAGTGCCGAATCGCAAAAAGTGGCCTGGTCTTTAACCAGTCAAAATGGTCCGGGGCTTAAGTGGTTTAAAGCATATATCAGATTTTAGTGATTGTATTAAGCGACGCAGTGCTGAATCGCAAAAAATCGACCGGTCATTGGGCAGCCAATTCTTCCGGGGCTGAAGTGGTTAAAAAAGACCAGAAAAACATCCTCTGCACTTCACTTATTTAAAGTAAAATTGCATTGGATTCAACTTCTGCGTCTTATTGAAGAGTGAAGTTGCCTGTGGTTGGTGCCAAGTCAACGAGTGACCATAGTGCCTATACAAACTTGGTCTATGGAGATAAATAAATGCATACAGTGACATTTACATTGGAAAACACAGACAGTATACCTGGTTTATAGCTGCACTTCTTCCTCAACCTGTTGACTGGTGTGAATGTTACTCAGCTCCTCCAGCAGAGACCAATGCAATGGGCTATGAAACAGCATTTCGACTAATACTAAAGCGGATTTTAAAGAATTTTCAATCAAATAACATTCACAAACCTTAACATGTGGAAATACATGACTATAAGGACATAAAAGGCGTAAGACCGGGTTCACATATGTGTAACGAAGGTTCCCAGCATGCGTTGCATTCCTGTTCAGGTGCGATTCAGGTCCGAATTTTTGCCTGACTTCGCACCTGAACCAGACCCAAAGACGCTCAGGACCTTATTTGAATGTGGACCAGGGCCGCCCCAGAAATGTGTGAACTGGTGTTCTGTCGAGAAGTGCCCGGCTATCAAATAGTGCCCTAGTGGAACTGTGCATGCGCCGCACTGAGCCACAGAACAGCTGAGTTTACGATCAGCTGTTGTCTCGAATGGCCGTGGCACGTTCATGTAGGTGAGGGGCGGATATTTACTTGAAGGGGTCGCATTCTTCAATGATGGGCAGTGCTGGGGGGCGGAATTGTTATCGATGGGCAAAGAAATCAGCAAAATAAATCTTTATCTAATATTAATTTTGAATGCTTGTGGGGCGTGTTTAGTGAATTGAAGGGGGGCTTTTTCTATATTAGATAAATATTTCTTTATTAGATTTGTTTGGCCATCGATAAAAAGTCCGCCCCCAGCACTGCCCATCATTGATATATCCACCCCCTTCATGTAAATATCCGCCCCTCTTCTACATGAACGTGCCTCGGCCACACGAGACAACTCAGATCGTAAACTCAGCTGTACTGAGGGTCCGTTCTGCGCATGCGCAGTTTCGGCCGGGCATTTTTCGATAGGGGGCATTTCTCGACAAGACATTGTGAGCCTGCATGCAAATTGGATGCGGGGAAGCCCGCATCCAAGTCGCGCATATGTGAACTCGGCCTAAGACATCAATGTGGCCTTAAAGTGATTGTAAAGTCTCAGTTCTTTTTCTATTAAAATAATAAACATGTTATACTTACCTACCCTGTGTAGTGGTTTTGCACAGAGCAGCCCGGATCCTCCTCTTCTCAGGCCCCTCTGTGCTCCTGGCCCCTCCCTCCTGTTCAGTGCCCCCCACAGCAAGCAGCTTGCTATGGGGCACCTGAGCCGAGCCACAGCTTTGTGTCCATTCAAAAACAGAGCTGTGGTTCGGCCCTGCCCCGCCCCTCTCTCTCCTAACTGAGTTTGATTGACAGCAGCTGTGTCTCAGCCAATCAGAAGGGAGAGTCCCGATGGCCGAGGCACTCGGGGACGTCACTGAATAGAGAGGGGGCTCAGGTAAGTATTAGGGTGGCTGCTGCACACAGAAGGCTTTTTATCTTAATTCATAGAATGCATTAAGTTAAAAAACCTTCTGACTTTACAACCACTTTAAGTAAGCCTGTTTGTGTCTAAAAATGTGTTTGTTTTTTTGTCTTAATCCATACACCTTTAGTGCACATACAGCATAATCCTATCTTCATTATTCCCACATGATGCATTTGTCACTGTACACACAGATATAAAGTTGCATATAAAGAAATATGTCACAATAAAAAAGTCCACCCTTGAATCATATTTGTATCAGTGAAATATGTCTTGGTCTGTATTTGTATTATCTGTCTGGGAAATGTTGCAGAACACAAGAAAACTCTACAATTAATTTGAGAAACCAAAGCAATTAGATGCTCTGGCTGACATAAATTATTCCAGGACGCAAAGTATCCTGGCGTCGTTTATTTTATTCTCTAATGGGATCCAGCTGTATTTTTTCCTTTCCTATCCACAAATATGCTTTAATGTTCCTCAGTGACAACACAAGATTAGCGCGGACTTTTCTGGTGGATTCTACTAGATAGGTGTAATCCCTTTAACTAGTTTCATACAAAAACTGTTTACATCCTCACAGCCTTTAAGATATTTACACCCTGTCTAGTCACAAAGGGCCGCATTCATAAAAGCATCTGAAGTAGTAATCGTTTTTGTTTCCCATAACATTCTACAATGACGAGGGAGATTTAGTAAGGCGTTTGCACCTCATTTTTGGTGGTGTGGATGTAGTCAGATGCCTTGCTCCAAACTCATGAAAACCCTGTGACGCTTTCATTGACGCGTGCAACAAATTCAAAGTACCGGTAGATCTTATTTTCAAAACGTTGGCTGTATATGCAGCAATTTTTGTGACTAATTCACAATAGCACCATGTGATTGATAAGGAAATTGGAAATAAATAATAAATTATTGATTGTGTCGCATCTTTGATACAATTCGGCGACAAAACATTTCTTTATGTACCTCTAGAAGTGATATTTCAAGGCCTTCAAATAACTTCTCTGTCTGTAAAACTCCATTACTTTGAGAGACGCTTGAAACCATAGGTGTGCACAGTTTATTGCATTAGGGTGTGCACCCCAAAGCTCAAACACATATGCGTCTGTGTGCATATGTACAGTATATATACTGACGGTGTCAGTAGAGCAATGGACGGTGTCAGTAGGGCAGAGATTGGCATCAATAAGGCAGTGGCTGGTCAAAGTAGTTTTTATTTTTATTATTTTACTTTTTATTATTTTGTATATTTTTCTGTCTTCTATAACTTTTAATCTTTTTTGCAATTATTTTGGAGCACTGTTAAGGGGCTTTGGTGAAATATCAGGGGTCTAAACAGGGGGAATTTGCGCCACACTGGGCGATTAGGGTGTGCCCTGGCACACCTAGCACACCCTGTGCACGCGCCTATGCTTGCCACAGTTTTTGCAGATTTGCAACAGTTTTATATGCAGCCTAACTATACATACATCAGTGTATCTATCTGCCACTTGATGCACTAATTGGTTGCTGTAGGTGTAGGCAACAAGAATAGTTCCTCATTCATACACTTTTATACTGCTATAGACCATCACAGTCTTTTCCAGGGGCACTTTTGACAGGGTGACAATGCCGGACCACAACTGGGAAAGGGTTGTCAACCCATTTGTTCATTCATTTAATGAAAGCTGCATATTCACAAAGATTGAAAACCGCTTTTAAAAATACATTATTGTTAACCACTTGCCGACTGCCTCCTGTACATTTACGTCGGCAGAATGGCACGGACAGGCACATCAACGTACCTGTACGTCCCTTTTAAGTGCCTGTCCGTGTGGTCGTGCGTGCGCCGCCGCCGGCACGCTCGCGACCCTGCTGCCATCCCCGTGAGTCTGACCGCGGCCCCCTCGGACTTGATCGCCGTGGGGATCCCCACAATCGTCTCATGGAGGTATAGAAAGGGGAGATGCTTGTGTAAACAAGTATCTCCCGACTCTGCCTAGTGACAATGACACGGATCTCGGCTCCGTGTACTTGGAGCAGAGATCAGTGTCATGTGACACACAGCCCATCCCCCCTACAGTTAGAAACACTAGGCAGGGAACACTTAACCCCTACAGCGCCACCTAGTGGTTAACCCCTTCACTGCCAGTGTCATTTTCACAGTAATCAGTGCATTTTTATAGCACTGATCGCTGTGAATCTGACAATGGTCCCAAAAATGTGTCAAAAGTGTCTGATGTGTCCACCATAATGGCGCAGTCACGAAAAAAATCGCTGATCGCCGCCATTACTAGTAAAAAAAATTTTTTATAAAAATGCCATAAAACTATCCCCTATTTTGTAAACGCTATAACTTTTGCGCAAACCAATCAATAAACGCTGATTGCGTTTTTTTTTTACCAAAAATATGTAGAAGAATACGTATCGGCCTAAACTGAGAAAAAAAACTTTTTTTATATATTTTTGGGGGAAATTTATTATAGCAAAAAGTAAAAAATATTGCATTTTTTTAAAAATTGTCGCTCTATTTTTGTTTATAGCGCAAAAAATAAAAACCGCAGAGGTGATCAGATACCACCAAAAGACAGCTCTATTTGTGGGGAAAAAAGTACGTCAATTTTCTTTGGGAGCCACGTCGCACGACCGCGCAATTGTCAGTTAAAACGACGCAGTGCCGAATCGCAAAAAGTGGCCTGGTCTTTAACCAGCCAAAATGGTCCGGGGGTTAAGTGGTTTAAAGCATATATCAGATTTCCTGACAGACTCCATGGCAGACTACGTGTGGGTTAACCCCGCCTCCTCTCCACAGCTATAGGACACCTTACCCATAAATTTGAGCTCACCTCCACAGACAGGTGTTCCTTTTCTATCCTCCTCACTTGGACCCTTCATCATGCAATTCAGGTGCAGTCCAGGATGTCCGTCGGATCAGGTACAAGTTGTGCGGTGCACCCAGGGCCCAGCTATGAGCGGGCGAGTGGTTTCGGGCAGTTAATACCCCTATGGTGGAAGGGATGTGGCCCATTGTACCAGGATGGAAGAAGGATTGGCTGGCAAGGTCTGAAGACTTCTTCATCATTTACATGGCAGACCGTTTTTGTATGTTATCTTGTCTGTTCCCCTTTTGTGTATCATTGTCTTGTCAGATTTCATGATTGTGCCGTGTGTGGAACGCTTCTGCGTTCCAGGACGCCACTCTACTTCCTGCCTCCCGATCCGCCGTACGTCTGCGCATGTGCAGAGCCGCGGCGAAACCGAGGCTTGGTTTTCGCGCATGCGCGGTATGGCGGTGGGGTCAGAGGCCGCACAGGCGCAGTGAACCGGTCCCCTCGGCCCATGCGCGCAGCGGGACCGGCCGTGACGTCACTACAGCGGGGAATTTAAACGCTGAGGAGCCCTGTACAGGTGGGATAACCTGTGGGCTTTGACGGCAGCATCCCGGAGCTCGGTTCTGCTGGGACAAGGTAAGCAACATCCTTTAGGTAGTCATGCAAGTGTCTCTTAAAGAGACAGTAAAAACAAAAAAAAAAAAAATGTTTTCCTTTTGTGTTGCTTACTCTTGTCCTAGGTGGTCTCTGAGTTTTCGCGTTTGTCTTACCCCATCATGGACTCTCCTTCACCGCCATGTGGCCAGCCCTCCCGCACAAGGTATGTGCGGAGTGGGTAAGGGGTTGGTGTCTTTTGTGCATGTCTGGTGGTTGCTAACGGTTACAACCTACCCACCCCCCCTCTCTATCTGTATTATCTCTTACAGCCCGGCTACTTTGCTTCATCAGTCTGAAGACAGGGACCTTGCCAGGCCGCATCATCACTCATCATCCAGATCTAGACGCGACACTACGTCTAGGACCCATCATCATAGGGGACGTTCACATACCCCCTCTAGACATAGGAGATGTTCCCATTCCTCCTCTAGTCACCGCCACCACCGCCGCAATGATCGCTCTGACCACAGAGCCTGTTGGGGATGCAAGACCAGAATCCCGGAGGGCAAATCGCTATGCGACCCATGTTATGCCCGAGCGGTTGGTGAGAAAGAGACCGAAAATCAAAACCTTGAGTCTCTTGTGAAACGTGTGGTACAGCAATCTATGAAAGAAATAGTTGCCCCCCACACAAGGAGCCAGTCCACCACCTTGTCTGGCTCCTTGGCTGAAGAGGCCCAGGAGGATCCCGGCCAATTCCAGCCCCATGATTCCTCCCATTATTCCTCGCAAGACGAGATGGAGGGAGATGATTCTACGGTGGGATTCGACTACGCTTTAGTCTCTCCGCTGATCAAGGCAGTGAAGGAAACTTTGAAGTTGGAGGATACCACTGCCCCCCCAGAAAAACAAAGAAAACTGTTTAAGCAACTGGGGAAGGAACGCTCCAATTTCCCACTTCCCTCTGAGCTGAAAGGAGTGTTTGAGGAAGAATGGAGCAAGGGAGATAAGAAGGTTTCCATGCTAAGCAAAACCTCTAGACTGTATCCCTTTAAATCGGAGGATGTCAAGCATCTGGAGAATGCTCCCCTCGTAGATGCAGCAGTAATGCGCCTAGCGAAGCATGTCACCCTCCCGTTAGATGACACCGTATCATTCAAAGATGGTCTGGATCGGAAGATCGACCAGGACCTCAAAAGAATATATAGCCTGACCGGAACGGCCTGCAAACCAGCTTTAGCCCTTGCAGTGACCTCCAAAGCAATGGAGGCCTGGGTAGAAAATGTAGACTCCGTTCTCAAAGGTGTCTCGGAAGAACTGGCTCAAAGTTCAGCAGTGCAAGAACTTAAAATGGCAGTCGCCTTTTTGGGGGAAGCTTCAATTGACCTCATCCGTTTACTGGCCAGATCAATGTTGTCCTCGGTCACGGCCAAACGAGCACTGTGGTTACGTCCCTGGCTCGCTGATCCAGCCTCCAAGCAGGCGTGGTGCAAAATTCCCTTTGAAGGGACTTCACTGTTTGGAAACAAACTTGATAATGCCATTTCAAAGGCTACAGGCGGGAAGTCGGGTTTTCTTCCCCAGGACAGGCGCCAGTTTAACCAGAGAAAACCTCAACAGAGACACAGTACTGACCACTCGAGAGAGGCACGCTCCTATAAGCCCAGGCGGGATTTTAGGAGAAGCTGGAATTGGAATAGAGGCCAATCTTCTTTTCAAAAGTCTGGCAAGAAACAGACGCCCGGTGGGCGTGAACCAACCAAGTCTTTTTGAGATTGGGCCCGCCCAGGCGGGTCGGGTAGGGGCTCGCCTACGTCTCTTCCGGCACGTCTGGGTGGCCTCGATCTCGGACTACTGGACCATCAAGACGGTCTCAACAGGTCACACATGGTCCTTCACCAAGATCCCTCCATGCAGACCAATGCAAACCTCACTACCTCGGTCAGAAGAAAAACAGCAAGTTCTTCTCTCATATGTGAATGTCCTGAAAAATCAAGGAGCAGTGGTGCCCATCCCAAAGGACGAGGAATTCCAGGGGGTATACTCCCCCCTCTTCCTAGTACAAAAGAACGGCTCTTGGTGTCCAGTCATAGATCTCACTTTCCTGAACAAGTACATAAAGCACGAGAAGTTCAAAATGGAGTCACTCTCAACCATCCAAAAAATAGTTCAACCAGGCGACTGGTTGATCTCAATAGATCTAAAAGACGCATACTTTCATGTTCCGGTGGCAGAAAACTTTCACAAATATCTGCGGTTCCAGGTCGAACAAGAGCACTTACAATTTATTTGCCTTCCATTCGGGCTAACGACTTCTCCAAGAGTCTTTTCCAAGGTGCTGTTGGCAGTTGTGTCCCTTATCAGAGTACAGGGTGTGCGCCTGTATCATTATCTGGACGATCTACTAGTACTGTCCCAAGACAAGCAGCAGCTGCTAGTCCACAAAAATCAGGTGATTTCTACACTGTTGGAGTTTAGATGGCTCCTAAACCGGGAGAAGAGTCAGCTAGAACCGACCCAGCGCTTGGTCTATCTAGGAGCCCAGTTTGACACCATAGAGAACACCATCTCTCTTCCAGAAGAAAAAATACCAATCATTCGGGAAAGAATCTCCTTAGCCCTAGACTACTCTCACCTAAGGGCATCACAGTGCCTGAAGATAATCGGCACGATGGTGGCCACATCCCCCATGGTCAAGTGGGCGATGTGGAGGCTTCGTCCTTTTCAATCCGGATTCCTTCAGCAATGGAAGACAGACTATCTCAATCAGCGGATCCGGATAACACAGTCAATGAGCAACAGTCTCCTATGGTGGCTTCAAACCAAGAACTTGTTAACTTGCCACTCCCTTGCCCCCATCCATTGGGCGACTGTTACATCCGATGCCAGCAATGCGGGCTGGGGGGAACATTGTGGGGCAGAACTGACTCAGGGCAAATGGGATGCCCGTCTCCACTCTCCAGGTTCGAACATTTTGGAACTGCGCGCGGCATGGTGCGCCCTTCAAGCCTTCTCACACCTTCTGAAAGGGAAGTCGGTCCTACTCAAAATGGACAATACCACCGCTGTGGCATATGTGAAGAGACAAGGGGGCACTCGGAGCCCCACCCTTCTCCAAGAGGTCGAGCCCATTATGACCTGGGCTCAGAGGAATCTGCTCAACTTAACAGCAGTCTTCATTCAAGGGGAGCAGAACATTCAAGCGGACTTCCTGTCACGCAGCATGCTGGACAACAACGAATGGTCACTGCATCCACAAACCTTCAAGTGGATCCTATCGTTGGATTTCGATCCAGAAGTGGATCTGTTTGCATCCCCCTGCAATTACAAGATCAACAGATACTACACCCGAGCTCGGTACAGTCAAGCCTTCGGAGTAGATGCATTAACGAGTCAATGGGACTTCAACAGGGCATATGCCTTCCCTCCTCTTCCGATCATGCTAAAATTCCTACAGCGGCTTCAGTTGGAGAAAGTCGAGGTGGTAACAATAGCACCATACTGGCCGAGCAGACCTTGGTTTCCTCTCCTGAATCTAATGAGCTTCAGGGACCCGCTGCCTCTTCCTCTCAGGCCGGACCTTCTTTCTCAGGGGACGACCCTGCACCCCTGTCCAGCAATGCTGAGACTGATGGTCTGGTTTTTGAGAGGGAGAGGCTAGAGTCTCTTGGGTGTGCTTCAGGGGTAATCTCTACCATTATGAGCTCCAGAAAGTCCAACACAAATAAAACTTACAATAGAATCTGGGCCAGATTTGTCAGCTTCACGACTTCTGCAGGAAAGTCATCTAGAAATCCTAGTGTTCAAGACATCTTGAGTTTTCTCCAATCAGGCTTGGATCTGCCTTTATCGATCAGTTCCCTCAGGGTACAAGTATCAGCCTTATCAGCTTTTTCGGGAACGTCATGGGCAACTCATCCCCTGGTTCAACAGTTCTTTCGGGGGGCATCGAGAATCAGGCCTCAGAGGAAACCTAGATTCCCCAAATGGGATCTTCCACTCGTCCTTGATGCTCTTTCAGCACTCAACAACAAGGATCTTTCTATTAAGGACTTGTCAATCAAACTGGCCTTTCTAGTGGCCATTACTTCAGCCAAAAGGGTTTCAGAAATAAGCTTCCTGGGTTGTCAAGAACCTTTTTTGACTTTCTTCCCAGACCGAGTGGTCCTTATTCCCATGCTTGGGTCAAAACCAAAAGTCACATCAGTTTTTCACGAAAATCAAGAAATAGTCCTTCCTACTTTCGATTCTCCAGAATCAGCAGATGTTCATCCCTTGGATGTAGGTGAGACTCTGAAAGAATACTTGCGAGCTACTTCCTCTTTTAGAAGCTCGAACTACCTGTTCTTGTTACACACTGGTAGCAACAAAGGAAAGAGGGCTTCCTCCAGAACAATAGCAGCCTGGATCGTCCAATCTATTCAACAGGCTTACAGGGCAAAGGGCTTAGCTCCTCCAGAGGCGGTGACGGCTCATTTCACCAGAGGCATGGCAGCCTCGTGGGCAGCAGCTCGACACGTGGCTCCTGAAGTGATATGCAGGGCAGCCTCGTGGTCTTCTATTCACACATTTATGTCTCATTATTGTATTGAGCCTGCTTCCCTTTCCTCTGTTAATTTTGGTCGAAAAATCCTGTCAGTTGACGGGAAAGATTAAAATATATTTTTGTTCAGCATACCCTCCCGTGTGGTTTGGCTAGTTATTTCCCACACGTAGTCTGCCATGGAGTCTGTCAGGAAAACGGAAAATTTATTACCAAATACTTACCGTAATTTTCCTTTCCTGATAGACTCCATGGCAGACGGAGTTCCCACCCATGAATTAAAAATATGAAAGTTGAAATTTGAGTCGGCTAGTTACGGAACACCTGTCTGTGGAGGTGAGCTCAAATTTATGGGTAAGGGGTCCTATAGCTGTGGAGAGGAGGCGGGGTTAACCCACACGTAGTCTGCCATGGAGTCTATCAGGAAAGGAAAATTGCGGTAAGTATTTGGTAATAAATTTTCCGTTTTTAGTGATTGTATTAAGATCAACCTAAAATAAATGATAACCTGCACCATCTTTTAGTTTTTATCATACTGTGTATTCTTAGCTGTCAGGCTAGTTATCAACCAGTTTGCTACCTTAGGTGATCTCCATGGCATAATGCGGTCTTATAATTAAAGAATTAAAATAGATTATAGATTACAGTAATATTCCCTATAATGAGGAGAGCACAGCAGGAAGTAGAACATTTAGCCATACACCTGCAATTAAACAAATTATATGAAAATAATCATTGCTACAAAAATATAAAATATTCAACATTTCAGGTGAATTGGAATATTTGCCACAGTTAAAAAGCCCCTGAAATTTAGTCTTAAATGCAATAGCATAAAGGATTAAACAAATGGTCTGTGCTAGGGATGAGCTTCGAGTTCGAGTCGAACTCATGTTCGACTCGAACATTGCCTGTTCGCCCGTTCGCCGAACAGCGAACAAATTGGGGTGTTCGCGGCAAATTCGAAAAATCTATTGGAGAAATCTAAAGTGCTAATTATAAAGGCTTATATGCAAGTTATTGTCCTAAAAAGTGTTGGGGGACCGGGGTCCTGCCCCAGGGGACATGTATCAATGCAAAAATAAGTTTTAAAAACGGCCGTTTTTTCGGGAGCAGTGATTTTAATAATGCTTAAAATGAAAAAATAAAAGTGAAATATTCCTTTAAATTTCGTACCTGGGGGATGTGTATGATATGCATGTGAAGTGGCGCATGTTTCCCGTGCTTAGAACTGTCCCTGCAAAAAATGTCATTTTTGAAAGAAAAAAAGTCTTTTAAAACTGACTCGCGGCTATTAATGAATTGTCGGCTCCCGGCAATACATACAAAAGTCATTGATAAAAAATAAAAAAAAAAGCGTGGGGGTTCCCCAGAATTCTATTACCAGGCCCTTCAGGTCTGGAATGGATATTAAGGGGAACCCCGCCGCAAATTTAAAAAAATTTGACGTGGGGTTCCCCCAAATATCCATTCCAGGCCCTTCAGATCTGGCATGGATTTTAAGGGGAACTCCACCCCAAATTTTAAAAAAATGTCGTGGAGTCCCCCTAAAAATCCATACGCAGGGGAAAAGGGGGGGACGAGAGAGCGGCCCCCCTCCCTCCTGAACCTCCAGGCCACATGCCCTCAACATGGGGAGGATGTCCCCATGTTGATGGGGACAAGGGCCTTATCCCCACAACCCTTGCCCGGTGGTTGTGGGGATCTGCGGGCGGGGGGCTTATCGGAATCTGGAAGACCCCTTTAACAAAGGGGACCCCCAGATCCCGGCCCCCCCTATGTGAATTGGTAAGGGGTACATTGTACCCCTACCATTTCACGAAGAAAGCGTAAAAAAAGTTAAAAAAAAAACACACAAACACCTTGAAAAAGTCCTTTATTTAAAATAATAATAAAAAAAAAAAAAAAAACAAACAAAACATTCCAGCGCTGAAATCCAGTGTCCCGCGGCGATCCCGATGTCCAGCGCTGTCCTTCATTGGTTGTGCCTGAGCGGACCTGATGGGGAACTCCCTCTCAGTATTTTAAATGTATAGACCCGCCCCTTCTAAAGTTCCCCATCAGGTCCGCTCCCTCGGTATGTCGGACCCGCCTACGTCATTGGCTTGAGCGGGGAACTTCCTTCACTGTGTAATTTAAATTTACATAGTGAAGGAAGTTCCCCGCTCAAGCCAATGACGTAGGCGGGTCAGACATACCGAGGGGGCGGACCTGATGGGGAACTGCTCTCACTTTGGCAATACATGTATAGACCCGCCCCTTCTCATGTTCCGCATCTGGTCCGCTGAGCGGACCTGATGGGGAACTTTAGAAGGGGCGGGTCTATACATTTAAAATACTGAGAGGGAGTTCCACATCAGGTCCGCTCAGGCATAACCAATAAAGGACAGCGCTGGACATCGGGATCGCCGCGGGACACTGGATTTCACCGCTGGAATGTTTTTTTTTTTTTTTTTTTAAATAAAGGACTTTTTCAAGGTGTTTGTGTGTTTTTTTTAAACATTTTTTTACGCTTTCTTCGTGAAATGGTAGGGGTACAATGTACCCCTTACCAATTCACATAGGGGGGGCGGGATCTGGGGGTCCCCTTTGTTAAAGGGGTCTTCCAGATTCCGATAAGCCCCCCACCCGCAGACCCCCACAACCACCGGGCAAGGGTTGTGGGGATGAGGCCCTTGTCCCCATCAACATGGGGACATCCTCCCCATGTTGAGGGCATGTGGCCTGGTACGGTTCAGGAGGGAAGGGGGGCCGCTCTCTCGTCCCCCCCTTTTCCCCTGCGGCCGGCAGTTCCCCTTAAAATCCATGCCAGATCTGAAGGGCCTGGAATGGATATGTGGGGGAACCCCACGTTAATTTTTTTTTAAATTTGCGGCAGGGTTCCCCTTAATATCCATTCCAGACCTGAAGGGCCTGGTAATTGAATTCTGGGGAACCCCCACGCTTTTTTTTTTTTTTATCAATGACTTTTGAATGTATTGCCGGGAGCCGATCGCTTCTCGGCCTTTTGGCTAAGATCAAGTGTAGTATCGACTTTAGCCTTTAGGGGTGTCTCTGCTTTACAGCTAGGACGTTGAGAACCACTTGTATCTATCCAAGCCAATCGGTCCTTTTGGGGTACCCTCTGCTCGGCCTTGTAGGATCGTTGATTTAATTCAGCTTCACCTACTTGCTGCTATTGGGCAGAGGCTTAGCCCCCACTTGGAACGAGTTTGCGATCTACCCTTCTCCCCCCCACTCCGCATTACTACCTTCGGCCAGTGGATGCTAGAGCCTTTGTAAAGGCTACGAAAAGAGTGAAGACGTCGAGGAACCAGAAGGAAGCCGCCCAAGAACTCCTGAAGCGACATCCCAAACTCCTTGACGATGGGGAAGAGCGAGAAGAAGACCGACAATAAGAATAAGATGAAGAAGAACCCTGCTCCAGCCACTTCCTCCGAAACCCCCGAGAATGCCGCTGCCTCAACCTCCACCCCTACCCCGGCCGGCGCCAGCCAACCGAGACCAGCCAAGCCGTACCTGACTGCAAACGGGCTGCCAACCCTGGAGCCCTGGATGAAGCAGACGGTCGTGCTGCAGCTGAAAGAGGTGGACAGAAGAGTCCCCGACATGACCCCGGAGATCTTTGGAAAGAAGATGATCCTGGAGCTAGGTTTCAGCAAAGCGGAGACACTGTCCGTGCAGACCTTCACAAGAGGCGTGTTCTTCATAACTTTTGTGTCGTTCCAAGTCTGCAGAAGATACTGGGATATGGTGAAGACCAGTGGCCCTGAATCCCCCTTCCGGAAGTTCATCGCGAACTGCCCCATAACACGGGACGAGAAGTGGGTGACGGTGGCCATGAGGAACCCCCATACCCAAGGCAAGGACATAGCCACCTACCTCCAGAGGTTCTGCACCGTGGTAAAGGACCCAGTACGAATACTCAATGCCAATGGCTTCTGGATAGGTAAGTGGTCTGTGCTTTGCAAGTTTAGGAAAGACCCGTCGGGGGACATGCAGCACCTGCAGCCATGCTTCTCCCTGGGATCATCTGCAGGACTCCTTTTCTACCCCGGGATGCCCCTCACCTGCAACAGATGTGGCCATCCTGGGCACATGGGTAAGGATTGCACAGAACTTACTTGCAGGTTCTGTCGGGTTTTAGGCCATGAGACCAAGGACTGTCCGAGGTCCAAGGCCTGTAACCTCTGCGGATTGGCAGAACATGTCTTCAGGCACTGCCCCCAGAGGACCCGGACCTACGCTGGAGCCCTGATCCAGGGTAAGCCAGCCTCTAATGCCGGGAGAAAGCCGCCAGAAGGAAAACCAAAAGAGCCTAGGAAGGCCACAGGTGAGTCCACCCCTGCCCCTGTCCCCGCTCCTGTCCCCACCCCGGTCCCCGCTCCTGTCCCTGCCCCTGTCCCCACCCCTGCCCCAGCCCCCGTCCCTGCCCCTGTCCCCACCCCGGCCCCCCACCCACCCCCTCGGTGCCAGAGGAGACCCTCCCCACCCCACCCCCGCCCTCTCTGGAGGACTTCCCCCCCTCCCCCCTCCCACCCCCACCAGTGGCCCAACAGGAACCCGGAAACGGAAGCCCCAGAGCCCAGCGGCAGAGGCACCTGCTGCCTCCACCAAACGGCCCAACGGGGACCATCGCGACAGCGATGGACCAGTGACAGTAATGGAGGACCTTGAGTCTGCGGGAGAGGAGGAAGAGGAGGAGATCATGGCAGAAACCATGCCGTACCCCTCCATCAACCGCAACCCAATGATAGACGAAGTCCTGGTGGAGCTGGATATAATCCCGGACCCGAACACAGGACAAGTATTTCAAGCACCTGAGGCAATGGAAGAGTCCCCCCCCTCCGGGGAGGTAAGTTCGGGCTCTTGCTGACTAGACCTCATACCCTTATTCATTATGGCGGAGATCTCAATCTTTTCCATTAATGTGAGGAGTATCAAGGATACCTCTAGAAGGCAAGCAGTTCTGACTTTTCTTTCCACTCATCAGAGTGATGTCTACATGCTCCAGGAATGCGCTCTTCCTCCCTTGAGAAGGTACACCCATCTGACCTCTCAGTGGACCTTTGGTCCCTCCTACTGGTCCGGGGGTGGCGATTGTAAATCCACTGGGGTAGCCATTCTTATCAGGGGTGGGCGCTTCACGGTTGACTCTATCCATGAGCTAGTCTGTGGCCGTCTTTTGGTCATAGACGGCTCGTGGGTGGGAGAGCCAATTAGGCTCATCAACGTGTACGCCCCCCCAGATAAGAGTGCGCGGCTGGAACTATACCAGACCCTGCGGACCCAACTCGTCACCACCAGAGCAGTAGTGATCGGCGGTGATTTTAACTGTCCGATAGAGGAGGATGGGCGCAGCTCTAGCATGTATGCAAAACTTGATGCTACGTCTAGGCTGCTCAGGGAGATGATCTCGGAGGCTTCCCTGCAGGACGCCGTGGGATCCATAGGGCAAGGTACCGTGAACTATTCATGGTGCCGGCCCGACGGATCGGTGCGTTCCAGGATTGACTTCGTGCTCACTTCACGAGCAGTCAAGCATCGTGAGTTCTCCATGATCCCCTGCTTTTTCTCTGACCACAGGGCTATTCACTTTCGGGGTAACCTGGGCGAGGGCTTTGCCCGCGGACCAGGTTCCTGGAAGCTGAATAGTACCCTGCTGGAAAATGAGGAATTGATGGGGGAACTCCGGGAGGCCTATGCCTCCTGGACGGAGGAAAAGAGATTCTTCGGAAAGGTAAGTGATTGGTGGGAGTTTGTGAAAGTTAAGCTGCGCAGCTTCTTTCAGGCAAGGGGACGTCAGCAAGTGTGTGCCAGGAAGAGGGAACTCAGGAGACTGCAACGTCAGTTGCAGTCACTGCAGGACCTTCATCACTGCGGCTGGAACGTTAGGCAGGACCTGGAGGACACCAAGAAGAGCCTGAAAGGGCACTTTGAGGAAGAATCCAGGCACATTGTCTTCCGTGCCAAAATGGAGAATCTTGAGAAAGGTGAGAAGTGTAACTCTTTCTTTTTCAGGAAACTTCACTCAGGACACACCCCCTTGTCGGAGTTGCGTGACGAGACCGGAACACTCCAGAAGGGGAAGGAGGCTGTGATGCAAGTAGTCGAAGACTACTACACCAATCTCTACTCCCCGAAAGAAACAGACACGGAGGCAGCCGACAGGTTCCTGTCAGGTATCTCTAACCCAATTGATCCTGCAGGTTCATCGGCCGTCAACGCCCCCTTGGTGTTGGAGGAGCTGCACTCTGCCGCTAAATCCTTTAGGCAAGGCAGGACCCCGGGTTGCGATGGTCTCCCAGTTGAGCTCTATGTAGCCCTGTGGGATCTCGTGGGCCCGGACCTGCTCGAGCTGTACGAGGAGATGGTGGTGGAGGGCAGAATGCCTCCGTCACTGAGGGAGGGGATGATCACGATTTTGTATAGGCGCAAAGGGGAGAGATCGGACCTGAAAAATTGGCGTCCGATCTCTCTTTTGAACGTTGATTACAAAATCCTCGCCAAGGTTTTGGCCAACAGGCTGAAATCTGTCATCGGACAGATCATCCACCCGGATCAAACTTGCGGCATTCCTGGCCGCAGGATTGCGGACAGCCTTGCGCTTGTCCAGGACACGGTCCAGTACATTCATGGCCACCGCGTGCACGCGGCCCTGGTCAGTCTTGACCAGGAGAAGGCCTTTGACCGTGTCTCCCACGAGTTCATGTGCAGAACTCTGCGCAGGTTGGGTCTTGGGGAACTGTTTTGCTCGTATGTGAATGTAATGTATAAGGACATTTGTAGTTTGGTGTTGGTAAACGGCTGGAAAACTGACCCCTTTTCTATTTTCTCTGGGGTCAGACAAGGCTGCCCTCTCTCACCTCTGCTTTTTGTTTGCTGTATAGAGCTCTTTGCCCGAAGCATCAGACGAAACCCAGAGATCAGAAGGATCACCGCACCAGGACCAGAAAGACGGGAGGTCAAGTGCTCGCTCTACATAGACGACGTGACGGTGTTCTGTGCTGATCGGCGCTCCATCGACACACTCGCCCAGACGTGTGAGGACTTCGGCCAAGCTTCAGGGGCAAAGGTCAACTGCGGGAAGTCGGAAGTCATGCTCTTCGGAAAGTGGTTCCTGCCTTCTTCTGCACCCATCCCTTTCAGCATCAAGGCGGACTTCATCAACATTTTGGGAGTCTGGTTTGGAGCGGAGGGCGCAGCTCTGAAGTCCTGGGAGGAAAGACTGGCGAAGATGAGACAGAAGTTTGGACTTTGGAGCCTCAGAGAACTCACCATCGAAGGGAAAACACTGGTACTCCGCAGCGAGATTCTCCCTGTGTTGCAGTACCTCACCCAGGCCTGGCTCCCACGGGTCAACACCTGCAAAGCCATCACCAGGGCGGTTTTTCACTTCATCTGGAGCTCCAAAATGGACAGAGTGAAGCGGGCGGTTATGTTCAAGGAACCTCTCAAGGGCGGTAAGGGCGTGCCTGACATCGCCACTCTATTGAGGGTGTTCTTTGCTTGTAACTGCATCCGCAGGACTTTGGTTGACAGAACTGGACTCTGGCGGTAACTCCATGTCCCGTTTTTTCCTCCTGCCTCTTTGGAGGTCCCTAGGATGGGACAGCTCCGTCCCCTACAACTGGGACACTCCCTGGTATTACTTGGACACTTTCAAGTTTATCAAGGAGCTGGGCCTGCATGGAGTGAAGCCCGACTTGTGGAAACCAAAAACTATCCACAAGTTGATTAGAGCATCGGACATTCTTGAGACTGTTCCAGGCCTCCCTTCAGCCACTTGCAAAGTGGTCTGGAGAAATGTTTCTTCAAAGAGACTCACCAACAGGCACAAAGATCTGGCATGGATGGCAATCCAAGGGGCATTGCCACTCAGGACATTCATGCATGCCAGAAACCTGTGCAGATACAGGCACTGCCCCTTTTGCATCATCCAGGAGGAAACTGCTTTTCATGTTTTCTGGGAGTGCCCCTTTGCACAGGACCTGTTGAGGGCTTTGGAACCTGAACTTAAAAACTTTGTTCCCCAGACTTCCATTACACACTTTGGTGTGTTAAACGGACTCTTCTGTGGAACTCACTCACAGGAGGACATCGACAGTGCCTGGCGGGTGCTGTGCTGCTTTAAGGACGCTGTATGGTGTGCCAGAAAGCGCCTCATCCACCAGAGGGAGAGGATGTCCATCGAGGACGGTCGAAGACTGGTGAACAGCCTGCTCAGAGACTATCACTTGATGGACTTTAAGGAGGAAGAGGACGTCTGAAGATCTCCCCTTCCCCCCCCCTCCCCTCCCACCTATGTGTACCCAATGGCAGTTCAATAAAGCTTCGGGCCTGTGAACTCTTTTTCTCCCCCACCCCACCTCCTCCCCCCCCCCATCACACCCATTGCCCATTTGAATGCCATTCTTTGACAGTAACACGACTTGAAATATTGTGATATTGTGACATGTTTTTTTTTTGAAGTACTGATTTCAGGGTAATGCGGCGTCATGCATGATGTGATGGCTCAGGGTACTTTACTCTGCACAACACATCGAGCATCATACCGCAGGATGGATGAATTTAATTGTATGCTTGGAACTGTACTGTTATGTAGTGTATTTATGCGCTGCGTCGCAATACAGTGTGAAATGTACCCTGTTGATGTATTTGTTTTTTTGTATATTTTCTTTGCAAAATAAAGTATACATTTTCAACCAAAAAAAAATTTGTTGCAAAGAAAACACAAAACAAACATCAAAATTTTGCATCTAATTTTATTGTTCAACAAAACAAAAGGGAAGGCAAAATAAAAAACATGGTCAATTTGAAACAGGTACAGACTCAACATCTTGAGAAATATTTGGCCAAAAAAATGCAGCACAGACAATTAAATCAAAGTGAACAAACAACACACATTAACAACATCAGAATTATTTCAGGGGAACATTTCCCCCACACAAAAAATATACAATCCACATAAGTTAACCAATCACTTGTTTTGCAAAGACATAACAAATAAAATACATGTGTTACAAACGCGCTAAGGACACCAACATGTACATTTTGCCCCCCACACACTTGCCTCTTCTTAAGGCAATCGACCGAATGCTCTGTGAGCTTTATATAACATATGTTTGTGTGCTAATGAGGCAATTAAAAACACATGCACAGTCCATGAAACACCCAAAATGCAAGTTCTCCCAATGTAGAGACTGAAATTCAAAGTGGGCACACCTGTTAAGATGTCCTTCAATTTCTAACCCATAAAAACACTCCGAGTGAGCATGCCCAGAAATATCCAGGCGCTGTTCACACACAAAAAGCACGCCAAAAAAAAATAACTGGCTGGGCATGTGCAGAACAACACCAATGCAGCTAGCAAAAAATAACCCCCCCCCCCTCCCCCCGTCCAAAATTAAGCACATCATCCAGCATGCTACAAAATTAGAGATGGGACAATCACCCCTCCCCCCCCCCCACCAACATATACTATTGCAGTCTATGGGAACTGACTTGTTAATTTTGCTAGTCCCCACTTGGCTGGCTTATCTTCTAGTAGTTATTGGCCTTAAAATGGGGGCCCAGGTCCCACCCTAAGGGACATATATCAATGCCACCAATTTGGAAAACACCAAAAACAAAACAAGCAGAAGTGCCTTTAAATATGCCAAATTGCTTAAGGGCCATTTCACACCACATACAGTCCATTGCGTTTTTTATGCATCCAAAATGCATGGAAAGTTGGTTATATGGTTCTAAATGGCAGTGTTTGTTCCAGTGCGTTCCAGTTCCACCAAAAAAGTAGAACATGCTGCATTTTACCTGCACTGGACTGTACTGGAACGCATCAAAACGCATCATAAACGCACTGGAACGCACAGGAACACACCTAAATGCACCAAAAACGCACTGGAACACACTTGTCCTTATCTATGGTTAATAAAAAAGAGGGGTGAAAACAAAGCACTGGAGTGCATCAAAAACGTACCAAAAATGCACTGGAACGCATGAAAAAAGTGCATGCAGAAAAGCACCTGGAACGCATCCGGATTGTGTTTCTATGGTGTGAACTGGCCCTAGTTCACACTATAGAAACGCAGTCTGGGTGCGTTCCAGGTGCTTTTCTGCATGCGCGTTTTTGACACATTCCAGTGCATTTTTGAGGCGTTTTTGATGCAGTCCAGTGTTTTTTTCCGCCTCTTTTCACTTAGGACAAGTGTGTTGCAGTGCGTCTTTGGTGCATTTAGGTGCGTTGCGGTGCATTCCAGTGCATTTTTGGTACGTTCCGTTGCGTTTTTGATGGGTTTTACTGGGGTCCAGTTTTGTACCAAAAAATGCAGCATGACCAATTATTTTTTGGCTTTCTGAAACGCACTGGAACGGACTGCAGTGGTGTGAACTATGCCATTGGCATTAATGTGATCAACTTTCTTTGCGTTTTTCAGGCATCAAAAAAACGCACTGCACTCCATCCGGTGTGAACTGGCCCTAAATATCATCCCCGGGGGTGTCTATAGTATGCCTGTAAAGTAGCACATGTTTTCCATGTTTATAACAGTTGGAGAGCAAAATGACATTTCTAAAGTAAAATAATAGTCATTTAAAAGTCCTTGCGGCTGTAATGAATTGCTGGTTCCTGTCAATACAGATAAAAGTCATTGAAAGTCTTTGCTAACCAAAAAAAAAAAATGCGTGGGGGTTCCCCCAAATTCCATTACCAGGCCCTTCAGGTTTGGAATGGATATTAAGGGGAACCCCGCTGCAAATTTGAAAAAAAATGACGTGCGGGTTCCCCCCAAATATCCAAACCAGGCCCTTCAGATCTGGCATGGATTTTAAGGGGAACTCCACCCCAAATTTAAAAAAAAAAATACGTGGAGTCCCCCTAAAAATCCACACCAGACCCTTTATCCGAGCACATAACCTGGCAGGCCGCAGGGGAAGAGGGGGGGACGAGAGAGCGGCCCCCCTCCCTCCTGAACCGTACCAGGCCACATGCGCTCAACATGGGGAGGATGTCCCCATGTTGATGGGGACAAGGGCCTCATCCCCACAACCCTTGCCCGGTGGTTGTGGGGGTCTGCGGGCGGGGGGCTTATCGGAATCTGGAAGACCCCTTTAACAAAGGGGACCCCCAGATCCCGCCCCCCCCCTGTGTGAAATGGTAATGGGGTACAAATGTACCCCTACCATTTCACAGGGAAAGTGTAAAAAATGACAAGAGCCATCTTCTTCTTCCATCTTCTTCTTTTCTCCATTCGGGTTTCTTCCTCCATCTTCATCTTCCTTTGGTGTTCTCGTCCAGCATCTTGCTCCGGCGTCTTCCCTTCTTCTCTGGCCGCTCCGTTTGAATTGGAGATTCCCGCTGTGCGACGCTTCAGTTCGCCTCTGGGTCCACTTACACCCGGTGACCCCGCCCCCCTCTGACGCACATGGATTTCACGGGGACTTTCCCTGTGGTGACAGAGGGGGGCGGAGCCACCGGGTGTAAGCGGACCAAGTGGAGAACTGAAGCGTCGCACAGCGGGAACCTCCAATTCAAACGGAGCGGCCGGAGAAGAAGAAAGAAGAAAAAAGAAAAATACATTAATAAAGGAATTGTCTAAAACCGGCTCTTGTCATTTTTTACACTTTCCTTGTGAAATGGTAGGGGTACAATTGTACCCCATTACCATTTCACACAGGGGGGGCCGGGATCTGGGGGTCCCCTTTGTTAAAGGGGTCTTCCAGATTCCGATAAGCCCCCCGCCCGCAGACCCCCACAACCACCGGGCAAGGGTTGTGGGGAAGAGGCCCTTGTCCCCATCAACATGGGGACATCCTCCCCATGTTGAGGGCATGTGGCCTGGTACGGTTCAGGAGGGAGGGGGGGCCGCTCTCGTCCCCCCCTCTTCCCCTGCGGCCGGCCAGGTTGCGTGCTCGGATAAGGGGTCTGGTGTGGATTTTTAGGGGGACTCCACGCCATTTTTTTATAAAATTTGGGGTGGAGTTCCCCTTAAAATCCATGCCAGATCTGAAGGGCCTGTGGTTTGGATATTTGGGGGGAACCCGCGCGTCATTTTTTTTTTTTAATTTGCAGCGGGGTTCCCCTTAATATCCATTCCAGACCTGAAGGGCCTGGTAATGTTATTTGGGGAACCCCCACGCTTTTTTTTTGTGGTTAGCAAACACTTTCAATTACTTTTCTCTATATTGCCGGGAGCCGACAATTCATTTTAAATTAGTTTACGTGACTTGAAATTTACTAAGATTTTGCCGGCGCAGTGTCTTGGCGCATTTAAACCATTGAAATTCCCGCACTGAGCTCAAAAAAACCTCCCGCACCTCGAATCGTACTTGCCGGCGCAGCGAGCTGGTTTTGAAAAAGTTACTTTCCCACTCTATTTTGGGCATATTAGTTATTTGGGCAGGTGTCACTACACTTCCTCACATCACCCCATGTCACCCCCAATATTTTCTCACTTCCAGCTTCTTTATATTTAGATTTTAACATGCCCTGCGCCAGGTCCATAGTAGCGCACTGAGCGCCTCCTCCCGGGCGCAGAGAACACTATAGTAAATGGGAAATAGGGCTGCGCTACAGGCGCTAATGTTTTGTAAATACCAGAACCCATTGCGCACGCAGATGCGCCGATACTCATGGCGCAAATGTTTGGTAAATCAGCCCCATTGTCTTCACACTGGACTTGTCCATCTCGAAACACATGTGACCACCCAGATTTGCATATAATTCCTTATAGCGATATGGACAGACCCAGTGTGATTTACTATAGTTGTCTCACTGGTCATTAATAAGATTAGTTTTTGAGGGCCCTACACCCAAATACTAAACTTTTTTGGTTATATATACATACATACATACCTTCCTGATTATCTTTATTTTCCCTTTCAGGAATTATCTATTTGTATAGGAACTTCAAGAAATGATTCTGCAGGTTCATTTTTACTGGGATCTACATTCAGCATATATTTTTTGATTAAAAACATATATATTTGTTTGCATACAACAAATTTAAAAGCTGGATTATCCATTTATAACCAATATTTCGTTTTAACACTTACCGTCACCCTAACGTGTGAACAGGGTTTTTTATATCTTTTTTCTTTAGTGTCTACAATTATTTTATGAGTACATGTGCAAGCACTATGATTAATAATTAATAAGTTTACTTTCTAATGTTCTATCATTATATTATTATTACTATCATTTGCTTTCAATTATTATTTGATTACCATTGTTAGACACACTTATACACGTATAGGTTTTACATCAATAGAACTGTCCCTTTAGACTATACACACACATAACACATATCTCTACGTGTGCACGAGACATATAAATGATATCTATATTATGTTCATATCTTTTTTGATCACTTTCTTCACTTATACACTACATATTTATTTCACATTAGTTTTACCTATCTGTTTGCGGGGAGAAACATGCGATCTTGGGGCGATTTGGGAGACGCGTGACTTGTGTGTGGGCAGACACGGATATCTTTCTCCGGTCTTTTCACCTATTCACACACACATGCATTAGTCCGCAAACCATTCCTCAATCAGTTCATATATTTTTACCACCTTTTTGTGACATGTTCCTGCTGTACACCTCATCAATACTTTAGAGCAGCACTACTAGTTTTATGGTCACCCTTCATTGTCTCAATGGCGTTTTCACTTATTGTTATTTTTAATATTCACCCATAATTATATATATATATAGTCACGATTTAATAATTAAAAATATAAAATACAGAATAAAAATTTAAAAAATACGAAATAAAAAAGAATAACAGATAATAAAGAATATATAAAACATGATTGAAAACACAAATAAAGATGAAGATATCATTAATCTTAACAATACACAGTACAAGCAATAAGTAATGAAAATAAGCAATTAGAAAATGTATGCAACAAAAAACATGACATAAAAACGGAAATACATATAAATAATTGGATGAAAACGAACAAACAAGAAACAGGACACAAAAGAATCGGGAATCGAGTATTTAATAGAATGAGTAAAAAGTCCCATTGTAAATAATATACCGGTACACTGAATGCAATTAATATATTGGGAAACAGCAGACACTTTGTTTCCTCTTCCATGTTCTGTAACAATCTTTTCCTGACAGACTCCATGGCAGACTACGTGTGGGTTAACCCCGCCTCCTCTCCACAGCTATAGGACCCCATACCCATAAATTTGAGCTCACCTCCACAGACAGGTGTTCCTTTTCTATCCTCCTCACATGGACCCTTCATCATACAATTCAGGTGCAGTCCAGGATGTCCGTCGGATTAGGTACAAGTTGTGCGGTGCACCCAGGGCCCAGCTATCAGCGGATGAGTGGTTTCGGGCAGTTAATACCCCTATGGTGGAAGGGATGTGGCCCAGTGTACCAGGATGGACGAAGGATTGGCTGGCAAGGTCTGAAGATTTCTTCATTATGTACATGGCAGACCGTTTTTGTATGTATTATTGTCCGTTTCCCCTCAGTGTCTTTGCGCCGTGTGTGAAACGCTTCTGCGTTCCAGGACGCCACTCTACTTCCTGCCTCCCGATCCGCCGTACGTCTGCGCATGTGCAGAGCCGCGGCGAAACCGAGGCTTGGTTTTTGCGCATGCGCGGTACGGCGGCGGGGTCAGAGGCCGCACAGGCGCAGTGAGCCGGTCCCCTCGGCGCATGCGCGCAGCGGGACCGGCCGTGACGTCACTACAGCGGGGAATTTAAACGCTGTGGAGCCCTGTACAGGTGGGATAACCTGTGGGCTTTGACGGCAGCATCTCGGAACTCGGTTCTGCTGGGACAAGGTAAGCAACATCCTTTAGGTAGTTATGCAAGTGTCTCTTAAAGAGACAGTTAAAAAAAATGAAAATGTTTTTCTTTTTTTTTTGTGTTGCTTACTCTTGTCCTAGGTGGTCTCTGAGTTTGTGCGTTTGTCTTGCCTCATCATGGACTCTCCTTCACCGCCAGGTGGCCAGCCCTCCCGCACAAGGTATGTGCGGAGTGGGTAAGGGGGTTGGTGTCTTTTGTGCCTAACGGTTACATCCTGCCCACCTTCCCCCCTCCCTCTGTCTGTATTTTCTTTTGCAGCCCGGCTACTTCAGTTCATCAGTCTGAAGACAGGGACCTTGCCAGGCCGCATCATCACTCATCATCCAGGTCTAGACGCGACACTACGTCTAGGACCCATCATCATAGGGGACGTTCACATACCCCCTCTAGACATAGGAGATGTTCCCATTCCTCCTCTAGTCACCGCCACCACCACCGCGATGATCGCTCTGAACACAGAGCCTGTTGGGGATGCAAGACCAGAATCCCGGAGGGCAAATCGCTATGCGACCCATGTTATGCCCGAGCGGTTGGTGAGAAAGAGACCGAAAATCAAAACCTTGAGTCTCTTGTGAAACGTGTGGTACAGCAATCTATGAAATAAATAGTTGCCCCCCACACAAGGAGCCAGTCCACCACCTTGTCTGGCTCCTTGGCTGACGAGGCCCAGGAGGATCCCGGCCAATTCCAGCCCCATGATTCCTCCCATTATTCCTCACAAGACGAGATGGAGGGAGATGATTCTACGGTGGGATTCGACTACGCTTTAGTCTCTCCGCTGATCAAGGCAGTGAAGGAAACTTTGAAGTTGGAGGATACCACTGCCCCCCCAGAAAAACAAAGAAAACTGTTTAAACAACTGGGGAAAGAACGCTCCAATTTCCCACTTCCCTCTGAGCTGAAAGGAGTGTTTGAGGAAGAATGGAGCAAGGGAGATAAGAAGGTTTCCATGCTAAGCAAAACCTCTAGACTGTATCCCTTTAAATCGGAGGATGTCAAGCATCTGGAGAATGCTCCCCTCGTAGATGCAGCAGTAATGCGCCTAGCGAAGCATGTCACCCTCCCGCTAGATGACACCGTATCATTTAAAGATGGTCTGGATCGGAAGATCGACCAGGACCTCAAAAAAAATATATAGCCTGGCTGGAACGGCATACAAACCAGCTTTAGCCCTTGCAGTGACCTCCAAAGCAATGGAGGCATGGGTGGAAAATGTAGACTCCGTTCTGACAGGTGTCTCGGAAGAACTGGCTCAAAGTTCAGCAGTGCAAGAACTTAAGATGGCAGTCGCCTTTTTGGGGGAAGCTTCAATTGACCTCATCCGTTTACTGGCCAGATCGATGTTGTCCTCGGTCACGGCCAAACGAGCACTGTGGTTATGCCCCTGGCTTGCTGATCCAGCCTCCAAGCAGGCGTGGTGCAAAATTCCCTTTGAAGGGACTTCATTGTTTGGGAACAAACTTGACAACGCCATTATAAAAGCTACAGGCGGAAGGTCAGGTTTTCTTCCCCAGGACAGGCGCCAGTTTAATCAGAAAAAACCTCAACAGAGACGCAGTACAGAGCACTCGAGAGAGGCACGCTCCTATAAACCCGGACGGGATTTCAGGAGAAGCTGGAATTGGAACAGAGGCCAATCTTCTTTTCAAAAGTCCGGCAAGAAACAGACGCCCGGTGGGCGTGAACCAACCAAGTCTTTTTGAGATTGGGCCCGCCCAGGCGGGTCGGGTAGGGGCTCGCCTACGTCTCTTCCGGCACGTCTGGGTGGCCTCGATCTCGGACTATTGGACCATCAAGACGGTCTCAACAGGTCACACATGGTCCTTCACCAAGATCCCTCCATGCAGACCAATGCAAACCTCACTACCTCGGTCAGAAGAAAAACAGCAAGTTCTTCTCTCATATGTGAATGTCCTGAAAGATCAAGGAGCAGTGGTGCCCGTCCCAAAGGACGAGGAATTCCAGGGGGTATACTCCCCCCTCTTCCTAGTACAAAAGAAGAACGGCTCTTGGCGTCCAGTCATAGATCTCACTTTCCTGAACAAGTACATAAAGCACGAGAAGTTCAAAATGGAGTCACTCTCAACCATCCAAAAAATAGTTCAACCAGGCGACTGGTTGATCTCAATAGATCTAAAAGACGCGTACTTTCATGTTCCGGTGGCAGAAAACGTTCACAAATATCTGCGGTTCCAGGTCGAACAAGAGCACTTACAATTTATTTGTCTTCCATTCGGGCTAACGACTTCTCCAAGAGTCTTTTCCAAGGTGCTGTTAGCAGTTGTGTCCCTTCTCAGAGTACAGGGTGTGCGCCTGTATCATTATCTGGACGATCTACTAGTACTGTCCCAAGACAAGCAGCAGCTGCTAGTCCACAAAGATCAGGTGATCTCTACACTGTTGGAGTTCAGATGGCTCCTAAACCGGGAGAAGAGTCAGCTGGATCCGACCCAGCGCTTGGTCTATCTAGGAGCCCAGTTCGACACCATAGAGAACACCATCTCTCTTCCAGAAGAAAAAATACCGATCATTCGGGAAAGAATCTCCTTAGCTCTAGACTTCTCTCACCTAAGGACATCACAGTGCCTGAAGATAATCGGCACGATGGTGGCCACATCCCCCATGGTCAAGTGGGTGATGTGGAGGCTTCGTCCTTTTCAATCCGGATTCCTCCAGCAATGGAAGACAGACGATCTCAATCAGCGGATCTGGATAACACAGTCAATGAGCAACAGTCTCCTCTGGTGGCTTCAAACCAAGAACTTGTCAACTTGCCACTCCCTTGCCCCCCATCCATTGGGTGACTGTTACATCCGATGCCAGCAATGCGGGCTGGGGGGCACATTGTGGGGCAGAACTGGCTCAGGGCAAATGGGATGCCCGTCTCCACTCTCCAGGTTCGAACATTCTGGAACTGCACGCGGCATGGTGCGCCCTTCAAGCCTTCTCCCACCTTCTGAAAGGGAAGTCGGTCCTACTCAAAATGGACAATACCACCGCTGTGGCATATGTGAAGAGAACAATTGTATGTGAAAAATCTGCGCTATCTCCCTAGGCGGTATCAATACCCAAGTGTTAACACACTACGCCAAGAAAATTAAATGATATAATTGTGCAATGAAGTAAAAAAGTGATGGTGCTGCAAATACAAAAAAGCTGGAATATGCAGCTAGAAAAATGTGCAAAAATAAATAATAAATGCGCAACCGTATAAGTGGCAACCAATGTGCCAAAAAGTGATATATGTATGAACTAACACACAAAAAAAGTTTTTGATATTAAACAAAAACAAAAAATAATTAAACAAAAAAAAAAAAAATTATATAATTAATATATATTCCCTACTAGGTAAGTATATAAACACACCAAGGAAGTCCATAAGCTTCAACTGCCTGACTCTCACGGCAGTAGGAGAAGCAGTAAAACATAAACAAACAAACAAAAGAAAAAGTCCATAAATAATGCAGAGCCAGCCAGCGTGTATCAAAATGATGACAGATCTTCAAAAAGTTGGAATATACTTCAATCAAGATGTATAGATGGGAGGCTTACCAGACCAGGTGGGTCCCAATTACAGGGACCAAAAGGGCTCAGCAACTACACCGAATAAGATGTCAACGATGCAGTCCTCTGTGTCCTCACTCCACTCGTTGAAACTCCGGCTCCTGGTTTGCCTTGTGACTGCAGGCACGCTCATACAATGTAAAGGATACCTGTAAAATCCTTTTCTTGGAGTACATCACGGGACACTGTGTCCCGTGATGTACTCCAAGAAAAGGATTTTACAGGTATCCTTTACATTGTATGAGCGTGCCTGCAGTCACAAGGCAAACCAGGAGCCGGAGTTTCAACGAGTGGAGTGAGGACACAGAGGACTGCATCGTTGACATCTTATTCGGTGTAGTTGCTGAGCCCTTTTGGTCCCTGTAATTGGGACCCACCTGGTCTGGTAAGCCTCCCATCTATACATCTTGATTGAAGTATATTCCAACTTTTTGAAGATCTGTCATCATTTTGATACACGCTGGCTGGCTCTGCATTATTTATGGACTTTTTCTTTTGTTTGTTTGTTTATGTTTTACTGCTTCTCCTACTGCCGTGAGAGTCAGGCAGTTGAAGCTTATGGACTTCCTTGGTGTGTTTATATACTTACCTAGTAGGGAATATATATTAATTATATAATTTTTTTTTTTTTTGTTTAATTATTTTTTGTTTTTGTTTAATATCAAAAACTTTTTTTGTGTGTTAGTTCATACATATATCACTTTTTGGCACATTGGTTGCCACTTATACGGTTGCGCATTTATTATTTATTTTTGCATATGTGAAGAGACAAGGGGGCACTCGGAGCTCTGCCCTTCTCCAAGAGGTCGAGCCCATTATGACCTGGGCTCAGAGGAATCTGCTCAACTTAACAGCAGTCTTCATTCCAGGGGAGCAGAACATTCAAGCGGACTTCCTGTCACGCAGCATGCTAGACAACAACGAATGGTCACTGCATCCACAAACCTTAAGTGGATCCTATCGTTGGATTTCGATCCAGAAGTGGATCTGTTTGCATCCCCCTGCAATTACAAGATCGACAGATACTACACCCGAGCTCGGTACAATCAAGCCTTCGGAATAGATGCATTAACGAGTCAATGGGACTTCAACAGGGCATATGCCTTCCCTCTTCCGATCATGCTAAAATTCCTACAGCGGCTTCAGTTGGAGAAAGTCGAGGTGGTAACAATAGCACCATACTGGCCGAGCAGACCTTGGTTTCCTCTCCTGAATCTAATGAGCTTCAGGGACCCGCTGCCTCTTCCTCTCAGGCCGGACCTTCTTTCTCAGGGGACGACCCTGCACCCCTGTCCAGCAATCCTGAGACTGATGGTCTGGTTTTTGAGAGGGAGAGGCTAGAGTCTCTTGGGTGTGCTTCAGGGGTAATCTCTACCCTTATGAGCTCCAGAAAGTCCAACACAAATAAAACTTACAATAGAATCTGGGCCAGATTTGTCAGCTTCACGACTACTGCAGGAAAGTCATCTAGAAACCCTAGTGTTCAAGACATCTTGAGTTTTCTCCAATCAGGCTTAGACCTGCCTTTATCGATTAGTTCCCTCAGGGTACAAGTATCAGCCTTATCAGCTTTTTCGGGAACGTCATGGGCAACTCATCCCCTGGTTCAACAGTTCTTTCGGGGGGCATCGAGAATCAGGCCTCAGAGGAAACCTAGATTCCCCAAATGGGATCTTCCACTCGTCCTTGATGCTCTTTCAGCACTCAACAACAAGGATCTTTCTGTTAAGGACTTATCAATCAAACTGGCCTTTTTAGTGGCCATTACTTCAGCCAAAAGGGTTTCAGAAATAAGCTTCCTGGGTTGTCAAGAACCCTTTTTGACTTTCTTCCCGGACCGAGTGGTCCTTATTCCCATGCTTGGGTCAAAACCAAAGGTCACATCAGTTTTTCACGAAAACCAAGAAATAGTCCTTCCTACTTTCGATTCTCCAGATTAAGCAGATGCTCATCCCTTGGATGTAGGCGAGACTCTGAAAGAATACTTGCGAGTTACTTCATCTTTTAGAAGCTCAAACTACCTGTTCTTGTTACACACCGGTAGCAACAAAGGGAAGAGGGCTTCTTCCAGAACAATAGCAGCCTGGATCGTCCAATCTATTCAACAGGCTTACAGGGCAAAGGGCTTGGCTCCTCCAGAGGCGGTGACGGCTCATTCCACCAGAGGCATGGCAGCCTCATGGGCAGCAGCTCGACACGTGGCTCCTGAAGTGATATGCAAGGCAGCTTCGTGGTCTTCTATTCATACATTTATGTCTCATTATTGTATTGAGCCTGCTTCCCTTTCCTCTGTTAATTTTGGTCGAAAAATCCTGTCAGTTGATGGGAAAGATTAAAATATTTTTTGTTCAGCATACCCTCCCGTGTGGATTGGCTAGTTATTTCCCACACGTAGTCTGCCATGGAGTCTGTCAGGAAAACGGAAAATTTATTACCAAATACTTACCGTAATTTTCCTTTCCTGATAGACTCCATGGCAGACGAAGTTCCCACGCATGAATTAAAAATATGAAAGTTGAAATTTGAGTCGGCTAGTTACGGAACACCTGTCTGTGGAGGTGAGCTCAAGTTTATGGGTATGGGGTCCTATAGCTGTGGAGAGGAGGCGGGGTTAACCCACACGTAGTCTGCCATGGAGTCTATCAGGAAAGGAAAATTACGGTAAGTATTTGGTAATAAATTTTCCGTTTTCAATTCAGATAACTTCAGTTTTTCATTCTTACTCTTCCACACAAGCACTTTGCTTTTATTCTTATTTCTGGTTTCTTGTCTTTATGCTTATATTCATTTTTTCTTATTATTTCTTTATCTTCATTTTTGTTGTTTTTTTTACATTTATCTTATTTTACTTTATTACACTTTATTTTGTTTGTTTATTTTATTTTGTTTGCATTTTTTGCTCTTTTATTATTGCATTATATAATGTATTTCACATATAGGTGTATGCACATTGCATTATTATCGCCATGTACCCCTGTTTCATAGTTGTTATTCATCCTTTGGTTTGATATTGTGATCACACACACACACACACACACACACACACCTGCCCATGGCAAAGGTCGCCGGCCGTCAATTAGCATTGATTGCCGGCGGGTTGCCATTCGTAGCTGTGAGTCATGTGAGGTTTGAACTCAGATATTTATTTGAAGTGTTTTTTCATTTGGATTCAGCTATGACTAAGCACTAGTTCCCAGTGCGAAACTAGTCAGTTGTACCCCCATTTTGTCTGCTGTGATCTGTAGTGCTTTGCAATTTTTAAATAAAAGGCTACCTGAACGTTTTTTTGGAGTGCGGCTGTCCATACACTCATCCCATTTTCCCCTTACTAAATACCTTGGACTGTCTACTTTCCGAAAAGGGGTCATTGGGACATGGCACCTTGAGGCCTCAAGGAATGAGATCAGCAGTCAGTACATTAGAACTGATCAGTTTTCAAAAATATACAGTTAGGTCCATATCTATTTGGACACAATTTTCATACTTTTGGCTCTGTATGCCACCAGAGTAAAATTAAAACTAAAAAATCCAAATAAATTTGAAGTACAGACATTTAGCTTTAATTCAAAGGGTTAATATCAAGTACAAATTATAGGAACTGCAACCATTTTTATACACAGTCCCCCCCATTTTCAGGGGCTTAAATGTAGTCAAATGTTCATTTTTAATATTTTGTTGAGAATGCTTTACTGGCAATGACTGCCTGAAGTCTGGAACCCATGGACATTACCAAAGACTGGGTTTCCTCCTTTCTGATGCTTTGCCAGGCTCTAACTGTAGCTGTCTTCAGTTGTTCTTTATGTGTCTTTCTGCCTTTAGTTTTGCATTCAGCAAGTGAAATGCATGCTCAATTGGGTTGGGATCAGGTGATTAACTCGACTTATGCAGAGTATTCCACTACTTTTCCTTCAAAAGCTCATGGGTTGCTTTTGCAGTGTGTTTTAGATCATTGTCCATCTGTACAGTGAAGCAGCTTCCAATCAACTTTGCTGCATTTGGCTGAATCAGGGCTGACAGTATATCTCTAAACACTGCAGAATTAATCCGGCTGCTTCTGTCTTCTGTCACATCCTCAATAAACACCAATGACCCAGTGCCACTGGAAGCCATGCATGCCCATGCCACCACACTGCCTCCACCATGTTTTACAGATGGCGTTGTGTGCTTTGGATCATAAACTCTTCCAAGCCTTTTCCATACTTTTTTCTTCTCGTCATTCTGGTACAGATTAATCTTAGTTTCATTTGTCTAAAGAATGCTTTTCCAGAACTGGTCTGGCTTTTTTAGCTTTTTTTTGGCAAAGTCTAATCTGGCTTTTCTATTCGTTAGGCCTATAAATGGTTTGCACCTTGTAGTAAAACCCTCTGTATTTGCTCTCGTAAAGTCTTTTCTTGATTGTAGACTTTGACAAGATACGCCCACCTCCTGGAGAGTGTCCTTCACTTGTCTGGATGTTGTGAATGTGTTTTTCTTTACCATAGAGAGGATCCTGCTATCATCCACCACTGTTGTCTTCCGTGGATTTCCAAGCCTTTTTATGTTGCTGAGCTCGCCAGCGCGTTCTTCTTTCCTCAGACTGTACCAAAAGCGCAGTGCACAGGGATTAGAACACCTGTCAGTTTTTATTACTGTCTGTGTCCCCATTAGGGTGACTCACCCTCTCGATTTGTCCTACTTCCCATTATCACTGAAAGTAAAAGAAAATCCCTAATTTTGGGTTGACACCAGAACAGGATTAGATTGGAAATCTCCTCTCACTTCCTTTTGTGCCTATGGGACAGGAAGTAAAATCTCAACAATCAGACACAAGGCAGGAAGGATCACTATGGCACATGGAAGGCAGGAGGGATCACTATGGCACATGGAAGTCATAAGGGATAACTAAGGCACATGGGAGGCAGAAAGAAAGAATCACTATGGCACATGGAAGGCAGGAATGATCACTATGTCACATGGAAGGCAGAAAGGAAGGATAACTATGTCTCATGGAAGGCAGGAAGGATTACTAAGGCCCATGGAAAGCAGGAAAGATCACTATGGAACATGGAAGGCAGGAAAGATCACTATGGTACATGGAAGGTAGGAAGGATCACTATGGCACATGGCAGGAAGAGAGAGAGGGGGGAGAGTTCGCTCACCCGAGGCTGGCTGGTCTCCTGAAGCTCAGGCAGTGACATTGTGTGCACTGCTTCAAAATTCCTGTCCACACAATCCCTTCACAGCCAGAGGAATGGCTGCATGCTGGGGTTTGTGGGGAGACATGGGGAGAGTTGGAGCAGATTTAGCCTACCTCCTCTCCCATTCTGTAGAGAGGGCGGGCGAGCAAACAGGTGGGTGAGCGGTTGGGGGGGGGGGGGGACTGTGCCAGTCTCAGCTGCAGTGCGACGCACACTGACAAGTGGACTTGTTCCGGCACTGGGCTCCGCTGCGGGATTCAGCCCAGATTCGCGGGCCCCTGTGATTTACTTTAAATCTTAGGACGGTCCAGGCAAATCCAGGACAGTTGGGAGGTATGCTCTATCCAGTTGTCTCTTTGTTTCTGCAACTGGTCCACTGATGACATTTACAAAAAATTATAAATACATTGTTTTCTCGGCCAACCATTGCGTCTACGATCCTCAACATTGCCCATTTCTTTGTGCTCCTTCATAAGAGCTTTTACAGCACATCTTGAAACCCCAAATCTGTTTTGACATCTTTGCCTGGGAGAGACCTTGCTGATGCTGTAGAACTACCTTGTGGCTTGTTGCTGTGCTCGGTCTTACCATGGTGTAGAACCTGGGACTGGAAACTGTCTTCTACAACATCACCTTAGTAACAGACTTTAGCTGTTCTTCAACCCGTTTTATGCCTCCTACGCAGCTGTTTCTGTCTCAGTTAATGACTGTGTTTCAACCTACATATACAGTATATTGATGATCATTTGCCCCTACTTAGTATAATTTGGCTAATCCTACACCTGACTATAATCCTACAAAATCCCTGACTTTATGCAAATGTGTAAGAATCAATGCCGGTTTGAAGCCAAAGGGTAGTCACACCAAACACTGATTTGATGTAGATTTTTCTTCTGTTCGCTCACTTTGTTCAATGATAAAAATAAACAATTAAAATTTATGTTTTTGAAAGCATTCTTACTTTACAGTATTTCTTCACACCTTCCTGAAACTTTTGCACAGAGCTGTATACCCTTTAGGCATCGCCGCAGAGTTTTAAGCTCGCAGGGAATTCAAAATGTTTTTGGCAGATGTAATCGTTGATGAAATTGCCGTTCTTGTATTATAACTGTATTTTCTCCCTTTTATATTGTAAAACGATGCGTAAACTGTTGGTGCTATATAAATCCTGTATAATAATAATAATGAAATGTATCTGAGTGCTTAGTTGTTTGCCTTGAATTCTTAGTACGTTTTTTTACAAGCGTTCAGCCATTTCATACTGACACAAGTGAGAGTTGACATCCTGACTCGTGAGTAGGTCAGCAAGTGAGTTAGAGCAGACAGGCTTGTGAACAGTGTAGCGTCGGAGCCCTTTGATATGCAATAGGCTACGGGCTTTGTTATGTGAAAGGACGCTACAGCCGGGTGCTTCAATCCCCTAGCCGTATGCAAATACATGTGCTGCTGCAGTGTATACTGGGATTGCCAGTTTTTTTTGTATTCCTCTACGTAGAATTCAGACATTTGGGAGAAATTTTATCTATTAGGATTGGATTAATGACTCCTACCTGTTTTACAGGGACATGGCTGGCTTGTGGTCTAGCGCTAATTAAGGTTAGTTTTCACACGTTCCTGAAGCCTCCATAACTTGGTGGAGGCATGCCCTGACCTGGGAGCACAAGCTCATCTATTCCAACTCATACTTACCTGGCAGAGGAGACACCATGATCACGCAGGTGGTTCTCCCAGGGTGAGGCTCAGCCATTGCACTCCGGCTGTGCTGACCCCTGCGATTTCCTCAAATGCAGGAAACTCGACTGCATAATTTGTGGTAGTGGGGGACTGCGTTCGCGCTTTCCCCTGATCATTCCTGGTTAAAAACAGCTTTCAAAAATACTTATCCTGAGCTTCACCATACATCAGCAGTTCCCATAATTATACAGGCAGCCTTCTCCTTTTTATAATGCATTCTTTGCAGCTGCGTGTGCCACACTTTTGACACTATTGCTTTGCCTACGAACTGATTTCCCCGGGTACTCATATCCGCTACAGGCCCCTACGCCATTCCACTCTGTAAGCAGCAATGCTTAAAAGCTGATTACTGCCAAACATGGTCCTCTTTTGGACACTCCAGTTCATCCCCCTGCATGTGGCATATGGGGGTTTCCTTCTCCACCTTCAACACGCTTGCCTTTGGCGGCTCCACAACTACTGTTCTCCTCCTGTCGGCCCCTCCAGATCATTCCCGATCATGGCCTTGGAATCCCAAACTGAAGCAAGTCATCACCGAAGGTGGATCAAGAACATCCCCTTTGGTCAGTTCTGCAGACTCAGGCGGACCTGTACCCTGAAAACAGACTATGAAAAACAGAGCCTTATTCTAAGAAGTAAGTTTAAGGAGAAGGGGTATGAAGAAGTGCACATAGAGGAGGCTTTTCAAAAATACCTGCAGGTATACGAAGATGTAAAATAAATGGTATGTGCAGCGCAATAGCTAAGATAAAACAAAATAAAATGTGACAGTCCAATCAAATAAAACAGATATTCAAATGTCCCATTGGATAATGATAAGACAAGTTCCTCATAGAAGAGAGTGAGAAGAAATCTCTGCCGACTGGGATGACGATACAATCCTCCCCCACACATGCAATGTGCTTACCAGAATTGGTGGACCTCTCAATTAAGAGAAGGTCATGCAAGCATCTATCCACCCTGGGATAATGGGATGTGGCTGCTGCAGATGAATCCTTCCAATGTCAGGAGTGAGGAAAAGCCGGATACTATCTCCAATGAGCAAACAAACTTCCACTGTAGGATGCTGAATGGATCTCCGTAAAGTGCAGGTGCCAAGAGAAAGATGAAGGGGACAATCTAAGTGTACTCCGTATGTACTTTATTTAAAATAGGTTCTCATATAAAATCAGCGCAATGCATAAAAGGCTGATACTGAACAGCAAGCCGGATCAACTATCCAGCAGAGAGATGGCAGCGGGTGACGTCCGTGCATAAGCTCTTCCCCCCGTACGCGGCGTTACGTCCAGAAGGACTTCGTCAGCGAGGGTGGAGCTTCAGTGTCACCCGGCTAACTGATATACCCAGCTGGTAACCATAGAAACGGAAATGCTAAAGCCGGAAGTCAGAGGAACAGACGGCTGATTTCCACCACGGTGTCACCAGCAAGTAAAAATACAATAAAAGGTAAACAAGTGGTATGAAGTTTGTTACAATACCCTAGGTCCTTATGTGTGATAGAAAAAATAAAAATAAAAGTCGGACATAAAAATACCCGCGGCCATCTTTAACATGGGACAATAAAAAATCAACAATAAAATAAAGGCAACCTAACTAACTCAACGTTTAAGCCTCTAGGTACAGCAACCTTGGTCTCATGTATCCACATGGACTTACGCTGGCTCAGTTGCCTAATAAAGTTGCCCCCTCTCCAGTGTTTAGTCACTTTTTCCAAACCCCAAAATTTGAGGCATTTTGGATTCCTATCATGAAACATTCTAAAATGCTTGGACACATACCACTTGTTTACCTTTATTGTATTTTTACTTGCTGGTGACACCGTGGTGGAAATCAGCCGTCTGTTCCTCTGACTTTAGCATTTCCGTTTCTATGGTTACCAGCTGGGTATATCAGTTAGCCGGGTGACACTGAAGCTCCACCCTCGCTGACGAAGTCCTTCTGGACGTAACGCCGCATACGGGGGGAAGAGCTTATGCACGGACGTCACCCGCTGCCATCTCTCTGCTGGATAGTTGATCCGGCTTGCTGTTCAGTATCAGCCTTTTATGCATTGCGCGATAGCGCTGATTTTATATGAGAACCTATTTTAAATAAAGTACATACGGAGTACACTTAGATTGTCCCCTTCATCTTTCTCTTGGCACCTGCACTTTACGGAGATCCATTCAGCATCCTACAGTGGAAGTTTGTTTGCTCATTGGAGATAGTATCCGGCTTTTCCTCACTCCTGACATTGGAAGGATTCATCTGCAGCAGCCACATCCCATTATCCCAGGGTGGATAGATGCTCGCATGACCTTCTCTTAATTGAGAGGTCCACCAATTCTGGTAAGCACATTGCATGTGTGGGGGAGGATTGTATCGTCATCCCAGTCGGCAGAGATTTCTTCTCACTCTCTTCTATGAGGAACTTGTCTTATTATCCAATGGGACATTTGAATATCTGTTTTATTTGATTGGACTGTCACATTTTATTTTGTTTTATCTTAGCTATTGCGCTGCACATACCATTTATTTTACAGATTATCTTTGGGCTTGTGATTACCTTTTGTGTTCAGCTGGCATTTTTAGGTTATATTAGAGGTTGTTTGCGCTGATTGTTCCCTTATTCTATATATAGGTATACGAAGATGACAATGCAGGGAGTGAGAAAACTATGAAGCATGACAAGGATGAACCACCACAGGTGAGGTTCTGCACCAGGTTCAATAATAGTGTACCCACTATACACAAAATCTTCAAGAAAAATTGGAAAATCTTAGAATCTGACCCTCTTTTGAAGACCTGCCTCCCGCCCCACCCTAACCTAGTCTTTAGGAGACCCAAAGACTTGAGGAGTATCATCGCCCCAAGTAGGGTGAAGAGAAACAAGAATAAAGGGCTAAACAGCCTTTGGCCGACCATCTTCGATCAAAAAGGCAGCTATAGATGTGGAGGGGGCAACTGCGGGAACCGCTTCTCGGCCTTTTGGCTAAGATCAAGTGTAGTATCGACTTTAGCCCTTAGGGGTGTCTCTGCTTTACAGCTAGGACGTTGAGAACCACTTGTATCTATCCAAGCCAATTGGTCCTTTTGGGGTACCCTCTGCTCGGCCTTGTAGGATCGTTGATTTAATTCAGCTTCACCTACTTGCTGCTATTGGGCAGAGGCTTAGCCCCCACTTGGAACGAGTTTGCGATCTACCCTTCTCCCCCCCACTCCGCATTACTACCTTCGGGCAGTGGATGCTAGAGCCTTTGTAAAGGCTACGAAAAGAGTGAAGACGTCGAGGAACCAGAAGGAAGCCGCCTAAGAACTCCTGAAGCGACATCCTAAACTCCTTGACGATGGGGAAGAGTGAGAAGAAGACCGACAATAAGAATAAGACGAAGAAGAACCCTGCCCCAGCCACTTCCTCCGAAGCCCCCGAGAATGCCGCTGCCTCAACCTCCACCCCTACCCCGGCCGGCGCCAGCCAACCGAGACCAGCCAAGCCGTACCTGACTGCAGACGGGCTGCCAACCCTGGAGCCCTGGATGAAGCAGACGGTCGTGCTGCAGCTGAAAGAGGTGGACGGAAGAGTCCCCGACATGACCCCGGAGATCTTTGGAAAGAAGATGATCCTGGAGCAAGGTTTCAGCAAAGCGGAGACGCTGTCCGTGCAGACCTTCACAAGAGGCGTGTTCTTCATAACTTTTGTGTCGTTCCAAGTCTGCAGAAGATACTGGGATATGGTGAAGACCAGTGGCCCTGAATCCCCTTTCCGGAAGTTCATCGCGAACTGCCCCATAACACGGGACGAGAAGTGGGTGACGGTGGCCATGAGGAACCCCCATACCCAAGGCAAGGACATAGCCACCTACCTCCAGAGGTTCTGCACCGTGGTAAAGGACCCAGTCCGAATACTCGATGCCAACGGCTTCTGGATAGGTAAGTGGTCTGTGCTTTGCAAGTTTAGGAAAGACCCGTCGGGGGACATGCAGCACCTGCAGCCATGCTTCTCCCTGGGATCATCTGCAGGACTCCTTTTCTACCCCGGGATGCCCCTCACCTGCAACAGATGTGGCCATCCTGGGCACATGGGTAAGGATTGCACAGAACTTACTTGCAGGTTCTGTCGGGTTTCAGGCCATGAGACCAAGGACTGTCCGAGGTCCAAGGCCTGCAACCTCTGCGGATTGGCAGAACATGTCTTCAGGCACTGCCCCCAGAGGACCCGGACCTACGCTGGAGCCCTGATCCAGGGTAAGCCAGCCTCTAACGCCGGGAGAAAGCTGCCAGAAGGAAAACCAAAAGAGCCTAGGAAGGCCACAGGTGAGTCCACCCCTGCCCCTGTCCCCACCCCCATCCCTGCCCCTGTCCCCACCCCCGCCCCGGCCCCCCGTCCCTGCCCCTCCGCCCACCCCTGCCCCCGTCCCTGCCCCTACCTCCGGCACACCCCCACCCACCCCCTCGGTGCCAGAAGAGACCCTCCCCACCCCACCCCCGCCCTCTCTGGAGGACTTCCCCGCCCTCCCCCTCCCACCCCCACCCCCACCAGTGGCCCAACAGGAAGCCGGAAACGGAAGCCTCAGAGCCCAGCGGCAGAGGCACCTGCTGCCTCCACCAAACGGCCCAACGGAGACCAGCGCGACAGCGCAGGATCAGAGGCGGTAGTGGAGGACCTTGAATCTGCGGGAGAGGAGGAAGAGGAGGAGATCATGGCCGACACCGTGCCTGTCCCCTCCGTCAACCTCAACTCAATGATAGACGAAGTCCTGTTCGAGCTCGACCTATTCGAGAAACCAAACACAGGACAAGTACCCCAAGCGCCTGAGGCAATGGAAGAGTCCCCCCCCCCTCCGGGGAGGTAAGTTTGGGCTCTTGCTGACTAGACCTCATACCCTTATTCATTATGGCGGAGATCTCAATCTTTTCCATTAATGTGAGGAGTATCAAGGATACCTCTAGAAGGCAAGCAGTTCTGACTTTGCTTTTCACTCATCAGAGTGATGTCTACATGCTCCAGGAATGTGCTCTTCCTCCCTTGAGAAGGTACACCCACCTGACCTCTCAGTGGACCTCTGGTCCCTCCTACTGGTCCGGGGGCGGCGATTGTAAATCTGCTGGGGTAGCCATTCTTATCAAGGGTGGGCGCTTCACGATTGACTCTATCCATGAGCTAGTCTGTGGCTGTCTTTTGGTCATAGACGGCTCGTGGGTGGGAGAGCCAATTAGGCTCATCAACGTGTACGCCCCCCCAGATAAGAGTGCGCGGCTGGAACTATTCCAGACCCTGCGGACCCAACTCGTCACCACCAGAGCAGTAGTGATCGGCGGTGATTTTAACTGTCCGATAGAGGAGGATGGGCGCAGCTCTAGCATGTATGCAAAACTTGATGCTACGTCTAGGCTGCTCAGGGAGATGATCTCGGAGGCTTCCCTGCAGGACGCCGTAGGATCCATAGGGCAAGGTACCGTGAACTATTCATGGTGCCGGCCCGACGGATCGGTGCGTTCCAGGATTGACTTCGTGCTCACTTCAAGAGCAGTCAAGCATCGTGAGTTCTCCATGATCCCCTGCTTTTTCTCTGACCACAGGGCTATTCACTTTCGGGGTAACCTGTGCGAGGGCTTTGCCCGCGGACCAGGTTCCTGGAAGCTGAATAGTACCCTGCTGGAAAATGAGGAATTGATGGGGGAACTCCGGGAGGCCTATGCCTCCTGGACGGAGGAAAAGAGATTCTTCGGAAAGGTAAGTGATTGGTGGGAGTTTGTGAAAGTTAAGCTGCGCAGCTTCTTTCAGGCAAGGGGACGCCAGCAAGTGTGTGCCAGGAAGAGGGAACTCAGGAGACTGCAACGTCAGTTGCAGTCACTGCAGGACCTTCATCACTGTGGCTGGAACGTTAGGCAGGACCTGGAGGACACCAAGAAGAGCCTGAAAGGGCACTTTGAGGAGGAATCCAGGCACATTGTCTTCCGTGCCAAGGTGGAGAATCTTGAGAAGGGTGAGAAGTGTAACTCTTTCTTTTTCAGGAAACTTCACTCAGGACACACCCCCTTGTCGGAGTTGCGTGACGAGACCGGAACACTCCAGAAGGGGAAGGAGGCTGTGATGCAAGTAGTCGAAGACTACTACACCAATCTCTACTCCCCGAAAGAAACAGACACGGAGGCAGCCGACAGGTTCCTGTCAGGTATCTCTAACCCAATTGATCCTGCAGGTTCATCGGCCGTCAACGCCCCCTTGGTGTTGGAGGAGCTGCACTCTGCCGCTAAATCCTTTAGGCAAGGCAGGACCCCGGGTTGCGATGGTCTCCCAGTTGAGCTCTATGTAGCCCTGTGGGATCTCGTAGGCCCGGACCTGCTCGAGCTGTACGAGGAGATGGTGGTGGAGGGCAGAATGCCTCCGTCACTGAGGGAGGGGATGATCACGATTTTGTATAAGCGCAAAGGGGAGAGATCGGACCTGAAAAATTGGCGTCCGATCTCTCTTTTGAACGTGGATTACAAAATCCTCGCCAAGGTTTTGGCCAACAGGCTGAAATCAGTCATCGGACAGATCTTCCACCCGGATCAAACTTGCGGCATTCCTGGCCGCAGGATTGCGGACAGCCTCGCGCTTGTCCGGGACACGGTCCAGTACATTCATGGCCACCGCGTGCACGCGGCCCTGGTCAGTCTTGACCAGGAGAAGGCCTTTGACTGTGTCTCCCACGAGTTCATGTGCAGAACTCTGCGCAGGTTGGGTCTTGGGGAACTGTTTTGTTCGTATGTGAATGTAATGTATAAGGACATTTGTAGTTTGGTGTTGGTAAATGGCTGGAAAACTGACCCCTTTTCTATTTTCTCTGGGGTCAGACAAGGCTGCCCTCTCTCACCTCTGCTTTTTGTTTGCTGTATAGAGCTCTTTGCCCGAAGCATCAGACGAAACCCAGAGATCAGAGGGATCACCGCACCAGGACCAGAAAGACGGGAGGTCAAGTGCTCGCTCTACATGGACGACGTGACGGTGTTCTGTGCTGATCGGCGCTCCATCGACACTCGCCCAGACGTGTGAGGACTTCGGCCAAGCTTCAGGGGCAAAGGTCAACTGCGGGAAGTCAGAAGTCATGCTCTTCGGAAAGTGGTTCCTGCCTTCTTCTGCACCAATCCCTTTCAGCATCAAGGCAGACTTCATCAAAATTTTGGGAGTCTGGTTTGGAGCGGAGGGCGCAGCCCTGAAGTCCTGGGAGGAAAGACTGGTGAAGATAAGACAGAAGTTTGGACTTTGGAGCCTCAGAGAACTCACCATCGAAGGGAAAACACTGGTACTCCGCAGCGAGATTCTCCCTGTGTTGCAGTACCTCGCCCAGGCTTGGCCCCCCCGGGTCAACACCTGCAAGGCCATCACCAGGGCGGTGTTTCACTTCATCTGGAGCTCCAAAATGGACAGAGTGAAGCGGGCGGTTATGTTCAAGGACCCTCTCAAGGGCGGTAAGGGCGTGCCTGACATCGCCACCCTATTGAGGGTCTTCTTTGCTTGTAACTGCATCCGCAGGACTTTGGTTGACAGAACTGTGGACTCTGGCGGTAACTCCATGTCCCGTTTTTTCCTCCTGCCTCTTTGGAGGTCCCTAGGATGGGACAAATGGGACAGCTCCGTCCCCTACAACTGGGACACTCCCTGGTATTACTTGGACACTTTCAAGTTTATCAAGGAGCTGGGCCTGCATGGAGTGAAGCCCGACTTGTGGAAGCCAAAAACTATCCACAAGTTGATTAGAGCATCGGACATTCTTGAGACTGTTCCAGGCCTCCCTTCAGCCACTTGCAAAGTGGTCTGGAGGAATGTTTCTTCAAAGAGACTCACCAACAGGCACAAAGATCTGGCATGGATGGCAATCCAAGGGGGATTGCCACTCAGGACATTCATGCATGCCAGAAACCTGTGCAGATACAGGCACTGCCCCTTTTGCATCATCCAGGAGGAAACTGCTTTTCATGTTTTCTGGGAGTGCCCCTTTGCACAGGACCTGTTGAGGGCTTTGGAACCTGAACTTAAAAACTTTGTTCCCCAGACTGCCATTACACACTTTGGTGTGTTAAATGGACTCTTCTGTGGAACTCATTCACAGGAGGACATTGACAGTGCCTGGCGGGTGCTGTGCTGCTTCAAGGACGCTGTATGGTGCGCCAGAAAGCGCCTCATCCACCAGAGGGAGAGGATGTCCATCGAGGACGGTCGCAGACTGGTCTACAGCCTGCTCAGAGACTATCACTTGATGGACTTTAAGGAGGAAGAGGACGTCTGAAGATCTCCCCTTCCCCCCCCCCTCCCACCTATGTGTACCCAATGGCAGTTCAATAAAGCTTCGGGCCTGTGAACTCTTTTTTCTCCCCCACCCCACCTCCTCCCCCCCCCCATCACACCCATTGCCCATTTGAATGCCATTCTTTGACAGTAACACGACTTGAAATATTGTAATATTGTGACATGTTTTTTGAAATACTGATTTCAGGGTAATGCGGCGTCATGCATGATGTGATGGCTCAGGGTACTTTACTCTGCACAACACATCAGGCATCATACCGCAGGATGGATGAATGTAATTTAATTGTATGCTTGGAACTGTACTGTTATGTAGTGTATTTATGCGCTGCGTCGCAATACAGTGTGGAATGTACCCTGTTGATGTATTTGTTTTTTTGTATATTTTCTTTGCAAAATAAAGTATACATTTTTCAACAAAAAAAAACTGCGGGAACTGCGTCCATATGCGTCACAGGAAAAAAAAGATGTGACCGGTGCAGACGGGAAGAGCCACAAGATTAAGCAATTTATTAATTGTGGCACCCCATATGTTATCTATGGCCTACTCTGCCTGTGCTGCCTCCTGTAGATTGCGGCCTTGACCGATGAGGACCAGGATGAATGAACATCGGAGCAGTATCTCGACTGAGAAGGATAAATGTTCAGTGCCCAGACACTTTAAGGAATTCCACGATAGCAGTACAGATGGCCTCAAGGTCTTCGGTATAGAAGCTATATCAAGCGGTTTAGATAGTGGTAAGAAACATCAGATTTTGTGCAAAAGAGAGGCTTTCTGGATTTTCACTTTGAAAACTATGGCCCCGCAGGGCCTCAACGAGGAAATAGAGCTGCATAATATATTTTAATGTATTGGGATTACAGCTAGACTAGTCTAGGGATGGGGCTTGGTCCCTGACCCTGGCTACTGTTATTCATTACAATTGGTATGAGCAAATGGGCGAGTTTCTTTGCACCATGACTCATATCCTTTATGTGTTGCTACAGGTGGCGCTTGGTATGGCAGCCTATAGTGCTGCCTCCTGGCCACGTATATGCAACTAGCCTGTGTCGATAAGTGTAGTCCTAGTTGGCCAGGCCTTAGGGCCCCACATAGGGGATGTTGTTAGGATTTTCTTTCATTGGTATTTGGTAATTATTGTTTGCTTTGTTGTAAAAAAGATGGGGGGATGCTCTTCTAACAATACAATATACTTGACTGTATCACTATTAGGCTAATGGTGAGAAGTGAGCTCTCTACAGACCCATGAGATTTTGGGCCTTGATTGTTTGATCGATTTTTTAACATCTCCAGCCCTATAAGGCCATTGAGAGGTGTGTCTTCAGTAGATCACTTAGGACACATATATACATTTTTTGTTGTTCTGGATGTGAGTCCAAGTAGGACAATATCTCGTGGGTCTGGCACACAGTGGGTCGGTGGGTATCGCAATACACGTATGTGTACAATACCATGCATGCGTGTGCGTGTATGCTTTTTGGGTGCACATGTACATTCTCTAGGAACAATAACGTCGTTGGTCTTTTTTAGGTATATATCTAATACTTTTATGACTTTTCATATTGTCTTTTATATCCATAAAAATATGTATTGTATAGTACAATTTTATTTTTTTATATATATATATATATTTTTTACCTATTTATGGGAAATTTTATGCCTAGCATCGCCTTAGCATGTGTGCCTTTTTGGCCCACCTGGGGTTTTTTTCAGCACTAGGTATTGCTGATCCCCAAGGTTTGGGCTAATATTATCTACCTATTTTTATTTATGTATGCATACATTTTTTATATTTGGTCCACTTCCCCTCAGGGGGGTCCCACCCACTGTGTGTACCTCCTTTTCCATGTGTGTGGTCGTGTGTTGAGGGTACTTCCACCGGTTCAGTCCCTTGACCTAGCAGTATATATGTATGGGTTGGGTGTTGGCTTAGTAATCTCTGTCCTATAGTTTTGGTTTAGGAATTCCTGCTTTCCCCGCTTTTGCCAATTAGAGGGGGTGCTGGCTCAATAATCCCTGTCCTATAGTCTTGGCATAGTAATTCTTGCCTTCTCCGCTTTTGCCCATTAGAGGGAGCGGCGCGGCTGTGCTGAGTATACAATGGCATGTATAGTCTAGAGATCAGCAGGGGGAGGTCTCTTGATTGACCGGAAGTGGCGGGTGGAACGCAAACACACCCGCACTTCCTGGTGTTGCTGCTAGACATGGACGGCTAGGGAGGAAGTGGATATGACGCCTTGGCTCTACCGGAAGTGCGGGCCGGAACGCAGGAGGCACTCGCACTTCCGGGTTGCGAGATAGCCTGTGTTTTTGCGGAGAGCATGTAATCTATACAGCTGCCATACGCCTGGTGCCATGATGAGCGGATCCTCTTTTTGGGGTAAGAGAGTGATATGCATGCATTCATATGCATGTGTATCTATTTCCTCTCGGTCCTACTGGCTCTGCCCATGCTGATGTCCTTTCCAGCGTGACCCCCCGTGGTTTTGGGGAGTCCTAGTCCCATGTAGCCGTGCATATTTGAGATGTGTGCCATTGATAGCTGTGGTCAGAATGTTTAGAGAGCACACTAGTAATAAGTAGCAATAATAGAGGGTAGTGTTATGGTGCCCTTCATCTTTCCCCCCCCCTCCTACCCCCCCCTTATTCCCTCCCCTCCCACTCCCTTCCCTCCCCTTTCCCTCCCCATCCCAGGTACCATGATCTACCAATGGGCTGCCTCCTATGTGGTGGGTTGGCATAAGCCTATGGGTGGGGGGAGTCAACACTAGGGGGTGGGTTTTGGTAATTGCCGGCCACCTGAGCTGGGGCCTTCCTCACATGAGCACACACATATATAACGGAGGGCAGTGTGAGAGTTATCACTGACCTTTTAGGCTCTGAAGAAAGGGGTGCGCCCCAGAAATGTGTCAGACATCTGGATGTTTTGGGGTATCGTCCGACCCTCTCTGTTGTCAAGTCCAGTCGGCGGATGCCAAAAATTACAGCCTTTGTTATCCAATAAGCTTGTACTTAAGCTCTGTGTGTGAGTAGGACTGCTTTTTATTCATATTTTAATAAACCTTTAAATGGTAATGCACTAGGTCGGTGCACCCTCCTTTTTTTCCTTTCTTTTTCTATCCATATGAACACCCATTGTTCTGAGGAGGGCTGCAAGATCCTAGACTTTACCTCTAGACAGAACCACACCACTTGTGTTTTGACGATACACCAAGAGCGCAGGAGATTTTTGTTTTACTCTTTAGGGGGAACATAGCAAATAGGACAGGTTCCTCCAACCATTTCTACCCTGCTGGACTTCAGTAATGTACGAGTGTTGGAGAGATGTACTCAGCATCTTTGGTTTTTGTGTCCCGTCATGCCCCCCCCCCCATATACTACTATATACAGTTGTTTTAGGCAGGTGTGAAAAAAAATGCAGTAAACTAAGATTGCTTTAAAAAATAATTGATTAAAAAAAATAAAAAATTAACTAACAATGGAAAGTAAATAAACAGAAGAAAAAAAAAACATGATGATAAGGGACTATATACAAGATTTTAGTAATGAGAATAGTATCTTTAGCAGTAATCAGTAATCAGCATGGATTCATGAAGAATCGTTTTTGCCAAACCAATCTATTAACCTTCTATGAGGAAGTGAGTTGCCATCTAGATAAAAGGAAGTCCTGTAGACGTGTTGTATCTGGATTTTGCGAAATAATTTGACACAGTTCCCGATAAATGTTTACTGTACAAAATAAGGTCCGTTGGCATGGACCATAGGGTGAGTACATGGATTGAAAACTGGCTACAAGGGCGAGTTCAGAGGGTGGTGGTAAATGGGGAGTACTTGGAAGGGGTGGGTAGTGGGGTCCCCCAGGGTTCTGTGCTGGGACCAATCCTATTTAATTTGTTCATAAACGACCTGGAGGATGGGGTAAACAGATCAATCTCCGTATTTGCGGAGGATACTAAGCTAAGAAGGGCAATAACTTCTCCGCAGGATGTGGAAACCATGCAAAAAGATCTGAACAAATTAATGGGGTGGGCAACTACATGGCAAATGAGGTTTAATGTAGAAAAACTTTAAATAATGCATTTGGGTGGCAAAATAATAAATGCAATCTATACACTGCGGGAGAACCTCTGGGGGAATCTAGGATGGAAAAGGACCTGGGGATCTTAGTAGATGATAGGCTCAGCAATGTCATGCAATGCCAAGCTTCTGTGAACAAAGCAAACAGAATAATGGCATGCATTAAAAAGGGGATTAACTCGAGAGATAAAACGATAATTCTCCCGCTCTACAAGACTCTGGTCCGGCTGCACCTGGAGTATGCTGTCCAGTTCTGGGCACCAGTCCTCAGGAAGGATGTACTGGAAATGGAGCGAGTACAAAGAAGGGCAACAAAGCTAATAAAGGGACTGGACTTATTCTCTCTGAAGAAGAGACGCTTAAGAGGGGATATGATTTAAATTTACAAATACCATACTGGTGACCCCACAATAGGGATAACACTTTTTTGTGGAAGGGAGTTTAACAAGACACGTGGCCACTCATTAAAATTAGAAGAAAAGAGGTTTAACCTTAAACTATGTAGAGGGTTCTTAACTGTAAGAGCGCCAAGAATGTGGAATTCCCTTCCACAGGCGGGGGTCTCAGCGGGGGGCATCGATAGTTTCAAAAAACTATTAGATTAGCACCTAAACGATGACATCATACAGTGATATACAATGTAATACTGACATATAATCACACACATAGGTTGGACTTGAGTCTTTTTTCAACCTCACCTATAGGGGTGAGCCGAACACCCCCAGGTTCGGTTCGCACCAGAACCCGCGAACGGACCGAAAGTTCACACGAACGTTAGAACCCTATTAAATACAATGGATGCGAACGTTCAAAATCTAAAGTGCTAATTATAACGACTATTATGCATGTTATTGTCCTAAAAGGGGTTTGGGAACCCGGGTTCTGCACCAGGGGACATGTATCAATGCAAAAAGAAGTTTTAAAAACTGCAGTTTTTCGGGAGCAGTCATTTTAATGATGCATAAAGTGAAAAAAAAAAAAAGTCAAATATTCCTTTAAATATCGTACCTGGGGGGTGTCTAAAGTATGCCTGTGAAGTGCCACGTGTTTCCCGTGTTTAGAACTGTCCCTGCACAAAATGACATTTCTAAAGGAAAAAAAGCCATTTAAAACTGCTTGCGGCTTTAATGTAATGTCTGGTCCCGGTAATATGGATGAAAATCTTTAAGAAAAATGGCATAGCTACCCCATCACCCCTCCCCCCCTACCCCAGCCCATTACCAGCCCCTTTGGGTCTTGTATGGATATTAAGGGGAACCCCGCACACAAAATAAAAAAGGCCCTATATACTCTGAACAGCCGTATACAGGCGGTGCATACAAGACAGGGACTGTAGGTTTGTTCTTATGTAGAATCTGTTTGTAATTTTGAACAGGTACATTGTTTAAGTGTAGCTCCAGCCAAAAAAATCTATTTTTAAGCTTTTTGGAAAACATAGTGAAGGGTTATCACCCCTGTAACATTTGTTTTGCTGTCTGTGCCCCTGTTCAGAACATTTCACCTCACTTTCCGTCCCAATGACAAATGTTTTTGAAAAGTGGATTTTTTATTGAAACAAGGATTGGTGATAAAGCATCAGTAGAGAGGAGACACCTTTTTCCCATATTAACTCTTACAGGAGAGAATTTCCCTTCCTAGGGGTAGATTTCCTCTCACTTCCTGTTGTCTCCTTCCGTTTGCAAGTAGGAGTCGTTTGTAAGTTGGATGTTTGAAAGTAGGGGCCTGCCTTATATACTCTGCTGAAATTTGCCCCTTACATGTTGGTGTTGCCACAACACTGTAAGGCCTCACAGTTACTCTTGGTGGGCGCAGGAATGGGCCCTGCTGTGAATTATTAGATCAAGAATTGTAATTACATGCCCCTGTTAAACAGGGGCAGAAAAATTGGGCCTTAGGCACTGGTGCCACAACACTGCAACCCCTCACAGATACTGTACTTGGAGCACAGCAATGAGCCCTGTTGCAAAGTATTGCATCAAAAATTGTAATTACACGCCCCTGTTAAACAGGGGCTGAAAAATTGGGCCTTAGCCACTGGTGCTGGTCCCACGACACTGCAACCTCTCCCAGATACTCTAGTTGGAGTGCAGGAATGAACCCTGCTGCAAAGCATTGTATAAAAAATTGTATTTACATGCCCCTGTTAAACAGGGGCTGAAAAATTGGGCCTTAGCCACTGGTGGCGGCACCCAGAAACAAAAATGTTCTTCCAAGCTATCATCATCATTAATCGGATCATTGAGGAGGAGGAGGATAGTCAGTCAACATAACAGGACAGTCACTCAGCATCAGCATCAGTCTTGAAGGGATGCGACTTTTGAAAATAAATTAGTCTGTTATATCAGCTTCAGGTGTTTGGTAGCTGGTGGTGATCCAAGACTGGTTCATCTTTATGAAAGTCAGTCGATCAACCGAGTCGGTGGACAGGCGCACCCTGTGATCCGTGACAAATCCTCCAGCAGCACTGAATGTGCGTTCTGAAAGAACGCTGGATGCAGGACAGGCCAGTAACTCAATTGCATACTGTGCAAGCTCTGGCCAGTGATCTATTCTCAAGACCTAGTAAGCCAGAGGATTTTCGGTGGGGAAGGTGTTCAAGTCTGACCTTGCCCCTAGGTATTCCTGCACCATGTATATCAGACGCTGGCGATGGTTGCTGGAACCGATCATACCTTGGGGCTGCGGACTAAAGAATTGTCTGAACGCATCAGTCAGACGGCCACCTTCCCCACCGCTCCTTCTTTGACTGACCGAAGCCTCAGCAACTCGTTGTCCAGGACCAGGAGTTTGTAACCTCCCAGTCTCTGGGAACGCGTTGCACAGACCTTTCTGCAAGGCCTCCTGGAATTGTCTCATCCTCTGCGACGGTAAGATAAGGTCCGCAACCTTACCCTTGTACCGAGGATCAAGGAGAGTGGCCAGCCAGTAATGGTCCCTCTCCTTGATCCGAAGAATACGAGGATCCTTCCACAGACTTTGCAGGATCAGGGAGGCCATGCAGCGTAGGTTAGCTGAGGCATTCGGTCCGGAGTCCTCTGGGTCACTAAGGACGACATGATCCGCAGCCACCTCCTCCCACCCACGTACAAGTCCACGGGTTTCTTGGGACTGTAAATCATCCCTAAAAGACTGCTGCTAATGATGCTGAGTGCCAGGCTCCACCTCCATGCTGACACAATCCTCCTCCTCCTGTGCGATGGGTGGGACAGAAGGAACACTGTCTGGGTAAAGGTGGCCTTGAGAGGCAAGGAAGTCCTCCTCTTCCTGCCTCTGTTCTGCCTCAAGTGCCCTGTCCATTATTCCACGCAGCGCATGTTCCAACAGGTGGACAAGAGGTACAGTGTCACTGATGCATGCACTGTCACTGCTCACCATCCTCGTGGCCTCCTCAAATGGTGCCAGGACAGTGCATGCATCCCTGATCATGCCCCACTGGCGTGGTGAAAAAAACCTGAGCTCCCCTGACACTGTCCTGGTGCCGTAGTCGCACAGGTACTCATTGATGGCCCTCTGCTGTGTGTGCAGCCGCTGCAGCATGGCCAACGTTGAGTTCCACCTGGTGGGCATGTCACATATAAGGCGGTTCTTGGGCAGGTTCAACTCCTTTTGCAGCTCAGCCAGGCGAGCACTGGCATTATAAGATCTGCGGAAATGCACACAGACTTTCCTGGCCTGCCTCAGGACATCCTGTAAGCCCGGGTACCTGCCCAAGAACCGCTGCAGCACCAGGTTAAGGACGTGAGCCACACAGGGCACATGGGTCAGTTGGCCCTGTCGGAGGGCGGAGCGGAGGTTGGTGCCATTGTCGCAAACCACCATTCCTGGCTTAAGCTGGCGTGGCGTCAACCACCTCTCGGCCTGCCCCTGCAGAGCAGACAGAACCTCTGCCCCAGTGTGGCTCCTGTCCCCCAAACACACCAGCGCAAGCACGGCATGGCATCTTTTTGCCTATGTACTTGCGTAGCCCCTTGAACGCCTATGGAGCACCGCTGGTTCCGAGGACAAAGCACAGGAAGAGGCCATGGAGGAAGAAGAAGAAGAGGAGGAGGGGGTGGAGAAGAGAGGTGTGTCACAACCAGTAGTAGCATTTTCGAGGCGTGGCGGCGGAACAACCTCCAACACTACTGCACCTTGTCCTGCATCCTTCCCAGCTGCCAAAAGAGTGACCCAATGGGCCGTGAAAGAAAGGTAACGTCCCTGTCCATGCCTGCTGGACCATGAGTCAGCGGTAATATGCACCTTACCGCTGACCGCCCTGTCCAGCGAGGCCAAGACATTGCCTTCCACATGCCGGTAGAGAGCCGGAATCGCCTTCTGTGAGAAAAAGTGGCGTTTGGGAACCTGCCACTGAGGAACCGCACAGTGCACAAACTCACGGAAGGGGGCCGAGTCTACCAACTGAAAAGGCAGCAGTTGAAGCGCTAGCAATTTAGCCAAGCTAGCATTCAACCGCTGGGCATGTGGATGGCTGGGAGTAAACTTCTTTCGACGGTCCAGCAGCTGGGGCAGGGAAATTTGCCTGCTAGAATCGGACGTCGGTGTACTGCTAGCAAAGTGCCCGCAAGTACTTGGCTGTGACACACCTAATTCTACAACTTCATTCCTCTCAGTGCAGGTTTTAGAGAGGACTGAAGGTATAGTGGGGTTGGAGATCCCAGCTGATGCGGTGCAAGGAGAGGTCCACTTTGTTCTTTGGTGTGGGTCTTTAAAGGTAGGCTTGCCAACGAGCTGCATGGCAGGTCAACATATGTCTGGTCAAGCATGTGGTGCCCAAGCGGGTGATGTTTTGGCCACGCGATATACGCTTGAGACATATGTTGCAAACAGCAGCTGTGCGATCTGATGCACTCGACTCAAAAAAGGCCCACACCAAAGAACTTTTTGAATAACGGGCAGAGGCAGTGCCCTGCACAGGCAGAGCTCTGCGGTGCGATTCCGTCGGTGTGCTGCCCTTACGCTGGCCCCCCGAGGGCATCCTGCCTCATTGGAGATGTGCCTCCTCCTCATCCTCCTCCTCTCTCCTATAAAGGCACCCACAAGGAGTCAGTGACCTCATCATCCCCTCCCTCCTCATCACTGGAGCCAATCTGGCAGTATGCTGCAGCTGCTGGAACATGACTGCCAGATTGGTGTCCTTCTTGAGCATCCCCTCTCTCTGCTCTCACGCTACTGCCTTCCTCTAGCTGGGTATCTACAGACCCTTCGAAACACTGGGCATCCTCCTGGAGCATGTACCCAACACTGTGCTCAAACAGTTCGGGGGACTCCTCAGGAGGACATGGTGGGTCTAGGCAAGGAGTGACTGATGATGACATTGATACCAGGGAAGAGGACGCTTTGGCAGCTGCTTTGCCAGTACCCTGAGCCTGGGTGAGAGAGGATGAGGAGGATGAGGAGGGCTTGGTCATCCACTCTACCAAGTCTTCGGCATGATGCGGCTCAACACGTCCAGCTGCCGAAAAGAAGTACAAGCGGCCACGTGCTGATGGCAATGCACCGCGTCCACGACCAGCACTGTTGTCTCTAGACACAGAGCCTGCTTGCCCTCTTTTATTGGCTCCTGACTGTCTGCCTCTCCTTGTTTGCCTTCCAGACATTCTAATGGCCTGCAGGGAGATGGGAAAACCAGCAATAAGGCCTAGCTTCAGGAGTATATTTTGCAGGAATCACACTACGCCTGCTGTAAGTGCTGCAAATGCCTGTTGGTGTAACACACCAGGAAAACACAGCAATACGGGCTAGCTTCAGGAGTATATTTTGCAGGAATCACACTACGCCTGCTGTAAGTGCTGCAAATGCCTGTTGGTGTAACACACCAGGAAAACACAGTAATACGGGCTAGCTTCAGGTGTATATTTTGCAGTAATCACACTACGCCTGCTGTAAGTGCTGCAAATGCCTGTTGGTGTAACACACTAGGAAAACCCAGCAATAAGGCGTAGCTTCAGGAGTATATTTTGCAGGAATCACACTATGCCTGCTGTAAGTGCTGCAAATGCCTGTTGGTGTAACACACCAGGAAAACACAGCAATAAGGGCTAGCTTCAGGTGTATACTGTGCAGGAGGCTTAGCAACAATGACACTGACACTGTCCCCTGCCTATCCTTCTCTCTCCCTGCACACAAGGTTTATCAAAGAATATGACACTGACACTCTCCCTGCCTATCCTTCTCTCTCCCTGCACACAAGAATAGCAGAAAGAATATCACACTGTCCCTGCCTATCCTTCTCTTTCCCTGCGCCGGAACACACTACACAAGCCGCCGCGCTGGCGGCCTTTTATAGTGTGGGGTGTGTGCTAAACCCCCTGAGCTATAATTGGCCACAGGCAACCTGCCTGTGGCCAATTATGGCTCTCCTAGCTGCCGGCGCTGTGATTGGCCAAGCATGCGGGGTCACAGTGCATGCTTGGCCAATCACAGCGCTGGGATTGCACTGCGATGGCGCAGTGTATTGTGGGCCGTTCGCGTCACTCGAATTTGGCGCGAACGGCCCAAATCGTTCGATGTTCGCTGAACGATCGAACAGCCGATGTTCGAGTCGAACGTATGTTCGACTCGAACACCGAGCTCATCCCTACTCACCTACTATGTAATATGTAACAAATCAAATCAATATTTCTTGTCGCCGCCCTTTGCCTTCAAAACAGCATAATTCCTTCTAGGTACGCCCGGTGCTTGTGCACACGTGTTTTTTTAAAGGAACTCGGCAGGTAGGTTGTTCCAAACATCTTGGCGAACTAACTGCCGATCTACTTTGGATGTAGGCTGCCTTCACATCCTTCTGTCTCTTCCTGTAATCCCAGACAGACTCGATGATGTTAAGATCAAGGCTCTGTGGGGGCTCTTTCCACGTTGGAGGTATGGCTTTTTGGCCGCAATTCTTCCATGAAGGCCGCCTCTGGCCAGACTTCTGTGGGCAGTAGATGGGTATACCAGGGTATACCTCCAGTTCTGAGTGCTGATGGTTCTCCTGGACATCTTCCGATGTCGAAGGGAAGTAAGCATGATGTGTCTTTCATCTGCTGCAATAAAAAGAGGAAGTAAACTTCCATCTTTGAATTTTACCTGTAAGTGAGCCTATAATAAAGCTTAGCTATAGGTAGTGTAAATATCTCCTAAACGTGCACCGTTTAGGAGATATTTTCTGTACATGCAGCTCTAAAGGAAGGGCCATCTGTGGCATTTTTTCAGAGCCCTGTACCGGGACCGGCGGCCCCCACGTGCATTCATGCGGGAGTGACGTAATCGCGGCTCCTGCCATTCACAGAGCCGGAGTCCGCGAACCCGGAAGGAAGATGGGTGAAGATGGAAGCTTTGTTTTCCGGTAAGTTTCACATAATGTGCTAGTATGCAATGCTTTAAAATCTTTGCCTGGGAGAGACCTTGCTGATGCAGTCGAACTATCTTGTGGCTTGTTGCTGTACTCAGTCTTGCCATGGTGTAAGACCTGGGACTTGAAACGGTCTTCTACAACCTCACCTTAGTAGCAGACTTTAGCTGTTCCTCGTCCAGTTTTAAGCCTCCTAAACAGCTGTTTCATTTACGTCACTGGCTGCATTCTGTGTGAATATCTCCTAAATGGTGCAAGTTTAGGAGATAATCACTGTACCTACATGTAAGCCTTATTATAGACTTACCTGTAGGTACAAGTTAAGAAGTGGAGTTAAAGCGGAGCTCCATCCAAAAGGGGAAGCTCCGCTTGTTTGTAACCCCCTCCCCAACTGCCACATTTGGCACTTTTTTGGGGGGAAGCGGGTACCTGGTTTTGACACTGAGGCAATCTGAGCCAGAAGTTCAGCCCCCACTCCTTCCCCTGCAGTCTTCTGGGACACATCACAGGTCCCAGAAGACTACTGGACCATTCACAAGGTGTAGTGTGACTCACTCATGCTCAGCAGGAAACTGGGTGTGAAGCTGCACGGCTTCACTTCCTGTTTCCCTTACTTGCTATGCCGGCGCCTGCACCTGAAGCTGAATGAAGGATCGGTTCAGATGACGACATTGCTGGATCCCTGGACAGGTAAGTGTCCTTATATTAAAAGTCAGCAACTACAGTTATTGTAGCTGCTGATTTTAAATTTTTTGGGGGTAGCCTGGAGCTTCTCTTTAACTTCCACTTTAACCACTTAGCGATTGCCCTAACATACATTTACTGCGGCAGGGCGGCCTCTCTGTGCCGGATCACATACCTAGTACGTGATCTGACACTTCTGGTTTTGGGGCGGCCATGACTCCATGTCCGCCGGGACCCGCCAATCGTTTGAGATCAGTCTGTCTGTGTAAACAAGGCAGATTGTTGTTCTGTCAGAGGGGAAGGTACTGATCCTGTGTTTCTGCTAAGCAGGAACACGGATATTTGCCTTCCCCTAGTAGAAGCATCCCCCCACACAGTTAGTAAGCACAACCTAGGCACACATTTAATCCTTTGTACGCTCCTGATGTTAACCCCTTCTCTGCCAGTGTCATTAGTACAGTGACAGTGCGTATTTTTTTTAGCACTGATCACTATATTGGTGTCACTGGTCCTCCAAAAGTGTCAGTTAGGTGTCTGATTTATCTGCCACAATATTGCAGTCCCGCTATAAGTCGCTGATTGCTGCCATTACTAGTAAAAAAAAAAAAATATATCCCATAGTTTGTAGACGGTATAACTTTGGCGCAAACCAATCGATATATGCTTATTGGGATTTTTTTTTACCAAAAACATGTAGGAGATTACATATTGGCCTAAATTGACACAGAAATTATATATATATTTTTTTTAAATTGAGTGTGTTTTATAGTACAAAGTAAAAAATATTAAAGAGTGTGTGCGTAAAAAACATTGTTTTTTGTTTTGTTTTTTCAAAATTGTCAGTCTTTTTTTGTTTATAGCGCAAAAAATAAAAACCGCAGAGGTTATCAAATACCACCAAAAAAAAAAAAAAAAAGCTCTATTTGTGGGAAAAAGAGGACATAAATTTTATTTGGGCACAGGGTCGCACGATCGCCAGAGTAACACAGTGCCGTATCACAAAAAATGGCCTAGTTAATGAAGGGGGGGGGGGTAAATCTTCAAGAGAGCATATTGGTTGTTATTTAAAAAAAGATGGAAATGCTTGACAGTATACATGCAGTGACAACACTTTTGTGATATTTGTTCCCGTTGTCAGTAAAAAGAATAAAAGAAAGAAAAAAAATAAAATAAGGTCAGCAAAGGAACGAGCAAGAGCTTTTCACGTGACCAGCTGTCATCAAAAATAAACTTCTGATTGGCCACAAGGCGGTGGGAGGATCAGCAGAGGGAGACGTCTGATACGTGCACCTACCTCCTCTACACGCACAAACGCGGTGGGAGCAGCAGCAGGGAGACAGCTAGGAAGCCGGTGATCTGAGGCGCTGCTGCTCGGTGGTGGTGATGTCGTCTTCTTCCCCGGGCTCGGTGCTGAGGGCTCTGCTCTCCCGCTGGAAGTCATACCGACACCGCTTTGTGCCCTGGGTGGCTCTGAACCTGGCCCGGAACCGCAGGTGTGATCACAGGTCCTTGTTGTCGGGAGACGGTCTGCCCTCCGTTCTGTATATGAGTGCGGCAAAGTACAGCTCCCCCTACAGGCCGGCACTGGGAGTGACGCACAGTGACTGGTAGTGGTGGGAGGGGGAAGGGGTACTTCTAGTCTACATATAATACAGAGACATGCCTACCATTACTACTTCCGGTCATTCACCTGGATTACCCACTTCACCCCTCCCCCCCCCCCAGAGGGACAATTCTGTGCCCCCCCAACCTATATGTAAAAATTTGCATTTTTTTTCTAAAAAGTTATTTTGGAACCTTGATTTAAGGACTAAATGCCAGAAAACATAAATGATTACATTGATCACCCCCCCCCCCAATCTCATTACACTGTTGAAACCCAACTCCAAGACAAGAAACCTAATAATCCTCCCTTGACTGCACCCGCACTGCTCGTTTAGTCTCTGGGACAGAAAGGTCGTTTTACTTACCCCCCCCCCCCACATGATTTGGTAGTGGACTGTCCCTTGGCATTCTCACAGGGCTATGGACCCTGTATCAGTCTCGATAACGGGCAGAGGACCTTGGACTGCATGTATCCTAAGAAAAAGAGGCTTTAAGGGGACTGGTTTAGCAGCAAAGAGCAGCTTGCAGGACAGCGGATCAGGTAAGTAAAGCAGTAGAATTTTTAATAAAAACTTTTTCCATTGTAAGAACATTCTTTTGATTTTCTAATCAGTAGTGGGGTTAAATTGACAGTCGTTTTTTTACCACCGCGACAGGAAAATTCGAAGGAGCAGGATGGAAACGTTTTCTCGAGTAAATACATTTCGCCAGTGTATGTGGTTTTTCTTTTGGGAAATCACATTCATTAAAAAATCGAATGTTAACCCCTTTGTGCCAGCACCTCCTGGCCCTTTAAGGAGTTTCTATCTGACACACCATTTATAGAAACATTTGACACTTCGCTCTAGCCCACTAATACCACTCTTAAAAAAAAATTTAAGTCAAGTCTGAAGTAGTCTTGTGAGTATGAGTTGAGAGGGAGCCACCCCAGGAGTCTCCAGCCACTCCTGCCAAATTTTTGGTCATTTATGAGGGGTATTCCTGTGAAGGCACGTATTTTTTTTTTTTTTCCCCGTATTAGGATATTGTTTACCCGTTGAATCCATTGCTGACAGGTAGGCGTTTGAGGGGATAACCAGATTCTTGCTATCAGCTTTCTAGCTAAATAAAGCAGTCTTACAAGTGCTACATAAGTAGACAGGGGATATAGTTCTTCTAACAAACCGGCCAGAATACACGTAACTGGATTTAAGTCAAGTTGAACCTGATGTATAATCTTGATAACATCCTGCCAGTATCTCACTAGTTTGGGGCATCTCCATAACATATGAATTCGATTTCCTTGGTGTATTTGGCACTTCGGGCATGTGAAAGAATCCCTTCTACCCCACTTATGTAGTTGTATCGGTGTGCGGTATGCACGATGAAGTATAAATAGGTGAGACAATTTATGTGCTGCCGATACTGACACCAGTGGACCAGCCGCTAAAATTTGCTCCCAGGTATCCCCATCTATAGGGCCAACATCTACCTCCCATTTTTTTTCTACAAGGCAACAGGCCCTGGGCCTGAATATGGATCAGTAAGCAAGCATGTATCGAGATGAAACCCTTTCTTGTTGGACGTGGAGAAAATATGATTAAGAAATGTTGAGTCCTCTGCCTGTAACGTAGAATTCCCGCCCTGCACTCTGAGAGCATGACGCAATTGCATGTACGTACAGTATCGGTTGCGTAGTAAAGGAAACTCTATACAGAGTTGGTCAAAGAATTTCACTTCCTGCCCGGTAAAAAGATGTGATTAGATATTTAACTCCGGCTTCTATCCAGATTGAATAGTTTTCAAGTTTAACCAGCTCCCTGTAGGACCTGTTGGGTCACATAGGGGTACAAGTAAGAAAAACAGTGATTCCCAGTCTACGCTTTAACTCCCATCCCCCCCCCCCCTCAGTAAAAGCTGTATTGTTGGGAAATTTAAAGGGCATTTCTGGCAGGCCCATTTCCAGCTGAGACATAGCAGAGAACTCCAATAAGGGTCGAATCAACAAGGTCTTAGAGGGGTCAGCCACTTGTGGAAGATCCCACCCAGCCAAATGCTGCAACTGGGCGGCCAGGAAGTAAGAGAAGGAAGAACCGCCAATACCCCTGTTCTTTGGGATACTGCAAAGTGGTCAATTTAACCCTCGCTACGCCATATTTCCAGATCAACACTCTATTTTGGCAATATATCCATTCGAACCAATAGTTAGGAATCCATACAGGGGCATTATTGAGAACATTTAACAGTTGGGGGGCCCACACCATTTTGATGAGGTTGGCTCTGCCAGTAACAGATGAAAGTAACTTGCACCAGCTAGAGCACTTCTGCTTACATTTTTGCAAAATGGGTTTGAGGTTCAGTGGTATATAGTCTCCAAAATTCCCTGTCACAGTGATTCCCAAATATTTAAAGGAATTAACCACTGCCACCTGGGAGGCTATCAGGGGGAGACCTGCAGGTAAGGGGTCCAATGGCAATAGTGAGGCTTTATGCCAATTAATGACAAATCCCGAGTGTTGCCCAAATTTATCAATAAGCTGCATAACAGCTTCCAGGGACCCGACTGTGTCCCCCAGGTATATCAATGTGCCATCGGCATAGAGGGAAAGTTTATCTACCCTCCCTCATCTATGATTATTTGTTTGATAATCTACTAGTGTATAGTCACCTTAAATCTGCTTTTCCAAATCCGCCAGACAAAAAAGGGAAGTTAATCCTTGCAATGCAGGAACAGCCCCACTGCAAGGGAGAATTTTTAGGTTTCCTGGAGTTCAGCCTTAACCACTTGCTTGCTGGACACTTATACCCCATTCCTGACCAGGCTTATTTTCAACTTTCAGCGCTGTCACACTTTGAATAAGATTTGTGCAGTCAAGCAACACTATACCCAAATTTAAATTATTTTTTTTCACGCAAAAAAAGCTTTCCTGATAGGTGACACTGATGATGATGAGGCACTGATAGGCAGCACTGATGGGCACAGGTTGGGACGGATGTCCCTTTTAACAGAAGTCTGTTACCATGTTTCTTCTTTTCTCCTCACCCTGATCATGAGGAGGAAGAAAGCCGATAACTGGCTTCTGTTTACTTCCGTGATCAGCTGACATGACAGCTGATCATGTGGTAAAGGGCCGCTGTGACTGGCTCTTTACCCTGTTTTGTGATCAGCTGAATCCAAAGGACTTGGCTATGACAGAGCGTGACGCCTGTGGGCCGTGGGAGGCGCGAGCTGCGTGATCATGGGGGGGGGTGTCTATGTAAGACCTCCCGGCACTGGAGCTCAAGCTGTAGCCGTCTTTGGGCTTTAGCACGGGTGGAAAGTGGTTAAGCTTACAATACATAGACAGTTTATGTTCATTCAGCCCACTAATAGATTTCTCCATCCACAATAAACAGCATGGATAGAGGAATACCCCCTAACAGCTGTTGAATTCAGGTAGCCACAGAGGTACTGCATAGTAAACACTAGGTTAGTGGATGTGTATTTATAGTGCCCTGAAAAGGTATTCACACCCCTTGAAATTTTTCACATTTTGTCATGTTACAACCAAAAATGTAAATGTATTTTATTGGGTTTTTATGTGATAGACCAACACAAAGTGGCACATAATTGTGAAGTGGAAGGAAAATGATAAATAGTTTTCAATTATTTTTTTTTTACAAATAATTATCTGAAAAGTGTGGTGTGCATTTGTATTCAGCCCCCTTTACTCTGATACCCCTAACTAAAATCCAGTGGAACCAATTGCCTTCAGAAGTCACCTAATAGAGTCCACCTGTGTGCATTTTAATCTCAGTATAAATACAGCTGTTCTGTGAAGCCCTCAGAGGTTTGTTAGAGAACCTTAGTGAACAAACGACATCATAAAGGCCAAGGAACACACCAGGTCAGGGATAAAGTTGTGGAAAAGTTTAAAGCAGGGTTAGGTTCTAAAAAAAAATCCCAAGCTTTGAACATTTCACGGAGCACTGTTCAATCCATCATCCAAAAATGGAAAGAGTATGGCACAACTGCAAACCTACCAAGACATGGCCGTCCACATAAACTCACAGGCCGGGCAAAGAGAGCATTAATTAGAAAAGCAGCCAAGAGGCCCATGGTAACTCTGGAGGAGCTGCAGAGATCCACAGCTCCGGTGGGAGAATCTGTCCACAGGACAACTATTAGTTGTGCACTCCACAAATCTGGCCTTTATGGAAGAGTGACAAGAAGAAAGCCATAAGAAGTCCCGTTTGCAGTTTGCGAGAAGCCAAGTGGGGGAAGAAGGTGCTCTGAACAGATGAGGCCAAAATTTTACTTTTTGGCCTAAAAGCAAAATGCTATGTGTGGCGGAAAACGTACACTGCACATCACCCTGAACGCACCATCCCCACTGTGAAACGTTGTGGGAATGTTTTTCTTCAGCAGGGACAGGGAAGCTGGTCAGAGTTGATGGGAAGATGGATGGAGCCAAATAAAGGAAAATCGTAGAAGAAAACCTGTTGGAGTCTGCAAAAGACTTGAGACTGGGGTGGAGGTTCACCTTCCAGCAGGACAACGACCATAAACATACAGCCAGAGCTACAATGGAATGGTTTAGATCAAAGCATATTCATGTGTTAGAATGGCCCAATCAAAGTCCAAACCTAAATCCAATTGAGAATCTGTGGCAAGACTTGAAAATTGCTGTTCACAAACGCTCTCCATCCAATCTGACAGAGCTTCAGCTATTTTGCAAAGAAAAATGGGCAAAGATGTAACTTCTTAGCTGTGCAAAGCTGGTAGAGACATCCCCAAAAAGACTTTCAGCTGTAATTGCAGCGGAAGGTGGTTCTACAAAGTATTGAAAAACATTTATCATTTTCCTTCCACTTCACAATTACGTGCCCTTTTATGTTGGTCTATCACATGAAATCCCAATAAAATACATTTACGTTTTTGATTGTAACGTGACAAAATGTGGAAAATTTCAAGGGGTGTGAATACTTTTAAAGACACTGTATATGCAGCTGGTAAAATTACCTTAAAATGAGCTGATCCAAGCCTCGCTGGTAAAGCAGCACTTAGACTGGGAGAAGGAAAAACGGCACTGTGAAGCAGCCTGGCTCTGATGTATTGCACAGTGCTGTCCATAACTCTTGAGTTTCCTGAAAGTAGAGACATAGTGATGATCTTATCAGCATGTTATATTACTGCTCCTTCATCATCATGTTTTAGAGCAGACTGCATTGTTCATCCGCAGTTTAATCAGCATATTATTTTATGTAAATCAAGCTTTACACTCATGATGAATGATCCTTTTTTTTCTCTCTACACAGAACCTTGCGCTATGTTTCGGAGAGCAACAGTGACAAACTTGTTTCTGATGCCGTTGTGAACAGCACACTAATCAGCGTCTTCCAAGCTTTATTCAGGGCTGATTTGTACAGACAGAGAGACCTCCTGCACATGCTTCCTGATTGCACTAAGGTCTTGTATTATAACCCAGACACTGGAGACACACAGAACTGCCACATGGACTGGGATGTCACTTTACAAGTGGATGAGATATTGTACAGGTCTCTCGGGTTCACCATTGAACGACGCCCAAGCTCTCTGGACTCCGCTGGGATTGGAGTTTTTGTTTCTAGAGGGTTTGTGCCCGAAGGCGCCGTAGTGTCTATGTACCCCGGTATAGTTTAGAATATGAATTGGACTTGTTTTTAACTCCAGGCAAACAGCTCCATACACAGTTCAAATATGTATATTTTGCTGTTGTAATTTTGGCCAGCCATTTTTGTAATATACAGTGAGGATAATAATTATTTGATCCCCTGCAGATTTTGTAAGTTTTCCCACATACAAAGAAATGAAGGGTCTATAATTGTTATCATGGGTGTATTTTAAATGATAGAGACAGAATATAAACCAAAAATCCAGAACAAACACATGATGCAAATGTTATAAATTGAGTTGCAGTTTAGTGAGTAAAATAAGTATTTGATCCCCCTACTAACCAACAATAATTCTGGCTCCCACAGACTGGCTACAGTATGTGCTCATGTGGTATACAGATTAGTCCTGTCAATTTAAGAAGGTGCTCCCAACGACAACTCACTGTTACAGCAAAGGAAACAATTCCTGATACCCCGAGAGGAAATCGGATTTTCCCTGGATCAACTTTACCTATAAATGTCAGTACTCAGTTATATTATGTACATTTAGGAAAGAGTCCAGACCTTTCTTAAAACAATCTACTGAGCTGGCCAGAACCACCTTTGCAGGGAGTCTATTCCACATTTTCACAGCTCTTACTGTGAAGAAACCTTTCCGTATTTGGAGATGAAATCTTTTTTCCTCTAGACGTAAAGAGTGCCCCCTTGTCTTTTGTGTTGACCGTAAAGTGAATAACTGAACACCAAGTTCACTATATGGACCCCTTATATATTTGTACATGGTTATCATATCCCCCCTTATTCTCCTCTTCTCAAGAGAGAATAAATTCAGTTCCTCTAATCTTTCCTCATAGCTGAGCTCCTCCATGCCTCTTATTAGTTTAATTGCCCTTCTCTGCACTTTCTCCAGTTCCCCGATATCCTTTTTGAGAATTGGTGCCCAAAACTGAACTGCATATTCCAGATGAGGTCTTACTAATGATTTGAACAGGGGCAAAATGATCTCTCCCTCTCCCTCTCTCCCCCTCTCTCCCCCTCTCTCCCCCTCTCTCCCCCTCTCTCCCCCTCTCTCCCCCTCTCTCCCCCTCTCTCCCCCTCTCTCCCCCTCTCTCCCCCTCTCTCCCCCTCTCTCCCCCTCTCTCCCCCTCTCTCCCCCTCTCTCCCCCTCTCTCCCCCTCTCTCTCTCGTCCATACCTCTCTTAATACAAGAAAGGACTTCACTCGCTTTGGAAACCGCAGCTTGGCATTGCATGCTATTGTTGAGCTTATGATCTACCAAAACCCCCAGATCCTTCTCCACTACGGATCCCCCCAGTTGTACTCCCCCTAGTATGTATGATGCATTCATATTCTTAGCTCCCAAGTGCATAACTTTACATTTAGCAACATTAAACTCATCTGCCATATAATCGCCTAATTGGAGCATTGTGTGTATAAAAGACACCTGTCCACAGAATCTTTCTTCCATTAAAACCTCACCTTCATGGGCAAGACCAAAGAGCTGTCAAAGGATGTCAGGAACAAGATTGTAGACCTGCACAAGGCTGGAATGGGCTACAAGACCATCAGCAAGAAGCTTTGTGAGAAGGAGAAAACTGTTGAAGTAATTATTTGTAAATGGAAGAAATACAAAATAACCATTGGTCTGGAGCTCCATGCAAGATTTTGCCTCATGGGGTACGGATGATCATGAGAAAAGTGAGGGATCAGCCCAGAACTATACAGGAGGATCTTGTAAACGATCTCAAGGCAGTTGGGACAAAAGCCACCAAACAAACTATTGGAAACACAATACGCTGCCATGGATTAAAATCCTCCAGCACCTGCAAGGCCCCCCTCCTCAAGAAGGCACATGTACAGGCCCATCTGAAGTTTGCCAATGAACATCTAAATGATTCAGAGAAGAATTGGGAGAAAGTGCTCTGGTCAGATGAGACCAAAATTGAGCTCTTTGGCATTAACTCGACTCGCCGTGTTTGGAGGAAGAAAAATGCTGACTATGACCCTAAGAACACCATCCCTACAGTCAAGCACGGAGGTGAAAACATTATGCTTTGGGGCTGTTTCTCTGTTAAAGGTACAGGCCGACTTTGCCGCATCGGGGGGTCATGTATTGTAAAATCTTGGATGATTCTGGTAATGGACAGACTGCTCATAGGCTAGCCCTGATTCTCCTTACTAGTGAACGTAAACGGAAGCTTTCCACTGGAAGCCAAAGGTGGGGGCTACACCCCAGAATGGTTATATTAAGGTGGTAATTGTCCTGTTAAAATATGCATATGTGGTATACTACATTTCTTAGCACTGTGCATTTATTCAAGGATATGTAAACAGCTATCAATAATTGCCTGATATTTGTGTATGGCTGTCTTGGCAATACTTTATTTGTACCGTTTATTTGAAAAAGTAAAAACACATAGCAAAGAAACTTTTTGATTAAAAAAAAAAAACCTTTTGGATGAGAACCTTCTTCCCTGCCAGAACACTGAAGATGGGTCGTGGATGGGTCTTCCAGCATGACAATGACAAAAAAAATAACACCAAGACAACAAAGGAGTGGCTCAAGAAGAAGCACATTAAGGTCATGGAATGGCCTAGCCATCCTATAGAAAATGTAATAGAGGGAGCTAAAACTTTGAGTTGCCAAGCGACAACCAAGAAACCTTAAGGATTTAGAGAAGATCTGTAAAGAAGAGTGGGCCAACATCCCTCCTGAGATATGTGCAAACCTGGTCACCAACTACAAGAAATGTCTTACCTCTGTTCTTGCCAACAAGGGTTTCTCCACCAAGTACGAAGTCATGTTTTCCTTGGTGATCAATTACTTATTTTACTCACTGAACTGCAACTCAATTTATAACATTTGTATCATGTATTTTCTGGATTTTTGGTTGATATTTTGTCCATATCATTTAAAATACAACTATGATAACAATTCTAGACCCTTCACTTCTTTGTAAGAGGGGAAATTTACTAAATCTGCAGGAGATCAAATAATTTTTTTTCCCCCACTGTATGTGTTACATTTTATCACATTATGGAATCAACCTGCAGGGGAACCATTTAAAAAAAAATAGAGTTTACTACCACTTTAATGTCTAATTCCGGTCAGAGTGTTGAGTACACAGTTAACATACTAATAGTTTTATCTAACGAAGGATTTGTACTTTTGTGCAGACATTCTTGTAATGCACATACTTCTACTACTCTGGTTGATTACTCTGATACTTTCTGATTTACCTATACTTTTCCTGGGTCAGCTTTACTACTTTTTGGATTGAGATAACAATACCAATTCATTGCACAATAATGAAGCTAGAAGTGGGGAGGTGACAAAAAAAAAGGTAACAAAGCTAAACCAGGAAATAAGCGGGTCACTCGTCTGTCTGTGCAATGTACATGTATATCGTAAGAATTTTTGACCCGAATTCTGAATTCTTCAGCAGGTATATCAGTAATCGCATATGCATTTAAACTTTGTGTAGAGCTGTTTGCATGGAATTTGGGTTTAAAGTGTGTTTCCACTTTTGCAGTCATATTTGAGAAAATCTATACATATAGAGAGAAAAAAAATATCTGTTCAGATGGAAGTGGACTGTTTTTTCTTTCCCTTTTTTTTTTTTTTTTTAAGCAGATCGGATTGAAGGTGGGTGTAAACAGCCACAAGTCTGTTCACATCTACAGCTCCATAGAGGTGATTGGGTCGGACCAATCGTGTCAAAGGGGTCTAAGGCTGCTTCCACACTGATGCCCTGTGGTTTACTCACACCGAGGGTGCAGTGCACCTGTGGGTTAGCTGCACTTTGCCCTAAACTTCTATTATATCCTGCAGGTGTGATGCACTTTCTGAAAGTGCACCAAACCCGCAGGTAATAACAGAAGTTCTGCGCTGCACCTGTGGATCAGTTTGAAAGAAGCCCAGTAAACACTGCAGAACAGATATGCTCATTATATACACTGATTTTAGTAATAAATGTACCTTTTAATAACTGTCTTCCATTCAGGTATTGTCGGCTGTTGCTGTCTCAGGCAGAGCGCATTTGGTATCACTCTGCCTGTGACAGGAGTTTGAGCTATACAGGAAGCATCAGCTTATGCAGCTCTGCAGCTGCTTGCTTCCTCCTCCGGCTTCATTCACAACACTGATGCTCTGGGATGGTGGGTCGGCAACCAACGATCTGGGCTTGCCATTCCCGAGAAGGAGGTCATGGGCCACATCAGAGGGCTCCGCGGGCCACTGGTTGGGCACCCCCTGGCCTAGGCTATACAAAGATTGTCAAGACCCTGAAACGGAGCTTCAGCACGGTGGCTAATACAATACAGTGGTTTAACAAGACAGGTTCCACTCAGAACAGGCCTCGCCATGGTCGACCAAAGAAGTTTAGTGCACGTGCTCAGCATCATATACAGAGGTTTTCTTTGGGAAATGGCAGCACTGATACGTCTGAGGTTGAAGGAATGGGGGGGGGGGGGTGAGCCTGTCAGTGCTCAGACCATACGCCGCACACTGCATCAAATTGGTCTGCATGGCTGTCGTCCCAGAATGAAGCCTCTTCTAAAGATGATGCACAAGAAAGCCTGCAAACAGTTTGCGGAAGACAAGCAGACTAAGGACATTGGATTACTGGAACCATGTCCTGTGATCTGATGAGACCAAGATGAACTTATTTGGTTTAGATGGTGCCAACCGTGTGTGGCGGCAACCAGGTAAGGAGTACAAAGACAAGTGTGTCTTGCCTACAGTCAAGCATGGTGGTGGGAGTGTCATGGTCTGGGGCTGCATGAGTGCTGCCGGCACTGGAGAGTTACTGAAGCAGAGCATGATCCCCTCCCTTCGGAGACTGGTCCCCTGGGCAGTATTTCCAACATAACGACCCCCAAACACACCTCCAAGATGACCACTGCCTTGCTAAAGAAGCAGAGTGTAAGATTGATGGACTGCCCAAGCATGTCTCCAGACCTAAACCCAATTGAACATCTGTGGGGCATCCTCAAACAGAAGGTGGAGGAGCACAAGGTCTCTAACATCCACCAGTTCTGTGATGTTGTCATGGAGGAGTGGAAGAGGACTCCAGTGGCAACCTGTGATGCTCTGGTGAACTCCATGCCCAAGAGGTTTAAGGCAGTGCTGAAAATAATGGTGGTCACACAAAATATTGACACTTTGGGCCCAAATTGGACATTTTCACTTCACGGGGGTGTACTCACTTTTGTTTCCAGCGGTTTAGACATTAATGGCTGTGTGTTAAGTTATTTTGAGGGGACAGCAAATTTACAGTTATACAAGCTGTACACTCACTACTTTACATTGTAGCAAAGTGTAATTTCTTCAGTGTTGTCACATGAAAAGATATACTGTATTTATTGGCGTATAACACTCACCTTTTTACCCTGAAAATAGAGGGTTAACTGTGCCTGCGTGTTATACGCAGGGGGCTGTGGAAAGTTTTTACGCCGATTAAATACAGTAATAAAATATTTACAAAAATGTGAGGGGTGTACTCACTTTTGTGAGATACTGTGTATATATACTGTGTGTGTGTGTGTGTGTGTTTCATGTCTGATTGCAAGTTTTTTTTTTTTGAACAATGTTAGAATGAGCCTATCCTAAGTCCTCATTAGCATACAGTGCAAGAAGCTCGGTCTCTACACCTCTAACCCTTCCACTGCCAGGTTCGTACGTCATACGGACTTGACAGTAGGGCATTTACACACATTCCTGGTGGCTACAGCCACTAGAATTGTGTGTAAACCTGACAAGCAGATACACGGAAGAAACCCTCATGATGGGACTTTAACGGCCCTAGGTTATTATGCGAGGGAATAGAAAAAGTCTGAAAAGGTTTTAAAAGTTTACAAATTCTTTATTATTACAAAACTGTACAAAAAATGACAATACAAATTATTAAAAATGGGTTGGATAATTTGTCTAAATATGATGTACTCAAGAAGGAAATCACCAAAGAGTAACAGTGGAGGACACCCAACACGTTTCGAAATAGGTTTTCTTCTTCAGGGGTGCATAAACATTAAAAAGAGCAGATTGCCTTCTTTAGAGTAGTGAGTACATCTAGAAATGATACCCAAAATTAAAAATAGGCTGCATATTGTCCTCTGAGCAGCACTAGGGGGCGTCAACGTCAATGCCCAGCCAGTGATCCACTGGGGTTGGATGATTCAACACGAGAGTATTGATGTATGTGCTAGATCTGAAGTGTCCATGCAGAGCTAGCGTTTAAAGGAGGAGTCCAATCTGAGTTTTTTTAGGCTGGGCTTCTCCTAGGGGTCACAGGAGTGCAATTCGCTTTGCACTCCTGTGACCCGTTTTCAGTGGAGAGCGGTCTAAAGTCCTCTCTCCAATGACGTCACTGCCATCAGTCGAGGCAGCGCGTCATAACTTCCCAAGTCTGGATCCACCAGCTGCCTTGATTGATGGCAGTCTCAGCGAGCCCCTGAGACAGCCGCTCCCTGTCCCTCCACAGCACATTGCTCCACTGAGCGTGGAGGATCAGAGTAGAAGCGATGCTGACTGATAGTTGGCATCGCTCTGCTCGGGGAGAAGTGCAAACCGAGCCATCGGCATTGTTCGATGGCTCGGTTCTCAGTGCGGAAACGCTGAGGAACAGCTGCAGCATTAGTATGATGCTCCATCCAACGAGGTAAGTATGAATAGCCAAAAAAAAGAAAACCCATACTTTTCTTTTAAGATCATTCTGTTGCACGGTCACCAAAAGTAAAGGAAGAAAAGGGAAAATTGGTCGCACACCATGGAAGGAAGAACTTCTGTAAAATATTTGCTTTATTGTCAGTGCCAAAGGACTTAAACAGGACATTGCAGGAACATTGCTAGACCTGTTTCACATGGGTAACTCGTGCTTGTGAACAAGCGTGAGTTACCCGTGTAAACAGGTCTACCAATGTTCCTGCAACGTCCTTTGGCACTTTGACAATAAAGCAAATATTCTACAGAAGTTCTTCCTTCCATGGTGTGCGACCAATTTTCCCTTTTCTTTAATTACTATTGACGGTGGTGAACCGGGGCCAGCACCCACAAGGAATTCTTTATCCACAGTCTGAGCGGTGTTACAGTCTTTCTGGACCAAAAGTAAAGGGGTGCCGTGTTGGATAGCATTCAAATGTATTGCGTCATCTGTGTGTTGTTTCCATATATTTAGACATCATGAAAAGATCATAGTGTATTTGTCCACAAAGATATAGGTCAATATACGAGCAGACAAGTCAATGGAGAGGGATCTATCCCAGGGTCATATCTCCAAGAACTGTGATTTCAGAATGCATCCATGCAAATGGTTGTGTGGTTAGAGGGCCTGCCTGTCAGATTGAAGCATTCGGGTGCCTGCGCTTCCACCCAATTGCTTCCACGCACCCCCTGGTAACGGTGCATGCCCCCACGATGAATTCCAGGCTCTGCATGCCCATCTGTGGGCCCAGGACCAGTATATCAATTGCCACCGCCTATAGGGGAGGGAGCACATGTCCAGTGTCCTCCCCTACTTGTTTCTGACCCAAAAAGCAATGTGTTTGATGCCACTTCTGGGTCTGCCTCTCGGTGTCCCCAGCCAGAATACCTGGGAATGAATGTAATGTAATCTCATTTGTATTGCATTACAATCAATGGAGGATGGGGAAAATCCAGGGTCTCGTTAAAGAGAACCTGTCACCAAAAAATCATCACACAGGGCACTTTTTGTTTTTAACTTTTTTTTTTAAATAGTAAAAAAATGTAAGTTACACCCAAGCACATAAAATCCCCCAAAACATTTGTGAGGCCCCCACCTCCACCTATAGGCAAGTATGAATGTAAACACGCACGTCGGGGGCGAATACACATTATTATTATTATACAGGATTTATATAGCAACAACAGTTTGCATAGTTCTTTACAACGTTGCCTAAACTGATGACATATAGGGGGCTTTTAAAGTGTCTCCTATGAAAAATATAGGGTACTGAACCTTGTCACCAATTAACAGGCGCACGCAAATTTAAGGTTTGACGTGTTGGATATCTATTTACTCGGTGCAGCCTCGGCTTTTACAGTGCCTTGCGAAAGTATTCGGCCCCCTTGAACTTTTCATCCTTTTGCCACATTTCAGGCTTCAAACATAAAGATATAAAATTTTAATTTTTTGTGAAGAATCACCAACAAGTGGGACCCAATTGTGAAGTGGAACGAAATCTATTGGATATTTTAAACTTTTTTAGCAAATAAAAAACTGAAAAGTGGTGCGTGCAAAATTATTCGGCCCCTTTCCTTTCAGTGCAGCAAACTCACTCCAGAAGTTCAGCGAGGATCTCTTAATGATCCAATGTTGTCCTAAATGACTGATGGTGATAAATAGAATCCACCTGTGTGTAATCAAGTCTCTGTATAAATGCACCTGCTCTGTGATAGTCTCAGGGTTCTGTTGAAAGCGCAGAGAGCATCATGAAGACCAAGGAACACACCAGGCAGGTCCGTAATACTGTTGTGGAGAAGTTTAAAGCCAGATTTGGATACAAAAAGATTTCCCAAGCTTTAGACATCCCAAGGAGCACTGTGCAAGCGATCATTTTGAAATGGAAGGAGTATCAGACCACTGCAAATCTACCAAGACCTGGCTGTCCCTCTAAACTTTCAGCTCAGACAAGGAGAAGACTGATCAGAGATGCAGCCAAGAGGCCCATGATCACTCTGGATGAACTGCAGAGAACTACAGCTGAGGTGGGAGAGTCTGTCCACAGGACAACAATCAGTCGTACACTGCACAAATCTGGCCTTTATGGAAGAGTGGCAAGAAGAAAGCCATTTCTCAAAGATATCCATAAAAAGTCTTGTCTAAAGTTTGCCACAAGCCACCTGGGAGACACACCAAACATGTGGAAGAAGGTGCTCTGGTCCGATGAAACCAAAATCGAACTTTTTGGCCACAATGCAAAACGATATGTTTGGCGTAAAAGCAACACAGCTCATCACCCTCAACACACCATCCCCACTGTCAAACATGGTGGTGGCAGCATCATGGTTTGGGCCTGCTTTTCTTCAGCAGGGACAGGGAAGATGGTTAAAATTGAGGGGAAGATGGATGCAGCCAAATACAGGACCATTCTGGATGAAAACCTGTTGGAGTCTGCAAAAGTCCTGAGACTGGGACGGAGATTTATCTTCCAACAAGACAATGATCCCAAACATACAGCAAAATCTACAAAGGAATGGTTCACAAATAAACGTATCCAGGTGTTAGAATGGCCAAGTCAAAGTCCAGACCTGAATCCAATCGAGAATCTGTGGAAAATATGAAGTGTATACAAAAAAATTTTACATTTTATACAAATTATATTCAAAAACCATCGGTAATATACCTTTAAATTGATAAAAGTGAATATACCTCTAAGTGAATAAAGTGAATAAGCAATTAGAAAACAGTGAAAAACAATCCATAAATAAAGTGAAAAAAGCTGAGGAATAACTGAAATCCCGCAGCATAAAAAATCTTAAAAAAGTGTTCAAACAGAAAAGTGCCACAAAATGAAAGTGATCAATCCTGAAATGAATGTGAAAGGAAAGAGTATTCTTCATCCACCAGAATGGAGAGACCCCAGAAGAATAGTGATATATTCTCCTTACCGCATCAGTATGATCACTCATGCAGTGATCTCTTCAAGCACAGGGGTTTAGGGTCTCCCTCTAGACCAAAGAAAATGAATGTATCTCCGAAATAGTATAGTTAAGATGAACTTTTCAAGCGTGTCTTATCGTAGGGGACGCAGCGTCTCCTCGAGGCTTCTCCTGCTGATCTTGCTCCGTATCTCAGTAAATTAGAGCGTGATGACGTAGGACTGCAAGCCACACCTACGCGTTTCGTCATAAAAAGACGTCGTCTGGGATTGGCTGCAAAGTCCCCGTCATCACGTACGCCCTTAAGTAATCCCGCAGCGCCATTTTGAATCTTCAGAGGAATCTTAAAATGATATGTGCAAGGAATGACATTGTAATACGCCCCGCCGACAAAGGCGGGGGCGTGGTCATTCTAAATAAAAAGGATTATCTAACAGAGATGGTTAGGCTTCTGTCAGATACTGCTACCTATAGCCAATTAGTATGTAATCCCACTGTTAAATTTAAGAGGGAGCTTTCGTCTTTAATTAATGAAGGCTATTCCCTGGGTGTTCTAAATAAAAAAGAGAAAATCCATCTGGTGCCCTCTGCACCCAGGGTACCAGTTATATATTACCTACCTAAAGTCCATAAATGTATGTCTAATCCACCAGGGCGCCCTATTATAAGTGGAATTGACTCAGTAACAGCACGTATAGGTAAATACATTGATGAGTTTTTACAACCCTTGGTTATATCCACTCCCTCTTATTTACGTGATACAACTCAGGTGATTAACCTTCTGGCCAATTGTGATTGGAGAGAGGGATATATTTTAGCGACAGCAGATGTCACCTCCCTCTACACGATCATTTCACATGAGCATGGCTTAGAGGCAGTTCGTTTCTATCTCGAACAGGATAACACGTTGTCATTAATCCAGAAGGATTTCATTATTAATTTATTGATTTTTGCCACTAGTCATAATTATTTTTGGTTCGGAGGTTCATTTTATTTGCAGAAGTGCGGTGTGGCTATGGGGGCTAAATTTGCCCCCAGCCTAGCCAATCTTTTTATGGCATATTGGGAAAGAGAAGTAATTGATGTTAACCCCCCGAAAGAGTTGCGTCTATGGAAAAGGTACATAGATGATATCTTGCTCATATGGGAGGGTGATCTCCCTTCGTTGGAAAATTTCTTTTTCAGACTCAACACTAACAATAAGGGCATCTGTCTGAAATATGAAGCTAGTCAATCAAATATTCATTTTCTGGATCTTAACATTTCAGTAAGTGAAGGGATATTGACTACCACTACGTTCTTTAAAAATACAGACAGAAATGCCTTTATTCCATTGACCAGTTGTCATCATTCTAACTGGCTTAACGCTGTACCAAAGAGTCAGTTTCAACGTATTAGACGTAACTGCACCACTTTGTCAGATTATTTGCAGCAAGCACAGATTCTTAAATTAAGGTTTTTGGAAAAAGGTTATACGGAAATGAATATTGATAAGACCATAGAAACAATTAAAGATATGGATAGGGGGAAGATGCTCATTAGATCAGAGAGGATGAATCAAACGGGTGATAACAAATTTGGATGTGCCATGATCACGGGCTATTCAAATCAACACTTCTCAGTCAGAAGAATTTTTAATAAACATTGGAACATTCTAAAAAACGATAGAATACTGGGTCCAGTTCTACCTGAACGCCCAGTTGTTATCTTTAGAGGAGCTCCCTCTTTACGCCATAAGATAGCACCCAATGTTATAGACCCTCCTAAAGTGATCTCTTTCTTTCAAACAATGAAGGGATTTTATCCATGCCGGAAGTGTAAGATTTGCAAAATAAATTCCTTTCAAGGACGCAAATGTGAGTCCTTTCAGTCTACACAAACAGATATAAGATATGACATTGATTCCTTCATCACATGCTCCAGTGAATGTGTGGTATATCTTATTCAATGTCCCTGTTCCAAACAGTACATCGGGCGGACTAAAAGAGCCCTACACGTTAGATTAGAAGAACATGTGGGTAATATACGGCGTGGTTTTCCCAAACATAATCTTTCGAAACATTATGCCAAATACCATAACCGACAAACTAAGGGGACGTTATTTATTCCCATTGAAAAACTTCTTCCACATTGGCGAGGCACGAATAAAGTTCGTTCCATATCAAAACTCGAAACCAAATGGATTTTTGATATGCGATCCTATGTGCCTCATGGGTTAAATGTTGACTGGGACATAAATTGTTTTTTAAATAATGCATAATTTTATAAATACTTTTAATGTAATTGATTTTATATTTTTATGAATTATATACATAATGTACTTTTTTATAGTAATATTTTTATCTAATTAGTATTGTTATGTATTTTTATATATTCTTGTTTTGCACACATATTGCTGCTATTATTATTGTAGGATGTTTTGGGGTTCCTGGCGCCTCTTCCTTGCTTTCTTTCTGCTTGATTTTGGTTTACCACAATCTCTTTTTTGGCCACAAGATGGCAGTATATAATATTTTTTTAATAACAGGCTTCTTCTCAGCTTCTAAGCAGCGTTGTCTATCATATGACGCCGCTGCGTCTTTCAGACTCCCCTGTAATCCTTCCGCCCTTTTTCAAAATGGCGCTGCGGGATTACTTAAGGGCGTACGTGATGACGGGGACTTTGCAGCCAATCCCAGACGACGTCTTTTTATGACGAAACGCGTAGGTGTGGCTTGCAGTCCTACGTCATCACGCTCTAATTTACTGAGATACGGAGCAAGATCAGCAGGAGAAGCCTCGAGGAGACGCTGCGTCCCCTACGATAAGACACGCTTGAAAAGTTCATCTTAACTATACTATTTCGGAGATACATTCATTTTCTTTGGTCTAGAGGGAGACCCTAAACCCCTGTGCTTGAAGAGATCACTGCATGAGTGATCATACTGATGCGGTAAGGAGAATATATCACTATTCTTCTGGGGTCTCTCCATTCTGGTGGATGAAGAATACTCTTTCCTTTCACATTCATTTCAGGATTGATCACTTTCATTTTGTGGCACTTTTCTGTTTGAACACTTTTTTAAGATTTTTTATGCTGCGGGATTTCAGTTATTCCTCAGCTTTTTTCACTTTATTTATGGATTGTTTTTCACTGTTTTCTAATTGCTTATTCACTTTATTCACTTAGAGGTATATTCACTTTTATCAATTTAAAGGTATATTACCGATGGTTTTTGAATATAATTTGTATAAAATGTAAAATTTTTTTGTATACACTTCATATTTTTCACTAGTATTTTTGGATACTTTTTCATTATCGAATTAGCGCTGTACTTTTTTTCTATATATTTTATGTAAATTTGGTATCCATTTTTCAGTACCGGCAGCTTTTTACACTATCACTGAGTAATTTTCATCAACCAATTCACGTTTCTATCTAGCGCAGTGTTCCCCTTTTTTCCTTGGGCCTTTTTAAATCTGTGGAAAGAGCTGAAAACTGCTGTTCACAAACGCTCTCCATCCAACCTCACTGAGCTCGAGCTGTTTTGCAAGGAAGAATGGGCAAGAATTTCAGTCTCTCGATGTGCAAAACTGATAGAGACATACCCCAAGCGACTTGCAGCTGTAATCGCAGCAAAAGGTGGCTCTACAAAGTATTAACGCAAGGGGGCCGAATAATTTTGCATGCCCCACTTTTCATTTTTTTCTTAGTTAAAAAAGTTTCAAAAATCCAATAGATTTCGTTCCACTTCACAATTGTGTCCCACTTGTTGGTGATTCTTCACAAAAAATTAAAATTTTATATCTTTATGTTTGAAGCCTGAAATGTGGCAAAAGGATGAAAAGTTCAAGGGGGCCGAATACTTTCGCAAGGCACTGTATATTTTACCAAAATTGGTAATTTGTGTGTGTGCCCTAAAATTAACTTTAGTGTATTTTTTACTGAAATGTTGTGCTTCCTAGACCTTTGCGGTAATATGACATAAAGTTGTAACTACCACTATTTTATTCACTCTCTTGTCCCTTTGTCCTGTTTTACTGTTACCGCTGAAAGCGAAAGTAAAAGAGAATCTCAAGTTTTGGGTTGTCCCTAGAACAGTAATATAGAGGGGAAATCTTTTAATAGGGACACTAGTTCTGGCGATCCTGGAGAAAACCAGGGATTCCATTGCTTTAAAGGGGCTTTCTCTTACTTCCTATTTGACTATAGGACAAGAAGTGAAGGGAAATCTCCCAAATGGGAAACTGTTGGCAAAGGAACCTGTTGGGGTTATTACCTACCTTACTCTATTCAAAATGAGAAAAACATTTGCCTTTAGTTCTACTTTAACCATTTATTAGGACAGACAAATCTAGGTGATTGATAATAGAGATCTGCCTGCACAGTACAGACAGGGTTAATTATGGCAGACGTAGCTGCCCAGCTCCCTCACAAATAGAAATATGTAGGATTTTAGCAGAAAATGATATCGTAACATATTTTTTTCCCTGTAAATCGGTGTAGTCTTGATTACACTATAACACACTATTTGGCTGCATTAATATGTAAGCAGTGTACCTAATAAGGTATGTATCTGTGACATACAGGAGAACTTACCTTGAGAAAGCATAGTTACAGCTCCAGCCTTACTATTTTTTTTTGGTGAAGATTCTTTAAATCGTTTAGTTCTTTAAAAGATAAATTCACCTTTCATAACATGTTACACCCATATTCAGGGTGTAACATGCTATGAAAGGAACAGCTCCCATTTTGACAGCTAGCGGGGGATCTTCTTCCCCTGCTAGCTGTCACAATTTGAAAAAAACGCAGCTGTGTGGGGCTCCACCTGCCTGGCTGCATCACTCATTCCCAGTGTTCTGTGAATGGATAAATACAAGTCCAGGACAGCCTTAGTGGCTATCCGCTTTGAAGTTCTCAATAAACTACCACATTGATGGGAGCACTGTGGTATTTCATTGATTCTTCCTGTGAGAGTACAAGGAAGCAGATACACTGGCAGGACTGCAGGAGACCTGCATGGCATCAGCAGTCCGATCACTGGTGCAATGCTTTCCAGGCTCCTGAAACAAAAAATAATAAATGCACTTTTTTATACCTGGGAAGAAAAATGTGCATTTTATTTTATTTTATTTTTGTCAAAAGGTTAACTTATCCTTTTAAGAAAGCAAAGCATAGCTATTACTGTTCCAAGATGTATGTTTGTTTCTTATAGCTATAGTAACATATGATTGAATAGTAATGTAGTGTATGAATTGCACGGACGAAGTGTTACTTTTTGTAACTTTCTCAATTACTTTATTTTAATAGGTGCCATTTACCAAAACTTTGAGCCCATATTTTTTCAGTCGGTCGGAAACCCATTTATTTTTCGGTGTCTGGATGGTATTCTCATTGATGGGAATGACAAGGGCATCTCAAAGTCTGTATACCGGTGAGACATGTTGCCTTTCATTGAAAAGTAATATTACATGGAGTGCTCTGGTTGGAAATTGTACATCTTAGAATAATTGGCTTTGTGTTTACGTTGTTAAAATTACAAAACTGTTTTTGCCTTTTAGCAACCAATCAGCTTCCTATTTTTCTATTGGCATTGATTCATTTTTAGGACGTAAACACGGGCAGTCCATCAGTTAGACAGTTTATAAATGAGGCTAAATGTGTTTCAGATCTTGCAGTGGAAGAGACCAGCTCGGGCCTCTGAAGATGTGCGATTCCACATGGCTGACCAGCTTCCCCCATAATCCACTGGCTGTAGGACAGTATGTTAACAATTGCTCCAATGGTATGTCTGCCCATCCACTTACCAACCTTCCCTCAATGGTAACCTGTCACAAGAGAAACATGGAAGTTGCCATTGCCAAAAACACTGATTCCCTGAATTCAGTACTGTTCATTCAATTATTCACCCATCTTTTCTAATCTGCATGCATGTTCCCCAGGACAGTAAGTCAGAAAGTACTCAAATCAGTGGACCAACATAATAGCCAGGCAAATAGCATTTCTGGAAGGGGTCAGCAATGGCAGAGACCTCACCACCCCACCACACTTTTCATTTTATCATTTTGTAAAACGCAGTTACTCACAGCAAACCGTAATAATCATTGCCTCAAGGTAGCCATTAAGAAATTAATTCTGTTTGGTTGCTGTTTATTGCATCAAAGTTTTTTTTTATAATGGCTACTATTTGTACCATTTACCTGAAAGCAATTTTTGATGTGACATTCACATTTGTACTTGTTTGCAGCTGTCTTTTCAATATTGCATATTTAAAGACTTGTAATTGATCCCCCTGTTAGTCTTATGAATATTAAGGAAGGTGATTAGGATTCCCTGCTTCTAACAACGCCTTACCCATGTAGGCTAATTTCTATGCCCCCTTCCTCAGTGTTTTTTTTTTTTTTACATACTCTCCACTGGTGGAAAGAAAACCTTTCGTTAGCTCCATAGCACTATAGCAGGAGATTACACAAGGCAGAGGGCTGTCTCCCACATGTGACTACACTAGGCCAGTTACCAAGCACGAGCTCTATCGAGCACGAGCTCCGGCTGTTATACCGGAGGAGAGGGAGGGGATGTCCCCCCTCCTGCCACTTTCTGCCCCCTCTTACCGGGTCTCCCGTCCCACCGGGTGACCCGGTCTGCCATCCGGCACTTCCGCCGTCTAGAGAGAGACTGGCACAAAGCCGGAAATGGTTTTGTTCCAGTCTTCTCTCTGTAAACGCGGAAACAAAGTCACTTCCGGTTTACTCGGCTGCCAATGGCGCCGGTTTTTAAAAAAGTGACAGTATTCAGAATTGCTTTTTTTGGCGATCTGAATACTTTGAAGTGCAAAGGAGGGATTTGGGGTCTTTTAGACCCCCGATCCCTCCATAAAGAGTACCTGTCACCACCTATTACTGTCACAAGGGGATGTTTACGTTCCTTGTGACAGCAATAAAAGTCATAACATTTTTTTTTTTTTTAAGTAGCAAAAAAATAAAATAAAAATAAATTAGAAAACAAATATTTCTCTTATCATCCATGGACCGACACGGCGGCTCTTATTCACTGAACGTGTGGGTCCCTGCTTGCAGGAGAAGACCTAGGCAGAATGTTAAATGTTAAAACATTCTAGAACAAACCAGAGCTGAACAGCCCCGCCCAGGGGGGCGGTCCCTCTGGACATTACCCTCCCACCTGCAGCCAGCAGACCTTAGTTTTTTTTCTGCCTAGCAGAAGGAGAAGACGTGGCTCTCTCAGGAGCCAGTCTCCTGGAAGATTTTACTTTTAAATTTTATTCCTTTTGGGAATTTTATTATTTTATTTTTGAGACCTTCAATCAACTGTCGGCTGGGCAACAGGTTGGGTACACTAGTATCCTCGTAGTCTTCCCTGTCCGACCATCGAGCGTGCTGATCCGCGCCTTGTGTGCGTGAGACTCAGTTCACGACATACCCCATGGCTCCAGGGGTGGCCGGGTTGCTTTCATGCTCCCACAGTCCTCTCAAAATTGAACAGTACCTACTGTATCTTTCGCAGTTGACCGGGCCGACAGCTACGCAGTACGACTCTGTGATAGGTCTGTCTGAAACAAGCTAGTGGGTCCCTCTATTGGCACCGAGGGTGTTCTCCAAGGTGCTTGCGGGACGGGTAAGTAGTCTCTCCTGCTGCAAGGTGAGTACATGCTGGCTGTGTTTCTGTGTGTGGGGGGGTTCTCCCTGTCTCCCCCCTGTTATGCTGCTCTCTGCACCCTGTTCTGCTGCTGTGCTGTGTGGGGATGCTTGGGGGGTCACTCTGCCCTGGAGGGGGGCCGCTCCATGGCTGTTAATGTGTTTGGAAAGTGTTCTGGGGGAATTTGTGTTGTTTTTTACGTGCACCATTGGCGCAGTGTTTTAAATTAAAAAGTGCGCCATCGGCGGCCATTTTGCCGTGGCTCAAGGCACAGTTATACAGGCGCCCGGCGGCCATTTTCTTGTAGCCGCGTCGCTTTCAGTTTAATTTTCGGCCTCTAGCGGCGCTGCTGAACGGCGCGAATACCTCATCTCCTCACAGATTCTTCACTCTCCTCAGGCTTCATTTGCGCTCCAGCGCGGCTCATACAGCGGTACCGAGCGGTCCCTAAGGGTGGTGAGTACTCCGGGTATCCCCTCCTCAGCTCCAGCACAGCCAGTGGGTGGACTGTATTATTCACTGTAATGGTGAATAAGGTCTCAGAGGGTGGCAATATGGAGTCTGGTTCACCTGTTTCTTCACACTTGTTAGAGACAACTGGCAGTGCTCCTGCACCTGCGGTCCTTATGGACCAGTTGTCGGCAGTGCTGGAATCATTCTGACCAGGAGGGAAGCAGTGTGTGAGCGCAAGGGAGCAAAATAGCCCCTCTCCCTACTTTTTTTCCACAAAAAAAAAAAAGGGGGGGTGTGCGCTGATTCAGATATGGGCCTAGCTACTACCGCTCAGAACCCTAGCTCTGAATATATTGGATGGTTTTGAACAGGACATTCCGTGCGAGGAAGACTCCAGTTCTGAGTCAGTAAATGACAGGGCGCTTGTTAGTAAACTCATTGTTGCAGTGAGGGACACTCTCAAGCTGAATGCTGCGGATGCAGAACCTCAGGCGGACAGTCTCCTCTGGTTCCTTAGGGCCGGGCCTTCTAAAAATGTTTTTCCATATGTACCTTTCTTTGACCAGCTCATTGATAAGGTCTGGGGAAAAAGCCGCAGAAGACTTTTATGGTCCCGCGGCGTTTGCCTATAGATACCCCTTTGAAGATGCCCTACTTAAAATGTGGGCTTCTCCCCCAGTGGTCGACCCTCCAGTCGCCCGGTTGAACAAAGCCACCACTCTCCCGATGGCGGGGACTCCTGCATTTAAGGACCCCACTGACAGGAGGTCAGAAGTGGTGAGCAGAGCCGTATTTGCCTTGATGGGGTCCGCCCTACGGCCTGTGGTGGCGGCGACCCTTGTGTCTCCAACACTTACGGGATGGGCAAAAATTTTTGCACCAAACTGTACAGGAGCATAATCTTCCTCCAGACACTATTGCTCTGGGCCACCAAATGGTGCAGGGCCTGGTTTATGTTGCGATGCCACGTTAGACGCGGCCCCTTATTACTCAGGGCCTCTGTCTTGGCGGTGGTATTGCATTGTCTGATCTGGTTAAAATGCTGGTCTGCTGACCTAGCTTCTAAAAAGCCTCTGACGGCTCTACCATTTAAAGGTGGTAGGCTTTTCGGTGTTGCGCAGGATGACATCATCAAGGATGTCACGGGAGGTAAAAGCACTCTTCTTCCTCAGGCTAACAAGGGTAAGGAGGCCGCTGTAAGCAGGGTCCTTCCTTTCCAGCAAAAAATGTTTTTTTTTTTTCATCAGTCAACGGGGAGGCCCTCCCAGACTGACAGCGGTGCGGCTGGTGGACACAAGCGCCCCTGGGTGCGTAAGCCAAACAAGCCGGCTCCCAAGCCTGCCTCCGCGTGAAGTCTTGCCCCCACCCGACTCTGGGGTAGGGGGGACGACTTTGCAGGTTCACGGATCGGTGGACCTCCCGGATCTCCTACCGGTGGGTGTGCGAGGTGATCACCTCAGGTTACAGGATAGGTTTCCGTTCCTGATCCAGTCAGATTCTTCCCTCGAATCTTCCTCTCCTTCCTGCCCGTCGGCAGCCCTATGGGGCCTATTCAGGATTGCTCAGGTCCGGAGTGATTGTGCCGGTTCCGTCACAGGAGAGGTTTCAGGGATTCTACTCGTATTCCATTTGTCGTCCCAAAAAAGAAACAGGGTTCGGCCTATCTTGGACCTCAAGGTCCGGAATGCCTTCATGAAGGTGCAAAAGTTCCGCATGGAATCCATTCGCACGGTGATCAATACACTCCGCCGATTTTTCTGGCGACCTTGGACATCAAGGACGCCTACTTACATGTTCTGATCTGGGCAAGTCACCAGAAGTTTCTATGCTTGAGATCGGTGAAGTCCACTATCAATTTGTGGCTCTTCCTTCGGCCTAGCCTTGGCACCGAGGGTGTTCTCCAAGGTGCTTGCGCCGGTTCTAGCTTTGCTGAGATGGCGGGGCATCGCTGTCGTGGGCTATCTGGACGATCTTCTTCTCAGAGCAAGAAATGGCTCAGAATTTGAAGACAGTGTGACTATCGTCAGTCAGACCCTCAGAGACTTCGAGTGGCTCCTGAACTTCAGGAGTCAGTCCTGGTCCCGACTCAACGTCTGGAGTATCTAGGTCTGTTTCTAGACTCCATGGAGGCAAAGGTATTCCTACCTCCGGGGAAGTTACTGACACTTCAGTCTGCGGTGCGGGTGCTGACATCCCAAAAATGGTCGTCAATCCGTTTTGCATGAGAGTCCTGGGACTCATGGTGGCCTCCTTCGAGGCCGTTCCGTATGCCCAATCACACACCAGGGCATTGCAGAAGGAGATCTTGTTCACTTGAGACAAATCCCCGTTGTCTTTGGATTTTCCGATCCAGGACATGGTGGTTGGGGTCCCCGGCTCTTCGGTCCGGGAAGTCGTCCCTCCCCGTCCAATGGACGGTGTTCACTACGGACGCCAGCCTGAAGGGCTGGGGTGTAGTCTGGGGAGTCCTGTTGGCCCAAGGGCTTGGACTCCGGACGAAGCCCATTTACCGATCAATGTTCTGGAAATACGGGCCATCAGACTGTGCCTCTCCTCGTGGTCTGAGAGATTGCAGGATCACTCCATTAGGATCCAGTTGGACAAGTCACGGCGGTGGCATATGTCGACCATCAAGGGGGGACTCGGAGCTCAGCTGCGGCTTCCGAGGTCCCCCGTACCCTGAAGTGGGCTAAAAGAAGCGTGCCAGCTCTGTCGGCCGTTTACATTCCGGGCATAGAACTGGCGGACTATTTGAGTCGCCAGACCAGGGAGAGTGGTCCTTGCACCCGGAGGTATTTCAACTCCTTTGCCACACAGACGGTTGGACACGCCGGAGGTGGACCCGATGGCCTCTCGACTTAATCGCAAGGTGTCAAGGTTTTTGGCCAGATCCAGGGATCCTTGGGCGGATGCCTCAGAGGCGCTAGTGGCCCATGGGGTCATTATCACTTGATATACGTTTATCCTCCGCTGCAGTTGCTCCCTCGCCTGCTGCGCAGGGTGGCGACCGAGGGAATTCCGGTGATCCTCATTGCTCTGGATTGGCCTTGGCTTCACTGGTACGCCGATCTGGTACGTCTCGTTGCGGACGTTCCCTGGCGGTTGCCAATAAGGGAGGACTTTCTGTCTCAAAGTCCTATATTTCATCCTGCTTTACAGTCTCTGGCCTTAACGGCATGGCTGTTAAAAGCCAGGTGTTGAGAGACAGAGGTCTCTCGGACTCGGTCATTTTGTCCATATTAAGGGCAAGGAAGTTTTCCTACAGAATGATCTATCACCGTACCTGGAAAGCTTACATCGCCATGTGCGATGAGCTGGACTGACATCCTCGGACGTATTCCGTCCCTAGAATCCTGCGTTTCCTGCAGCATAGAGTGGCCCAAAGGCTCGCTTTGAGTATCATTATGGGTCAGATTTCGGCCTTGGCCGTCTTCTTTCAGCGACCACTAGCGGGTCATTCCTTGGTTAGCACCCTTGTGCAGGGGGTTCGCCATTTGCTCCCTCCTGTCAAGTCTCCTCTCCCCCCGTGGGATCAGAATTGGTACTCTCGGTTCTCCAGGAACCTCCTTTTGAGAATATCAGGGATATTCCCCTCTTGACTTTGTCTCAGAAGGTGGCCCTTTTAGTGGCAATCACTTCTGTTAGACGAGTGTCTGAGTTGGCGGCCTTGTCCTGCAAGTCGCCATATTTAGTCATCCATAAGGATAAGGCGGTGTTGCATCCGCGACTTTCTCTTTTGTCAAAGGTGATCTCGACCTTTCCCCTAAATGAGGACATTGTCCTCCCTCCCAGAGAGTTGCGCGGCACACTTTGGATGTGGTGCAAGCCTTGCGGATGTACCTGTCTGCTACTGCTTCTATTCGGAAGTCTGACTCTCTGTTTGACTGTCTCTGGTCAAAAACGGGGCCAGGCGGCTTCGTCTGCCACCATTTTCTAGGTAGATCGGACAAACCGTCATTCAAGCCTATGCTCTCATGGGGCGGGCGCCTCCCCTTCCGGTTACGGCGCATTCCACCAGGGCAATTGGTGTTTCCTGGGCTTTCCGACATCAAGCGTCGGTTGCACAAGTGTGCAAGGTGGCAACCTGGTCGTCTGTTCATACCCTTTCTAAGTTTTATAGGGTTGATGTGGCTGCATCTCCGGATGCTTCCTTCGGCCGCAAGGTGTTGCAGGCCGCTGTTTAAAGTGGCAACTCCTCCATTGAGGAGCTTTGCCTTGTTTGGAGTGAAGTTTTTTGGCTTTTCCATTTATACTGCTCTCATCCCTCTTGACACTGCTTTGGGACATGCCACACGTTCAGTGAATAAGAGCCGCCGTGTCGGTCCATGGATGATAAGAGAAAATAGGATTTTTGTACTCACTGTAAAATCCTTTTCTCTGACATCCATGGACCGACACGGCACCCACCCTTCCTTTTAAGTTTGTACTGCTTTGTTACGAACTGAGGTCTGCTGGCTGCAGGTGGGAGGGTAATGTCCAGAGGGACCGCCCCCCTGGGCGGGGCTGTTCAGCTCTGGTTTGTTCTAGAATGTTTTAACATTTAACATTCTGCCTAGGTCTTCTCCTGCAAGCAGGGACATATACCCACACGTTCAGTGAATAAGAGCCGCCGTGTCGGTCCATGGATGTCAGAGAAAAGGATTTTACAGTGAGTACAAAAATCCTATTTTTTTTTTAAAGCGCCCCTCTCCCCGTGAGCTCGCGCAGCAAAGAAAACGCACACGTAAGTCGTGCCCGCATATGTAAACGGTGTTCAAATCACACATGTGAGGTATTGATGCAATCGTCAGCGCGAGAGCAATAATTCTAGCACTAGACCTCCTCTGTAACTCTAACCTGGTAACCGCGATTTTCTAATTTTTTTTTTTTTTTATGTGCTGCCTATGGAGATTTTTAGGTACCGTAGTTTGTCGCCATTCCACGAGTGTGCGCAATTTCAAAGCATGACATGTTGGGTATCTATTTATTTGGCGTAACTGTTTAGTTTAGTTTTTTTAATTCATGAAAGTGTATTTTTTCCTAAAAAAAAAAAAAAATTGCATTTGAAAGACCACTGCACAAATACATTGTGACATAAAATATTGCAACGATTGCCATTTTATTCTCTAGATTCTGTGATAAAAAAAAAAAAATATATATATATATATATATATATATATATATATATATAATGTTTGGGAGTTCTCAGTAATTTTCTAGCAAAAAATACAGATTTTAACTTGCAAGCAACAAATTTCAGAAATAGGCTTAGCCATGAAAGGGTTAAATAAAAGGTATAACCAGTCATATTTCCAATATCAAAGCCAAAATGTCATGATTTCTGGCAGGGTATGCAAACTTTTGAGCACAACTGTATGAACACAATGACACATTGCATGTATTGACAGTTTATAATGATTTAGGTTTAATGACACTTTATTAAAAGAACATACACTCCACATTATTAATGCTACAAAAATTTAGTGTGTTCTGTAAATTGCCTCCAGCATTCCTCCTGTTTCTTCTTGCTGGAGTCCACTATTTTGTTGAAGCCCAGAGAAGTCACTTGCTTATTGAGTACTCTCCCTTTTTTCTTTAGTCTCAAACCATATGTCACTTACTGCAGTTAAAATGTTTGCATTCCCAGCCTTGATTGTATGTCTTGGCTTAGCTAGAGAGGAAGGGTGACAGAAGCTTTACAGTGCTCTCTTTCATAGCCCTGCCTGATGCCAAGGAGAGCATATCAGGGAGATAAACTTACAAGTACAGCATCTTATCTTAACTCTTTTGTCTCCCTGGCAGCAGCGTTTATCCTGTCACCTCTCCTTTTTCTCTTTCCATAATCTGTCATTCCTGTTGTTTCATTCCCCCCTCCATAACAGTAACTCTTTAGGCTGTCAGCTGATCAGCCTCTAGTGACTCACTGATTATCAGCACAGTGCTGATGATTTTAAACAATATAGGCACTTATTTGTAATGTTTTAAATAGCTATACCTGCAAAAGAAGCCAGAATTAAGTAATCTAACAGGACCTAATTTTCTTATTAAACTGTCACTATAAACCGTCAATATACTGCGGCAGGTCGGCACAATCCTGCGAATCGCCATAGCTGTACGTCAGCTCTAGCAGGTGCGCACGCGCTGCACAGGGGGGACCCGATGTCCGCCGGCCACGCAAGCCAAAACGGGGGGGGTGTAAACACTCAAATCCTCACTCTGTCAGAGACAGATCATCTTGTCCTACTAAGTAGGAACAGTGATATGTCTCCTCTAGTCAGTCCCATCCCCATACAGTTAGAAACACACATGAGGGAACACATTTAACCCCTTCCCTACCAGTGACATTTACACAGTAATCAGTGCATTTTTATAGCACTGATCACTGTATAAATGTCAATGGTCCCAAAAATGTGTCAAAAGTGTCCGATCTGTCCACCGCAATGTGGCAGTCCCGCTAAAAATGGCAGATCGCCTCCATTACTAGTAAAAAAAAAAATATATATAATAATAAAAATGCCATAAATCTAGTGCCTAATTGGTAGACACTAACTTTTGTGCAAACCAATCAATATACGCTTATTGCGATTTTTTTTTTTCTTTTAATACCAAAAATATGTAGAATATATATCGGCCTAAACTGATTAAGACATATTTTTCTTTTTTTTACATAATTGTTTTTTTTGGGGGATATTTATTATAGCAAAAAGTATAAAATATTGTTTATTTTTTTTCAAAATTGTCACACTTTTTTTGTTTTTAGCACAAAAAATAAAAACTGCAGAGGTGATCAACTACCACCAAAAGAAAGCTCTATTTGAGGGGAAAAAAAGAACGTAAATTTTGTTTGAGTACAGCGTTGCGCGGCCGCACAATTATCAGTTAAATCGATGCAGTGTCATATCAAAAAAACTGGCATGGTCATTAAGGGGGAAATTCTTCCGGTCCTTAAGTGGTTAACATTAACATTTTGGTTTTAATCCCAGGAGACTGATCTGTCACGTCTTTCCACAGAGAAGGAAGCCAACGTGTGCTACCAAGAATTTGATGTGCCTGACACATTCCCAGTGGAACTACGACAATACATCCCAAATATTTGCTATTCTCATGAGAGTGAAGGGTTGGTATATGTTTAATTGGTAGCACTTGTCAAATTCTATTATACATATCAGTTTTGTCATTGCTTACATAAACAAGTCAATGTTTATAATGATGAAGACAGTATCTCTTGCATTATTGTAGGAACACACAAAATAGCATAAGCCTGGGTGCCAGAGTATTTGCTGTAGGATCTGAGGTCTTTTCAGAAGATTTAATCTAAATCGCTTTTTTTTATTTTTACATGGAGGATTCCTTCAACCACTTCACAACATGTCCCAGCAGAACTACTTCATTAAAAAATCACCTATGTCTCTGACACCATATTTATTTATTTTTTTAACAACAAAATGTTCCTTTAGGCCCCTTTCACACTGGGGCGGTTTGCAGGCGCTATTTAGCTAAAAATAGCGCCTGCAAACCGAGCCTAAACAGCGGCTCCTTTCTCTCCAATGTGAAAGCCCTGAGGGCTTTCACACTGGAGCGGTGCGCTAGCAGGACGGTAAAAAAAGTCCTGCTAGCCGCATCTTTGGAGCGGTGAGAGGAGCGGTGTGTTTACCGCTCCTCCACTGCTCCTTCCCATTGAAATGCATGGGATACCGCGGTAATACCGCCCGCAAACCGCGGCTGTAGCCGCGGTTTGCGGGTAGTATTAACCCTTTATTGGCCGCTAGCGGGGGTTAAAACCGCACCGCTAGCGGCCGAATAGCTCAACAATACCGACGTTATAGCGCCGCTAAAAATAGCGGCGCTATACCGCCACCGCCCCCACCGCCCCAGTGTGAAACCAGCCTTATTGAGGCAGAAAAAAACAAGCATTATACACCAAGAGTCCAGAATGGACCAAATCATACACCAAGATAAAAGGGAAAGTACAGTACATAGTGAACCAAATAAACGGTTACATAAAAGGCAATTCTCATACCACCCAACAATAGCGTCACGTAAACATCTGAATGTTTACAGATCCCATTCGACCCAGGGCCCGCAACAGTACCACCCCCCACCCTCCGGTGTCTAGGGTCAGAAGGCCACTCCCCCCTATTCCATCCAAGGATGCCAGATCTTGTCAAACTTCTGTGGGCAGTTCCTGCTAATGTAGGTTAATTTGTATAGTGGCAGCACAGCATTAATAGATTTCTCCCAAGATTCCACTGTCGGGGGGGAGGGGGCATTCCAGCGCAAGACAATCTCCCTTTTTGCATAGAAGAAGAGGTACGTAATCAGTAATTTGGTGTATCGGGGTCTTTGATCATCATCCTGAACGCCCAGGAGCGCCAACTCAGGGGACACAGGGAGTGTCAGGTTAAGGCGGCCATTGATAGTGTCTACCACCCTAGCCCAATACCTGGCAATCCCAGGACAGCTCCAGAACATGTGAAAATACGTGCCCACACTAGACTGGCAACGGGGACATTCCTGTGTGCGCTGCGGATATACCTTGCGGAGTCTCTGGGGGGTGTAGTAAACTCTATGCAGGAATTTGACCTGTATCAACCTTTCTTTAGTCGAGATCAGTAAAGAAGTACTGTCTGCTAAGCAGTCCTCCCTGTCAATATCCGGTATGTCGGTCTTCCACTGGTCCCAAAGTCTGTCCACTCCAGCCGAACCAGACCTCAGCAACCCCAAATATACAGCAGACAGGGGCTTCAGGAGACGCTCCTGGGCCAGCAGCTCCTCGAGCGAGTCCATAGCCAGTCTGGGAGGAGACGGGAACTGGGCCCGGATAGCGTGCCGGACCTGCAGGTATCGAAAATACATCCATCCGGGTAATTTATATTTATCCCGGAGGGTTGTAAATGGCATCAGAGCTCCCGCCGAAAATACATCGCCAAGAGTCTTTATTCCATACTCGGCCCAGATCTGAGGGTCAGGAACCGTCCTAAGGTGCGGCAAGTTGGGATTCCCCCACAGCGGACAAAGAGGGGACCAGTCTCGCGGGCCCAAAAGCCCCCGTCTGGCCACCGTCCAGGCCCTCAGGGTCGTACGAGTCGGTTGCGGAAGAGCAGCATATGCCCTGTGCCCCCTGTAAACTAAGTTACCCGATTCCCGAAGCGAACCCACAACCGCCGCCTCCAGGCAAACCGCAGCATTGCTCTTTGAGAGGACAAACCACCACCGGACTGTAACTAGCACCGCTGCCCAAAAATACGTTCGATAATTCGGCATCGCAGGGCCCCCATTACGGACGGGGAGCATTAACGTTGATTTAGCCAGTCTGGGGGTTGTGCCCCCCCAGATAAAGGAGCCCACGCATCTATCTACCTCCGCAAAGAAGGAATTAGGTATCCAGGTGGGGCTGTTGCGGAAGGCGTACAAAAACTTGGGGAGAAACAACATCTTCAAAAGATTTATACGCCCCATGAGGTTCAGAGGTAAGGAGGCCCCTGAGGCACACCTGGATCGAAGCAGGGACAGGACAGGGGACAAGTTGAGTTCCCTGTAGCTTGACAGCTCCCTCCGCACCTGGATACCCAAATACCTAAATTGATCCACCCAGAGCAAGGGTGTCTCCCTGCCCGAATCGTGGACCCGCGGATCGAGGGGGAAAATAATAGATTTTGACCAGTTAATACGTATCCCCGAGAATCTACCAAAAATGTCAAAAATCTCTAAAGCTGCAGTATCTTGCAAGTATAATAGAGCGTCGTCCGCGTAAAGAGAGAGCTTCTCTTCCAGGGATCCCACCATCAACCCTCGAACCCTGTCGGAGGCTCTGATAGAGACGGCTAGGGGCTCCAGTGCAAGTGCAGACAGGGCCGGAGATAAGGGACACCCCTGCCTCGTGCCTCTCTGCAGCGAGAGCGGCACAGACAACCTGTCATTGGTTCGGATTCGGGCAGAGGGCGCCCGGTAGAGCATCAGCAACCACCGGAGGAACCTAGGCCCAAAGCCAAACCGGCGCAGGACCTCCCACAGAAAGACCCACTCGACCGAGTCGAACGCCTTCTCGGCGTCCAGCGAGGCGATGACCCACCTACCACTATTGTCATGGGGAATTGACATGTTGAGAAATAGACGTCGTAAGTTAATGTCCGTTCCCTTTCCAGGCATAAATCCAGTCTGGTCCGGGTGTATCACCTCTTCCAGAACTGGAGATAACCTGTTCGCCAGAACCTTTGCCAGAATCTTGGCATCCACGTTCAGGAGCGAGATTGGCCTATACGAGGAGCATTCCTTGGGATCCTTGCCCGGTTTGGGGATCAACACCACCACTGCCTCAGACATGGATGCAGGGAGAGCCTCTAGCTCAAATGATTGGGCAAACAATGCCACCAGTCGCGGGCCCAGCAGGCCCTGATGCTGGGAGTAGAATTCCGTCGGCAGACCATCCGTCCCAGGAGTCTTACCCGTCTGGAGTTGTGAGAGAGCAATCTGCACCTCCTCCAGGGTGATGTCAGCTTCCAAAGCAGTACAGGCCTCATCTCCAAGTGTGGGAAGAGGTATCCCATCTAGAAACTCAGAGAGTTCCCGAGAGGAGTAATCCACCCTGGTAGAGTACAGGTGTTGGTAATATTGTGCAAATCTATCATTTATCTCACTAGGACAGGGATATACAATTAGCGGACCTCCAGCTGTTGCAAAACTACAAGTCCCATCATGCCTCTGCCTCTGGGTGTCATGCTTGTGGCTGTCAGAGTCTTGCTATGCCTCATGGGAGTTGTAGTTCTGCAACAGCTGGAGGTCCGCTAATTGCTTATCCCTGCACTAGGAGATTGTAGCAGAACCCCCCCTGAATCCCGGACCCCACCTATGTGAGTAACGGCAGACTGGCCCTTAGCCAACCATGCCATTAACAGCCCACTTTTATTACCGTATTCAAAGATCTTTTGCGCCGTGGAAAGGAGGGATTTCTGCGTCCCCTCCACCCTACACAGGGACAACCGATGCAGAGCGAACTGCCAAGCCCCGTATGTCACCTGATCAGGATTAGCCACGTATGCGGCTTCGGTCGTTTTCGCCATCTCCTCCAGAGAGCGTGCAGCCGTCCTACGAGCAATGGAGATATGTGCCATATACTCCCCCCTGGTCCAGGCCTTAAAGGCATCCCAGGGGAGAAGCAACACCCGCATTCTCCAGCCAGTAGTGGCACACGCCCTCCTGCACAGCTTCTTGAATACCCTCCTCCTCGATCCAATACCTAGACAGCCTCCACAACCGCTCTCCAGGAGGCCCCATGGATAGCTTGAGAAGTAGAGGAGCGTGGTCGGAAATGCCCCGAGAGAGAATCTCCACTGCCGCAACCCTGTTAAGCAAAGATCGGGAGGCGTAAATCATGTCAATACGGGAGAGAGTTCTAAACGTATTGGAGTGACAAGTAAACTGCCTAGATGTGGGATTAAAGTGGCGCCAGGTATCTGTCAAAGCAAAGGTGTGTGCCCACTCCGTCAGCCCAGGTACCCACCGAGAGACAGAGTGAAGTCTATCCATGTCAGCGGTCGCAGTCATGTTAAAGTCCCCCAATACTATAACATCCTCCACCCCGTAATCAACCACTTTTTGCATAATAGTATACATTAACGCTGGGTCTGCCGGTGGAGGAAGGTAAAGCCCCACCAAGACACATGGGTTATTAGCAATCAGGGCATGAATAATTATGTACCTACCGCCGGGGTCCGATCTGACGTCCAAGAGCCGAAAGGCCAGCTGCTTGTGCACCAGGATACTGACCCCCCTGGAGTAAGTGGAGTACGTTGCATGGTAGTGATAGCCCACCCAAGCCTTTTTAAGGCCCATGATTCGAGATCCCAGCAAGTGTGTCTCTTGTAGCACACAAATATGAGGGGAGTGTCTTCTGATATAATTAAGTACTAAGGATCTCTTACGGGCAGAATTGAGTCCCCTCACATTCCATGATATTATGGAGATCTGAGCCATTGCAGTTTGGGTGTGATAATGGGATAACGGGATAAGCGGTGAGCCTGGGGTACTCGTCCTCCACTACCTCCAGGGTCCAGCCGGCCGGCAGTAACCCTTCCCGGCCCCCCTATATTACAGTCATAGACAGTGTAGAAGCGAACATGCCATAAAGGAACAAATAAAAAACAAAACAATAACAACTTAGTATCTAAGCATATGCCCAACGGAGCATATAAAAAAGGGTCAGCAACGGCCAACCTTCCCTTCCCCCCCCACCCCGCAGATCCCACCCACGGCAAGACTGCATAGTACCCATTTAACCAGCCCGAAGGCAACTAATGTCTGGGAGGCGTGTGTACTTTTTCCAAGAGACAGAGAGTCAGCATCGCCTGGGTTCCAAAAGCAAACACCCTGAGGCAAAGTAGGGGTTAATCGCACAAAACAGGGTCAGCTGAAGGAGCAGCCCATGAGTCTAGAGATGCTGCTATAATAAACCAATCGGATTATATAGTTCACCTGGTAACACCAGCGGCTCATTGCTTGTAAGTAACCGGTTCCACAAAGTAACAGTAAAAAGGTGCAAAACTAAATACAACAAAATATATTGTAAATGAAAAATGTAAAGTTTTCCCCAATAACCAACACAGGACAGAGGGGGCCGGATTGGAGTCAGGGAAGGAGAGGTGGGGGAGATATGAGTAACAGCCAGATCAATTGCGGTATGGGGAATCAGTACTCCTGCACAGCTGTTACGCTCAGGCAGTCAGTTCCCCCCCAGGAAACTTCCTCTAGTATGCAGAGCAGTGATGAAGTGCGGACAGCAGAAAGCAGCAACCAGAGCATGCCGTGCTGTAAACTTCCTACAAATGTCAGTATGAAGGCACAATATAGAGTGGGGCTGACATCCAATCCTCCAGCCAGTAAAGTACAGCAGACTGCTGAAAAAATTACTGTGGCAAGTGGGGCAATCCAAGGGGTCCTGGCACCAGACAGGTCTAACTTGTTAGCGGCATCTCTGCTGATCTCATCCCAGAGGGGGGAGAGTTTCTATCCACCGTGCAGCATCCCTCGGAGTGGTGAAGAGGCGGACCGTTTCTCCGTCGATGACCCGCAGCTTGGCAGGAAAGAGTACGCTGTATTTGATGCCCTTGGAGCGGAGAGATGCTTTAACTCCATCAAAGGAGCGCCGGAGCTTCTGAGTCTCTATGGAGAAGTCGGGGAATATCAGGCGGCCGTTACCGTGCAGCAGCTCCCCCGCCGCTCTAGCCGCCCTGAGCAGCTCGTCCCGGTCCCTAAAGTTCAGAAGCCGCAGGATGAAGGTACGGGGGGGGGGGAACCCTGCGGGCCGGGTTGCGGTGGCACTCTGTGCGCTCTTTCCACCGTGAACTGGGGAGACAAGCGGGCCGCCGGGAGAAGGGAGCGGAGCAATCCTTCCGCGAATTCAGTGGGGTTCTTACCCTCGGCACCTTCCGCGAGTCCCACGATGCGGATGTTGTTCCTGCGGCATCTGTTCTCGGAATCCTCTGCGCGATGTTCCAGCAGTTTCACCCGAGAGGTAAGTGAGCGGATCGCCCCGGTATTTTTGCCCACGGCATCCTCCACCTGACCCACCCAACTCTCCGCCTCAGTCAGTCTGGAGCGGACCTTGTCCAGGTCTTGTCGGATGAGACCCACATCCAGCTGCACCAGTTCAATTTTGTTGGTCAGGGCCGCTTGGCAAGAGGCCACAGCGGCCTGACATGCAGCAACTGCCGCCATGACCTCCGGGATGCCAGGGGTGGAGGCAGTAGGGCCCTCCTGAGCGTTCGTCCGTGACGCCATGTTAACACGAGGCGCCTGTTTGCTAGGCCTCTGGACAGCGGGACTCGTCTCCGGAGACACCACGGGGGGAAAATTAAGTTTCTTACCCCCCCTGCCACGTCCGGAACGTCTAGTAGACATCCACCGCCGTTCGGGCGGGTATATAGTGGGGAAAAGGCCGATTAGAGGCAATACAGGATAAGCTGTGCAGCAGAGCTCTAAAAAGCACGTCCTCTCACTCCGCCATCTTGGACACGCCCCCCCCCTGACACCATATTAATACTATATTTTGTGTGTACTTGAGGTTAGTGACCTCTATAGTCTAATAGGGGTTTATTTACTAAAGCTAGAGAGTGCAAAATTAGTCACACTTCTGCAGAGAAACCAATTGGCTTCTAACCTCAGCTTGCTCAATTAACCTTTGGCAATAAAACCTGGAAGCTGATTGGTTTCTCTGCAGAAGTGTGGCTAATAGTGCACTTTCTAGCTTTAGTAAATAAACCCCATAGTGACAACCACGCTTTGTCTACTGCCACTCATTGTCAGATGACTTGTTCTCAGTAGACGCTTGCATCCATTTTGTAACCTTCAAACAAAAAAGGCTATGGCACTCGGAAAATACCGTTAGACGCTAGCAGTCAGGGCTAGGGAGTCACTGAAACTCTAGAATTATCAAAACTCATGCGGCAGCTAAATTAGGAGCTCTGAACTCTTACTTAACAGAATACAGTGGGTATAGAAAAGAATCGCACCCTTTTTAAAATAATCACATTTTGTTGCTTTGCCGTTTTTTGAAATGGAGGCAGACACAGTTTTTGTTTTATCCAGCTGTAGTTACACAGTGCCACTTATAACATCCAAGTGAAAGATATAACATTTTTTTTTTTCCTGAAATCGCTGGAGTTGGAAAAAGGATCACCCCCTTGTGTCAGTATTTTGTTGAACCACCTTTTGCTTTAATTACAGCCTTTAGTCTGTTGGGGTATGTCTCTACTATCTTTGCACATCTAGACTTTGCAATATTTGCCCACTCTTCTTTGCAGAACTGCTCAGGTTCAGTTAAATTTGATGGTGACTGTTTGTGGACTGCAGTCTCCAAGTCATTCCACAGATTTTCAATGGGATTTAAGTCTGGGCTCTGACTAGGTCATGCAAGGACATTCACCTTTTTCTCCTTCAACCACTGTGTGGTCATTTTTGCTGTATGCTTTGGGTCATTGTAAACCACCTTCCCATTGACAACTTTCTGGCAGAGAGCAACAGATTTTCCTCATGAAATTGGCGGCATTTTGCCCCATCCATTTTCTTCTATCCTGACAAATGCTCCAGTCCCTGCTGCAAATAAACACCACCATAACAGGATAATACCCACGTCCGTGGTTTACTGTAGGCATGGTGTTATTTAGATGGTGAGCTGTATTGGATTTCCGCCCGACATATTGTTTGTTGAGGCCAAATAATTAAAAATGTTCCTTAATTACCAAAAGCACACAGCAAAAATGACCACACAGTGGTTGAAGGAGAAAAGGGTGAATGTCCTTGCATGGCCTAGTCAGAGCCCAGACTTAAATCCCATTGAAAATCTGTGGAATGACTTGAAGACTTTAGTCCACAAATGGTCACCATCAAATTTAGCTGAACTTGAGCAGTTCTGGAACGAAGAGTATATTGCAAAGTCTAGATGTGCAAAGTTAGTAGAGACATCCCAACAGACTTAAGGCTGTAACTAAAGCAAAATGTGGTCCAACAAAATACTGACATAAGGGGCTGATCCTTTTTCCAACTCTGTGATTCTGTTTTTAGATTTTTGTTTTTTCAGACATGCTGGTGTTATATTTTTCACTTGGATGTTATAAGTTGCACTAGTAAATATAGCGGGATAAAACAAAAAACATTTCTTCATTTCAGGCTGTAGTAAAGCAACATAATGTTATTATTTTAAAGGGGTGATTCTATTCTATACCCATTGTATATGCTGAACCTCTGCAAAGATATAACTGCTTCAATACAGAGAGCAAGGGTCCTTATCTACCGCATGCTGGCAGGAGATGGGCTTTTCTAGTTAGATTGTGCCTGCTTTGTAAAAAAAAAAAAAAACAACTGGAAGACATTAAACATCTTTTTGTTTTGATGCATCTGGACATTTTAAACTGAAAGTTCAGTTGGGCTTAAAGATCAATTGGGCCAAGAATAGAATAGATAAAAAGTAGGAATGGCTGCCAGTAGTCTGTGTGTATAAAATAAGTGGATTTTTCTTCTTTTTTTTTTCATCATTGCCACAGACTCTACTGACATAACATGCAGCAAAGTCCAGCAAGAAGACAGCAGTACTAGCAAGATGTACAGAAAATGCAAATACATACAGTGTGTCAGTCTTTTCACATGTTCAGTCAGTGTATTGATTGGCATAATCTTTTATCTATTGCAGGCCAGTAAGGTGCGTCATTCTTGTCGCTCTTAGAGACATACATTGTGGAGAAGAGATCTTTTCAAACTATTTTACAATAATTCATTAGCAAATGCTGGGGCCTCAAAATGTATACAATATGGAAACGGAAGCTTTACAGGATGTGTCAGAGGTCAGACGTGTGCAATGGTGGCCTATATATTTTTTCTCTGTACAGATGTCCTTTAGGAATTATATATATATTTTTTTTCCCAAGATGATGTGATCATTATTGGTGCCATGTATTGGAAAGATATTTGGAATGAATGCCAAAGGTTTCCCTGCACACGGGAACATGAGTAGTGATGGCATGTCATTTTTATGCACTGCTGTACTGGGTAGAGCACAGTTTCTTCTGTGATGTTAAAAGATAACCATACTTTCAGATGCCTTCCCCGAGCAAAGAAACACCATCCCCTGCCCCAGATGTATACTTGCCCAAATTTAGACAGCTGCAGCAATTGTCAGATTCTTCTTTTCTTTTGGCTACACCTCAGAGTTGATCCCCACATTCTTCTATGGGTTTATCTGCCAATACTGGAGACACTGGAACATGAATCCATAGAAGTCTATGAGGACTGACTGTGTGGACAAAGCAGATTATAGCCAGAGGATCTGCAGCTTGTGTGGGCTGTAGCTGTCCGATTCAGGTAAGTATACATCTGGGGCAGGGGAGTTAGTTTGTTAGGCTCTTGGGAAGTGGGGTTATGCCAAAGGATAACGCAAATTTCTCTCTTTTTTTTTTTTTTACTGAACCAGCGTGTCCGCAATCACAGAAGTAATTGCAACGCTCAAAAGTGTGCGAAGTGCCTGATGCTGCTTTTTCGTGTTGCTGGTATACAGCACTGATAACCTAAACATTTGTTCTACTTAGATCTCCACTATGCTTGACAGTGGATTGTGTGTATGTGTTTAGTTTTATAAAGTGTTTATATTCTTTATATTATAAATAAAAGGGTTGTTATATACATGAAGCATATCGTTGTGATGTTCATTTTACCATTAGGGCTATTCCACCCTTATACCCACTGTGGAAAAGGGTCATTTTTACTTTAGCTGCACCAACTTACTAATTCAGGGAATAACTTTGTCTATTTCTAATAGGACTTTAATTCGAGTTTGACCACTGTCTAGTTTAAAACTAAATAAAAATGTACAAAACGGGACAGTTTTATTTCATAATTTGCTCCCATTTAAACAACTTAAACTTGCTCTTAGGGTATTTTTATGAAAGCTCTATATTTTCCCCCTTGATTTAAAGATTTTTTTTGTCAGTTGACCAGCCTTTACCCACTAACAATAGTAGAAAGAGGACAAATGTAAATCTTTTGTAAGAAAGGCAACACAGATCTAAAACCCAAGTTCCAAAAAAGTTAGGATGCTGTGTAAAATCTGCATAAAACAGAATGCAATAATTTGCAAATCTCATAAACCCACATTTTTTGCACAATAGAAAATATATGAAATGTTTAAACTGAGAAAATGTTTAATTTTAAGAAAAAAAAAAAAGGTAACTTTGAAATTGATGGCAGCAACACGTCTCCCAAAAATTGGGACAGGGCCATGTTTACCACAGTGTAGCATTCCCTCTTCTTCTAACAGCACTCAGTAAACATCTGGAAACTGAGGAGACTAGTGGCTGGAGTTTTAAGAGAGGAATGTGGTCCCATTCTTGCCTGAAATAGGATTCTAATTGCTCAACAGTTCTGGGTCTTTGTTGTATTTTTCATTTCAAGGTGCGCCAAATATTTTCAATTAGTGAAATGTCTGGACTGCAGGCAGGCCAGTTAAGCACCCAGAATCTTCTACTATGAAGCCATGCTGGTGTCATAGATGCAGTATGTGGTTTAGCATTGTTCTGCTGACATATGCAAGGCTTTCCCTGAAAAAGGCATTGTCTTGATTGTCTAAAACCTGCATATATAGCTCAGAATTGATGGAGCCTTTCCAGATGTGCAAGCTGCCCATTCCATACACAGTAATGCACCAACAGAGATGCAGGCGTTTGAACAGTGCACCGATAACAAGCCAGAAGGTCCCTCCCCTCTTTAGTTTGGAAGACACAGCACCCATGGTTGCCAAAAAGAATGTCAAATTTCAATTAGTCTGACCACAGAACAGTTTTCCACTTTGCAACAGACCATTTTAAATGAGCTTTGGCTCAAAGAAGACGGTGGCATTTACACACATATACACACGCTAGACTTTGTCTGTAGAAAACCACATAAGAAAAAATATAATGACACCACTAACTCAAATTAGTGTAACTCAATTATAGTGCAGCATGTGAACTATTAATTAGTTTCTATACTTATCCATATAGCCACACTCTATTAATTGCCTATAGAAGATCACATGCATAAACTTGCTAATTAGTGCCACAACTTAATGCTAATTAAAATGATTCTGTGCAACAAATAAAAAAATATGCATTAATGCTCAAATAACATCTGTCATAAAATCCATCCAATATAATTGTGCTCAAAATATTCACAAACGTGTTCCCATGCACTACAAAAGTGCTATGTGCAAAGTGCTATTTTGCTTGATTCACAAACTGACATGCATTATATATACAGTCCATTCACACTTTCAAAAAATCCAAAGCAACTGGTGATAGCAAAACGTGTCCTTGTGTCCACTCTGGTGCTCCCCCCTTCCGTATATGCGCTCACCTTAGAGTATGTGACCCTGCAATTAAAGCGGAGCTCCACCCTAAAGTGGAACTTCCCGCAGAATACCCGTTGTGTTCTGGGAGACACTCAGCTCCCAGAACACAACAGGGACCAGTGAGAACGGCGCAGCGTGACTTGGCGTGCGCCGTAGGGAACCGGGCAGTGAAGCCGCAAGGCTCCACTTCCTGGTTCCCTCACCGAGGATGGCGGTGGGGGCAGCAGAGTGACAAGCGATTGCTCGTCTTCTGCTGCCGACGTCGCTGGACTCCAGGACAGGTAAGTGTCCTAATATTAAAAGTCAGCAGCTGCAGTATTTGTAGCTGCTGGCTTTTAATATTTTTTTTTCAGGGGAGCTCCGCTTTAAGCATTGTCCGAACACGCATATGAACCACCTCTGGGTTCAGTGATTATGTTGGAATCCTGGGCTGTTTGCTGGTAACGTGTTCCACATGTGTATGATGAAAAAAACTTGATAGTGTGATATCGTTTAAACAATTTATTGTGTAAATAAACCTTAGCCCCTACTGTGGGATACTCACATTTCGTGGGTGCTACAGTGCACCACTCTTTACAAGCTCAGGGATACTGCTGAAGTAATGTGTCCATTCCTTTAGCTGAGAACGCTCCACTGCCACCTGCACCGTCCTGTCCCCTCTATGCGTGTTGATACCTGGATTAACTTGTATCTTCCTCAGGGGGATGGTAGAGCTTTACCTTTTGCATGGCAGAGCTGTGTTCACAGTGATTTTTGGAAGTATTCCATGGATTTCTTCAGATTTCTTCAAATTCTCTGAATCATTTGATATTATGTACTGTAGATGATGATATAGTTAAAGTCTTTGCAATTTTACCTTAAGGAACATTAGTCTGAAATTGTTTGACAATTTTTAGATGCAGCTTTTCACAGACTGGCATCTTTACTTCTGAGATACACTGACTCTCTAATGCCCTGTACACATGATCGGATTTCCGATGGAATAAAATCCGATGGAATTTTCCGTTGGAATTCCGATGAAGCTGACTTTCATCAGTCTTGCCTACACACCATCAGACAAAATTCTGACCGTCCAAAACGCAGTGACGTAAAACACTCAGACGAGCCGAGAAAAATTAAGTTCAATGCTTCTGAGCATGCGTCGACTTGATTCTGATCATGCGTGGGTTTTTTCTCCATTGGAGTTCCACACAGACGATCAGAATTTCCTATCGTTTTTTTTTTCCATCGGTGTTAAAATATAGAACATGTTTTAAATTTTTCCGATGGAAAAAAAAACGATAGGAAATTCTGATCGTCTGTGTGGAACTCCAAAAGGTCCAATGGGGCCCACACACGATCGTTTTTTCCGATTAAAAAAAGTCCATCGGGGTCTGTAAATACAGACGCTTTCCAAGATGTTACCGGGAGTGGTTGTGACTGTTATCCTCTGAATGGCTGTTTCTCCTATTGACAATCCTTGCCCCCAGTGGGGTGATCGTTCTGAGTGGACTGAGACTGCCTATCCGGTCACTGCGGGAGCTCAAGTACTGTTTGGGGGCGTTATGACATACTGATACGTCTCCACAAAACCCTTTTTTCTTTTTTGAGTGGATGAACTCTTGGAAGAGTCCGCTAATTTTTGTAACTGTTTTGGGACTTAAGTTTCTCCGGATGTTTTTCTACTTTGTTCACCCGGAGCAAACAGGGAGTTGGGACTATAGACTGTTTTTTCTATTTTTAATTTTTTTGGTTCTGTTTCAGTTTTTTGGGATTTTTGTTTGGTTTTTGAGTCTTGCCCGGAGGGTTTATGCTGCTAGCCCTACCGTGTGCCTTGCACAGTCTATACTGATTTTATGCTGCTGTCTGGGGAGGTGTGGTTCTCTGCATCTGGGTTCCCTCCCCCCCTACCTCCCCTCCAATTTCACTTATCCTGTCTACATGCCCTACAGACCACTACTGTATGAATGATTTAAAAATTATCTCATGGAACGTCCGTGGGTTGAATTCAAAGTTTAAAAGATCGATGGTCCTTCAGTACCTTAAATCCCAAAACCCTCATGTGGTCCTTTTGCAAGAGACCCACTTGACGGGTAGTAGAATTCTCTCCCTGAACAGAAACTGGCTGCAGAGAACTATACACTCTACATACTCTACTTATGCTAGGGGGGTGGCTATATTACTTCACAAAAAACTGGCTTGCTCTATTGAACATGTGGTTACAGACCCTCAGGGGCGCTATGATTGTAGTGCTTGACATTGACTCCCAGTTATTGGCTATAGCAAACATTTATGTCCCACCCCCTTTCAAGAGTGAGGTTCTGTACACTGTCCTGGAAAAAGTCGCCACCTTTGGCCCATTGAAGCTACTGGTGGCTGGTGATTTTAACAATATCCTGGATTACGCACTGGATACCTCCAATCCGACGCAGGTGCAGAACCTTGACTTAACACAGTGGGCAGACTCTGCGGTGCTGGAGGAGCTCTGGCGTTGGAAGCACCCTGGGGAGCGAGGTTTCTCCTATCTCTCCCATGTCAGTACCTCATCCTCCCACATTGATATGGCCTTTGCCAACCCAGCTCTACTCCCCCTGGTTTCAGAGGTTAGATATCTGGCCGGGGGGGATCTCTGATCACACCCCCCTACAGGTTACACTCAGTTTCCTACGGGACCGTCCTGCGGGGGTTTGGAGGTTGCACCCGGGGTGGATGGAGGAGTCCACGGTGGAGGCCTTGGTCTCGCCACACCTGAAGGACTTCTGGGAGTTCAATGAGGGATCAGCGGACTCAGCAGTCATGTGGGATGCCTTTTAAGGCGTCAAATCGGGGGGTGTATGTGTCTGCCATAAAAGCTGCTAGGGTGGAAAAGAATGCCAAATCTCAGGAACTCCAGGCTCATGAACTTAGATGTGCAAAATCTAATGCTGATTCACCCTCTCCCTCTACTGTGGTTGAGTTACAGAAGGCTAGACGGGAACTACTGGTTCATTTCCAGGGCCTCACTCAATGTGTGTTTAAAAATAGGGCTGAGGAATTATTTGAGAAAGGAGACAAAAATGGAAAGTTATTGGCCATCCTGACAGCAGATTCCCGGGCACATACAGTGGTACCATGTATCCGCTCATCAGAAGGCAATTTGGTAAAGGATAGAGAGGGTATCATGAAGGAGTTTGTCTCCTATTCAGGATTATACTCTTCTATCCCACCATATGACCTCAAGGTTTTGACGGACCTGCTGGACTCCCTCCATATCCCGGTGTTGCCAGAGGAGGTGGCTGATAGTCTTGAGGCCCCCTTTACGGAAAAAGAATTGGCAACTGCAGTTGCCTCCTTCCCTAATGGTAAATCGCCGGGCCCTGATGGGATTCCTGCAGAGTGGTACAAAATTTATCTGGAGCTGCTGTCACCTAGGCTTTTGCAACTCTATGGGGATTGTCTTGATGCTGAGACCCTACCGGTATCATTTTATGAGGCTCATGTTGTGCTGCTGCCCAAGCCAGACAAGGATCCTCTTTCCTGCTCCTCCTACCGGCCCATAGCACTGCTCAACATGGACCTCAAAATACTTACCAAGATGATCGCCAACAGATTAATGAAAATACTTGACCACTTGATTTCGCCAGACCAAATGGGGTTCATGCCTAAAAAAGCCACGGACATTAACATCCGGAGGGTATATACTCATACTCAACTGACCGCTGAAAGTTCGTCGGGGGGGGCTCTGGTGTTTTTTGACCTGGAGAAGGCTTTCGACTCCATTGATTGGAGGTACATGTCAACTGTGCTGCAACGTATGGGATTTGGCCCCACGTTCCTTAAGTGGGATATCCCTGCTCTACGACCATCCAGTAGCTGCTCTCCGCCTTAATGGCGGGGTATCGGAAGCCTTCCCGGTGTCCAGGGACACCAGACAGGGGTGTCCCCTTTCACCGGGGCTATTTGCACTGGTTATGGAGCCCCTCGCAATTGCGTTGCGCTCGTCCCCCCAAATTCAGGGGATCAGCGTGGGTACTCTGACTGAAACAACAGCCCTTTATGCAGACGACCTGGTACTGTTTATTCGTGACACGGGACCTTCCCTGCAGGCAGCACTGTTGCTCCTAGGTAATTTTACTGAGGTCTCTGGCCTCAAGGTTAATTGGACTAAGTCCAAAATACTTCCCCTGCGTTCCCATCCCATGTCTGGGCCGGCAGACCCTGATAATCCCCTACAGTGGGTCACTCAAATTAAATACTTGGGACTCACGATAACCAACTCAGTCACGGACTTCATAGGTCTCAACGTTTCACCGCTGCTGGCCATTCTGAAAAAGAAACTGCATGCTTGGAAAAACCTCCCTTTGTCACTTATTGGGAAGATAAATTTAATTAAAATGAAAATTTTACCCTTATTCTTGTATGTCCTTAGAAACTCCCCAGTATGGATCCCCAAATCGATTTTTAAATTAATTGACAGCTTGCTCTCCTCCTTTTTGTGGCACGGGGGATCCCACGCCTGAGATTGGCCATACTACAGCAGCCCTGGGGGGAAGGGGGCTTGGCGGTGCCAAATTTTTATAAATATTTCCTTGCTGGCCAATTGACAGTGGCTCGCCGCTGGCTAACTACCCCCACAGATGATGCCTCGGTATCACTGGAAGCTGCCTGTGTGGGATTATACGAGGCGCTGTCCCTCTTGGTATACAGAGGATCGAAGGCTCCATACTTGCTCACTTCTTCCATGCGCTCAGTTATCAAGGCATGGTCCGTGGCTCAGGGGCTCAGACCCTCCGGGCCCAGCAGATTTTCCCCTAACCTACCCCTATGGAGAAATCCAAACTCGCATTTCTTCGACTACACAGACCCGGTAGTCTGGACTAAATTTGGGATTAAGACTTTGCACCACATAGTATCGAATGGCTCTCTGATGACCTTTGATGACCTGAAAGAGCGGTATGGTCTACCAAACTCACACTTCTTTAGATATATTCAACTAAGACATGCTTTTTGCTCTCAATTCGGTGGGGATCCTCTTGACCTTGACCCCAGTGACTTAGAACTACTGACACGCAGCGACTCTTTGTCAAAGCCGGTCTCCAGTCTGTACAGGGACCGATTTCCTGACACGGTCGTGTTGATGGGGGCTTGCAGGCTGGCCTGGGAGGCGGAGGCCCCTGGATTGGATAGAGATGATTGGGATGATATTTGGGGGGCACCATTCCAGTGTCTCATCTCTACTAGGGATCGTCTGATCCTATATAAATTTTTGCACAGAATTTATCTTACTCCAGCTAGGTTAGCTAGGATGTTCGGGAGCCACTACTCTGTCTGTTGGAGGTGTTCGGCGCCCCTTGCGAACTTCATGCACATTTTTTGGGACTGTCCTCATATCAAGCCCTACTGGCAGGATATTTCAGAATGTGTCCGGTCGGTCACATCCCTTTCAGTCCCCCTTACGGTTGAGGTGTGCCTGCTAAGCTTGGTTGAGACCTTGGCTACCACTAGGGCTATACGAACTCTACTCACCCTCCTGCTGTTCTACGCAAAAAAACTCATTATCCTGTCCTGGAAAAAGTCTACTGCCCCGACACTGGCTTCTTGGAAGTCCCTGATCAACAAGAAAATTCATTTTTATAAGGCAACTTATTTGAGTAGGGGGGTAGAGGCCAAGTTTGAAAAGGTTTGGGGGGGTTGGATGGCATCCACAGACACAGTTTCTGATTAAACACATAGGTAACTTGGTGAGTGATCCTTATTAAACTTACATGAACAAGTGGATTGAGATCCTGGGGTGGTGGTGATTTTGACATAAATACACTATAGATCAATAATGTACTGATGGCTGTGGGGTCCATATTTCTCCTGATGGGGTATGGGGTGGGGGGGGGGGGGTGGAACTGTAATATGTGCAACACCTCCTCTGGTGGGCGGAGGCATCATTGCCCTGCCGGATTATGTATCTGTCTCCTTCGGGAACTCGAAGTCTGTGCATTCCTTTGTTTTCCTCCTTAGGGGGGGTGCTCTCCCCTTTTTTTTTGGGGGGGGTGGGGGGTTGATTGTTTTTTTTGTTTGTTTGCTTTTTTGGGGACATTGGTTCCACCTAACGGGACCTGGTTCGTTGTGTTGCTGCGTCCATCGAACTTTTTTCATCGGAAAAACCGACCGTGTGTACAGGGCATTAGATGCTCTTTTTATACCGACGATGTTACTGAACTGTTGCCAATTAACCTAATTAGTTGCAAAATGTTCTTCCAGCTCTTCCCTGTTCATACCGCTTACTTTTCCAGCTTTTTGTTTCCCTGTCCCAACTTTAAAAAAATTTTTTAGACATGTTGCCATCAATTTTCAAAATCTTTTTTTCCCTTAAAATACATTTTCTCAGTTTAAACATTTGATATGTTTTCTATTGTGAATAAAATATGGGTTTATGAAATTTGCAAATCATTGCATTCTGTTTTTATGTAGATTTTATACAACTTTTTTGGAATGGGGGTTGTGCAACGAGGGGGGAAAAAAAGTATTCTATCCCCTTTTTGATTTTGTAAATTTGCCCACTGACAAATAAATGATGAGTCTATAGTTTTAATGGTAGGTTTATTTTAACAGTAAAAGACAGAACAACAACAAAAATATCCAGAAAAACGCATTTAAAAAAAGTTTTACAAATTGATTTGCATTTTAATGAGTGAAAAAAGTATTTGATTCCCTATCAATCAGCAAGATTTCTGGCTCACAGGTGTCTTCTATACAGGCAACGAGCTGAGATTAGGAGCACTCGCTTAAAGGGGTTGTAAAGGTTCGTTTTTTATTTTCTAAATAGGTTCCTTTAAGCTAGTGCATTGTTGGTTCACTTACCTTTTTCTTAGATTTCCCTTCTAAATATTTTTTTTCTTTGTCTGAATTTGTCACTTCCTGTTCCTCCTCGGTAAGCTGTTCTGGCTGACTCCACACCACTCGGATGATGGAGTGAAGTTTAGTGAGGAGAAACAGGAAGTGAGAAATTCAGACAAAGAAAAAAAACATTTAGAAGGTAAGGAAAAGGTAAGTGAACCAACAATGCACTAGCTTAAAGGAACCTATTTAGAAAATAAAAACGTACCTTTCCAACCCCTTTTAAGGAGAGTGCTCCTAATCTCAGCTTCTTATCTGTATAAAAGACACCTGTTCACAGAAGCAATCAGATTTCAATCTCTCCACCAAGACCAAAGAGCTCTCCAGCGATGTCGGGAACAAGTTTGTAGAACTACACAAGGCTGGAAGGGGCTAGAAGACTATTGCCAATCAGCTTGGTGGAGGGTGACAACAATTGGTGCGATTATTGGCAAATGGAAGAAATACAAAATAACTGTCAATTTCCCCTCAGGCTCCATGCAAGATCTCACCTCGTGGAGTTTCAATGATCATGAGAACAGTGAGGAATCAGCCCAGAACTACACGGGAGAATCTTGTCAATGACCTCAAGGCAGTTGGGACCATTGTCACCAAGAAAACAATTGGTAACAACACACTACTCTGTGAAGGACTGAAATGCCCCCGAAAGGTCCCCCTTCGCAAGAAAGCACATGTTCACTACCAAACTTCAGATGAGCCTGTACATCTGAATGATTCAGAGGAGAACTGGGTGAAAGTGCTGTGATCAGATGAGACCAAAATCGTGTTCTTTGGCATCAACTCGACTCCCCATGTTTGGAGGAGGAGGAATGCTGCCTATGACCCCAAGAACACCATCCCCACCATCAAACATGGAGGTGGAAACATTATGCTTTGGGTTTTTTTTTCTGCTAAGGGGACAGGACAACTTCACTGCATCAAAGGGACTATGGATGGGGCCATGTACTGTCAAATCTTGGGTGAGAACCTCCTTCCCTCAGCCACGGCATTGAAAATGAGCCATGAATAGGAATTCCAGCATGACAGTGACCCAAAACACATGAAGAAGCACATTAAGGTCCTGTAGTGGCCTAGCCAGTTTCCAGACCTTAATCCCATAGAAAATATGTGGAGGGAGCTGAAAGTTCAAGTTACCAAACGTCAGCCTCTAAACCTTAATGACTTAGAGAGGATCTGCAAAGAGGCGTGGGACAAAATCCCTCCTGAGATGTGTGCAAACCTGGTGGCCAACTACAAGAAATGTCTGACCTCTGTAATTGCCAACAAAGGTTTTACCACCAAGTACTAAGTCATGTTTTGAGAAGGGGTCAAATACTTATTTCACTCATTAAAATGCAAATCTATTTATAACTTTTTTGAAATTAGTTTTTAATGTTTTTTTATGTTATTCTGTCTCTCACTGTTAAAATAAACTTACCATTAAAATTATAGACTGATCATTTCTTTGTCAGTGGGCAAATGTACAAAATCAGCAGGGAATCAAATACTTTTTTTTTCCCTCACTGTACTAATTTTAAGAATTTTAGATTCTTGCATAAGCCCATTCATGAATTGTCCAAAAAGTTCTATATGCTATGGGGAAGGTGCGTGCTAGCGAAACAGGATTCTACTACTTTAGATTGGCTTACCTTACACAAAGCACCGAAAGGATCAGTTTCATTCTCCGCCACTGGGGGACACTGTTGAATTATATTGCTGCCTACGCGAGAACTGGAGATTTACAAAGGTTGGCTGAGTTCCTTACCCTGGTGTTGATATAGGCACAATTGGGCCCTCCTAAGCCTGGTTCTCTGGCCACCTGAAAAGCTGGAAGCAGGGAACCTTGCGAAACCCTCGGAAAAGCCTTCAGAATGAAGGTCTATTAAGTGGGGGGGGGGGGGGGGTGTTAATCTTTGCAGGCTTTTGGGTAGGTTGTTTGTTCAAATTGCCCCTTCAGATTTAGAAACTAGTCTCTGGTTTCTAGTGCTCTCTGCAGCTGCTTATGCTCTACATTTCTGTGCCACTCCACAGATTAACAGACTTATGTTTGCCCTTGTGGGGTCTCCTAAACCGAAAAGGTTCTATTAGCTCCTGTGCCAGTTTGGCCTCAGGAAAAGTGTCCCATTATTGCCACTCTCCTCTGTACTAGGGCAATCATGTTTCCCTTTAGGACAGATAAGGCCTTTGGTCGTGTTTGATATCCATCAGATTCACTATCCCTGCCCCTTCACAGCAGAACACTCTAACCTGCATGGTCAGCTGGGGCCAACACAGGCCGTTAACCGCCCTACTAGTGCTCTGACCTATCAATGTTGCTCTTGCCTATCTGGTATGTTGCTGGGGGTTGACTCCAGAGCCTATCCTAGTGCCTTCTTTTGGCATCCTCATTCTGGAACACCTGGAAATAGTTCATCACTTAAAGACGTGTTTAAACAGTATAGTTTTTTAGTGGAAGGGTCCTCAGCTTGTTTTCTCTAATGTCCCTCTCCACTGATTGGGTAGTTCCCCATCTCCCTCTCCACGGATTGGGGTGTTCATCTCTCATCTGTTGCAGGAGAGTCAGATGTCAAGGGACTTTCTGTGAGCCACACATACACCTTATTTCCCCAAAGTACATGAGCCCTCACCTCTGCTGGTCTAGCTCTGAAGCAGACTATCCTCATGTAGATCAGGTAGTTCCTTCCTGGCTATAGGAAATATATTAAGCAAATCCACATGGATTATTTGTGCTGTGTGAATGCTTAAGACATTTGCAAAGTTGTTTTTTTTTGTTTTTGTTTTATTTCGTTAAATAGACTCAATACTAGGTCAAGAAAGGTTTCAACGCAGGGCCTGTCAGAGAGAACAATTTTCTAGAAAGGGCCTCCAGTCCTTTAGTGATGAGGTCCTGAAAGACAGCAGTATCCCATCACAGTGCAGGATACAACTAGGTCCACAGAGGGGGGCAGTCCACTGTTTAACAAATGGGTACAAACAAGGCTGATAGCCACTTGGGAGGGACAAACATGTCCAGGGTTCTTCCATAAAGGAAGAATGCAAACCACAGGTGCATCAGAAAGGTTGTGGAAAATCTAAAAGTGCCTAGACAGGGGACAGTAATAGTGCAGGAGACCACAACTTCGGAATAGGCTTTTCCATTAAGTCATTAAGAAACATAAATGCACATTTATGGCCTTAAAATAGAATATGAACATCAAATTGAACCCATGGTGTTGCCAACATCCTGGAAATAGATCAAAAGACGAAACACCCCCCCCCAGAACTGGGACATTAAGGGCAACAATAGAATAGTATATAAAATGTTTTTATTACAATAAGATACAATTATACAAATATACAAAGTTAAAACCACAGATGATACGGCAGTAGGTGAATCCCATGAAGAAGTCTGAAAGGGCCCAACGTGTTTTGGGACAGTGTTCGTCCCTTCGTCAGGGGCTAGTATCCGGACAAGATCACATTATACAATGCAAATAAAATCAATTTTAACAAAACACATATTTCGACATTGATTATCTATGCAGCTTGACCTATAAAGTACAACATTACAAAGCATATGAAACATACCCAAACATATCATACAGATTCGTGACTAGACCAGCGGGGCTCCCAAGGATAGCGGCACAGATGTGTCCCAAGTGCCAACAGCACAAGAGTAGGGTGGATCCCCTCACCTCCCAACAAATCCCAAGACACCAATAGATCATGGACACGGCAACCAAATGACAAAGTCCTGCGAATTGTAATTAAAGAGGGTAATATTGACATGTTAATTTCTATGATATGAAACAACTCCAATGTCAATTATGTGTCCCTATAACATAGAACACAGGGCTCTAGACACAGTAGTGAGTAACAAAAAAGAAGGGCACTATACCAAATTAATTGTAGCATCAAGGACTTGCACAAAGGGACCAAAGCTTGTTCTCTAATTTTCCATATTCATCCAAAACTGCTTGTTTTGCAATGGCTGTCATACAGCTTGCAATTAAATCTTACTTGCAATCTTTAAGTATCCCGCCCCTTCTATATAGATTATGAGACAAGCGCCCCCATTGTCGGTTCACGTGGGGAGCGCCTACCCGGAAGTAACTTGAATGGGAGGCGTTATCCCCTGTGTACTCGCCGATGATAGGCACAGGGGTTGATCAGATGGAGGCTTCCTCCTGGAAGCACTCTGTATCCCATATGCTTTTAAGCCAATTGTGGTCAGCCTATGTTTTTGTTTACCTGATAACATCCAATGGGGGCGCTTGTCTCATAATCTATATAGAAGGGGCAGGATACTATTCCCATGTTCTAGATATTGCACACACCTGGTATATGGCTTATATAAAGAAACTGACATGCTGGCTCCATTACATTTCGCTGAGGAAGTCCTTGCCTACGGACGATACGCGTGCGAGGGGCCATATGTCGTCAGGACAGCCATCTACCTGGTTTTATACTTTTGTTACATGAACATCAGCTTGGCACAGGGCTATCTGTGCATTGCTTGTGAGTAACTTATTTTTATATTCAAATAAATCAAGTGTTTTATATGGAGAGCACTATGTATTTCTTTTGGAATTTTGCATGCAACTACGCCAACGTATGAGTTCGTTTTGGAAATATCGAGTGAGTGAGGACTGTGATTGAAGGATCGTATGAGGACTACCCTCTCATCTGTACTATTACCCTTGTTAAGGGACTGCATATTTGACCTTCTGGTAAAACAGAGGTCCATGCTTTAAGGTGAGCGGCCTGTACACCTGGTGGCGGTTATACACGGAAGTGACTTCACTTATGATCGTTTTCAATCACCCTGCTTCACGATTAGAGGATCCTTCTATCTTCTTGATGTTATACTCATCAATATTTTCCTACAAATCCTGAACTCTTGTACTGTTTGGACGTTTTTATTTTTTATGCAATTTTAGCGCTGCACTGCTTTTTTCATATACGTTTCATTTAAGATTTTTTTTATATATTGACCTTCAGTGTTCAGCAGCATTGTGATAGGTTGGTTTTGCGCTGTCTGGTTCTTTTCACTACTGTTTTGAGAAAGTATGAACAGAAGACCAGCTCCAGCGGCCTTATACAGTTGGTCTACAAAGGCTTGGTGCTAAAAAAAGACTACGACTGGAGATCAGGTGGAGTGAGCACACAGGAGGTAGTTTTTGCTTAAATGTGTAAGCTCTTGCAATCGGGCTCCTTATACACTGTGCAATGGTGGATTTTTAAGCAGGGGTGCACCATGCAAGGGTCAAAGGATAGAACAAATAGGGAATCTTCTTCTGATAGGAGCAGTAGCTTCTAAGGGCTCTGACTACATTCAGGCAATATCGAGAAAATTCCTTAGAGTGCTTAGAGATCAGGACACAGGATGGCAGAACAATGTACTCATTGAGGTGGAATGCTAAAACCACCTTTGGAAGAAAGAAAGTCTGAGGCATAAGACAACTTTGTGAAGTATACGGAAAGGTTTTCATAGGAAAGTGCGGCTAGTTAAAACACATCTGACAGACATGATGGCTACCAAAAAAGGCCAATTTGCTGGCAAGAATCGCCAGGTGAAAATCCCTGATAGGTTCAAAGGGTGGTTTCTGCAAGGAGAGAATCACATTAAGGTCCTAGAAAAGCACAGGGTGCTGCAAGAGGGCCCTGATACAAAAAAAACTTGAATAAAGTTTATTTTTATTTTTTTTAAACGTAGTGTGCCTTTAAGAAAAAAAAAAAAAAAAAAAAGGCAAACAATACCTGCCCCTTAAAGTGTAAGTGAACCCCCCCCCCCCCTATCATTTTCAGCCAAAGAATCTTCCGTCTTTGCCTCTTTAATCTAGAACTGCCATGATGCTGCACATGTGATCGGTTATGACACCAGCCATTGGATGGTTTGACAGTTTGGTTGAGAGCACAACCAATGGGAGTGTTACTTATCCAGCACGTGCCAGAAATTAAACTGTTTTATGGATGGGTTTACTTCTGCTTTAAGGGAGCTTAGAGACAAGTTCTGGTCAACCCTGTTTGCGGGAAAGCCAGAATGTAATGTACAGAGTAATATCTGGGACTGAACTGATGACTGTGTTCATACCAGGAAAAATAAGGTATAATAGATTAATTAGAACAGAATTAGAGAGAACCACTCCCCTATGAGGTGATGGGACTTTCCTGGGATATGTCACTGTCTGAGGTAAGCACATACACAATGGATAATAATAAAATATAAATGTATTACAACAAGGTATACATTTTTTGATGGTAGCATTAGGCCATAAACAGAATTGACCAAAAATTATGCTCAATCCATAAAACTTGAAAGATGCTTGTATGTACAGTAAGCTGACGCGTTTCTTCTGGGCAGCTCAACATGCATCTGTATCATTATTCAATTATTCAAGTTACAAAAAGATAACATTAGTATCAATTACAATAAATTTACTCTATATATACACACACACACAAAATTTGTTAACAAGAATATAAGTGCTCACTAAATTCTATGACATTAACTCGTTACCGACTGCAGCATCAAAAAAGAGAGCGAGCAGACCCTCATCCGGTGAATTGAACGGTGATGTCAGAGTCACCAAAACGGTCTGGTGGGCATCAGGTCATATCCAAGGCAGGATAGTATTAAACCAATGATTATCTATAGAAACAAACATATATATTCAGATGCAAGATCCCTTACTTCATCATATATGTAGGGACACAAAATAGACTATATCCACACTAGATACTGAGTGACAGGGGGAGAACAAAAAAAGAGAAGAAAAAAACAGGAAGGGAAGGGGGGGGGGGGGAGAAGAGACAAAGATGAAACTAAAAAGTACAGAGAAAGAGAGAAGAGAAAAGAAAGAGAAGGCTAAGGAAAGGAAAGGAGCACCGCTCTAGCTGCTGGATGTTTTATACACTGGCCTTAACTATGGAACACTGTGGAATATTTAGGGAGTAGGGTGTATGGATGTTTCCATGCGGCTATGCCCATGGCCCTTAGATATGTATCCACGTTTTTTGGGTAGTCACCTCTAGCTATTTACTTTGGTAGCTCCAGGTGTATCCAATGGCAGGATACTTTGCATTATATATATATTATGTACTGGTGAACCTATTGCCACACTCTCGTTGTCTCCCTTTTTCTTCTTTATGCCCTTCTCCTTCTCCTTCCTCTTTTTTTCTCTGTACTTTTTGGTATAATCCCCCCCCCCCCGCCCCCGTTCCCTTCCTGTTTTTTCTTCTTTTTTTTGTTCTCCCCTGTCACTCAGTATCTAGCGTGGATATAGTCTAGTTTATGTCCCTACATATATGATGATGTTAGGGATCTTGCATCTGAATATATATGTTTGGTTCTATAGATAATCATTGGTTTAATATTATCCGATGCCCACCAGACCGGTTCGGTGACTCTGACATCACCGTTCAATTCACCGGATGAGAGTCCGTTCACTCTTTTTTGATGCTGCAGCCGGTAAAGAGTTAATGTCATAGAATATATGATGAGTAAGATTATTGTAATTGATACTGTTATCTTTTTGTAACTTGAATTGAATAATGATACAGATGCATGTTGAGCTGCCCAGAAGCAGAAAAGAAGTATGTGAAATGCGTTGGCTTACTGTACATACAAGCATCTTTCAAGTTTTATGGATTGATTATCATTTTTCGTCAATTCTGTATATGGCCGGATGCTACCATCAAAAGTTTTTTTTTTATACTGTGTCTACTTTGTAATAAATTTATATTTTATTATCCATTGTGTATGTGCTTACCTCAGAGATGGTGAAATATCTGGGAAAGTCCCATCACCTCATTGGGGAATGGTGCTCTCTAATTCTGTAATAATTGATTTCTCAGGGCTGTGGATATGACAGTCTGTACCTAGAACTGGTCCAACAATTTCCAATATATTTAAAAGGTATAATAGATCATTATAATCATAGAAGCCAGAGACTGATGCAGGATGGAACAGGGGACCACAAGGCAACAGATCTGGCCTGTTGGGAAGGGACCTGGGGCTATCTGCTAGAAGTCGGAGTATCTCTGTACCAGGTTCTTCTGTGCCAATTTGGGGAAAATTTTTAAATTACCTCTCTCGCTCTATTTTGTGGAACAGATGAGGCAGAATTCGCACTGGAGTGAAGGCATAGATCAACCTTAACTGAAGCTAGGGGATTATCAGGGCCTCTGAGGCCAGGGTTAGAAAATCGCTGGTTCTGGCAACAGCCAGGAGGTAGCATGTTGTTAAATCTGGAGGTCAGGTTGTCCACTTCTGGATTCTCTCCCTCAATCTTTGGTATATCAGATTGAACACCTTTGGATGAAGAGATCATTCTCTTGGTCAAAGTGGTGGCAGTTAAGTCTGCCTGCTACTTGTCCACTCCTAGGATGTGGACCGAAGTGAGATTCTGTCCATAATAGAAACTGATTTGCTTCCTTCGTGGCAGCCAGGCCCCCTTGATGCTCGATATATGTGGTGGCATTGTTTGAATGCACCCAAATTAGGTGACCCTTCAGAAGGGGAGCACAGGGCCGCAGGGATACTCTGAGCTTCAGAGTGTTGATGGGAAATTTGGTGCCCTCTCTTTAATCATATTCCCTGAACTGTCAAGGATTGAAACACTTCTCCCAGCCTGACAGTTCTTGCTTGAATAGATAGAAGCATGGGTAAGTCGAGGAGAGACTGCTTTTTTTCGTGCCAAAAAATGTTTTGTAGGAGAGTTCTTGAATGGAATTGGGAGAAAGGCCCAGAGGAGGAGGCAACCATTAGGCCTCAAACTCTCATGGTGAACTTCACTGTGGGATTTCTTTTTGATCTCAGTTGTTGGTCATGAGCTCTTAGTCTGAATCTTATTTCCTGGAAGAAAAACGATTTTTTAAGATGCATCTAGGGTCAGACCTAAGTATTCTAGGTGAAAGGAAGGCTGGAGAGCAGACTTGTTAAAAAATGTATAACCCAGCTTTTGGCCTGGAGCAGCCGAATTGTCATGTGGACATTTTCTGAGATCTGCAAGGAAGATGAATCCTTCAGGAGAAGGTTGTCTAGATAGCCTGTGACATGAATACCCTGAGTTCTAACAAGGGCATGCAAGGGTGGCAAGACCTTTGTGAACACCCGCACCCTGGGACCAGAGGGCAGGTCGAAAGTCAGTGGGACAAACTGGAAGTGAATTTTCTGCCACTACAAAGCATAGAAAGCGCTAATGAGATGGGAACATGCAAATGGGCATTTTGGATGTCTATAAAATGTCCCCCTATATCTCACTGAGGCTATTACACCCCCCCCCCCTCCATCCTTAGTAGTGAGGGTGCCCCTTTATTTGGAGAAGGCCTAGTGGCCTTTGTGGGCCAAGCCTTTAGGTGAATGAAGGGCTAGATTTTTAAGTTAGAGTGGACAGGTGCTCTTCATTTAGAGATGCTAGGAGTTGCTGAGGAGGTTTGTTTTGAAATCTTTCACTGTGGAAGTAAAACCTTCCCAACGATGACCTCCTCAATTAATTGGTTAAGTGGCTCCCCCAAATGTGTGAGGTGCCTTTTTGCAGGCAGTTCCAGCTGTCCAAGCTTTAAGCCATGTCTGTACATGTGAATGGAGATTCTTATTATTCTGGAGATTTGTCTTGCGACATGTTCTGGGGCATCCACACAAAAAAAGCTGAGAAAAGGGGTAACTGCTCTGTAAATAGAAACAAGGGGTTAATCAAGCGCACTCTGGATACAGGTGTATGGAGAACTAATATATAAATGGGGGGGGGAATTGGGATAAACGATCAAAGGAAAATTAATGATATTAATAAATAGTATGTATATACTTTAGAGTATATGACTGTCAGTCCATATGTGAATAAAAAACGAACTGATCCGCAGAGATGGCTGCCAGCTAGCAGATAGAAAAGATCTGAAACAGCAGAAAGCAGAAAAGCAGCGACTAAGCGTAGCAGTAAATCTAGTTTTATTTTTGAAATACACAATAGCTAGAGATACACTCACAAACGAGCGTGATAGTTAGGCTTATCTGTAATTGGGTCACCTGTAATTGGTGGTTGTCCTAGTCCAGGTGGCTGCAGTTTGACATACTAAAATTGCAGCAAGAACTGGTTGCAAGGCTGGGCCTGACAGGTTAACCCACTCCATACAGGGCACTTTCACCCCCTTCCTGCCCAGGCCATTTTTCAGCACTGTCACACTTTGAATGAATTGCACGGTCATGCAACACTGTACCCAAATACATTTTTACTAATTTTCTTCACACAAATGGAGCTTTCTTTTGGGGGTATTTAATCACTGCTGGGTTTTTTATTTTTTACAAAAAAAACAAAAAAAAAAAAACAAGCATTTTGAAAAAATTAATAAAAAGGTTTCTTATTTTCTGTAAATTAGTAATTGTTCCCCTTCACTGATGTGCGCTGATGAGGTGGCACCTTATGGGCACTGATTAGGTAGCACTAATATGCTGCACTGATGGGCTCTGAAGGGCATGCACTGACTGGCATTACTAATGGGCTGTAATCGGGGCACTGATTATCTGTCCAGGTGTCCCCTGCGAGGAGATGCTGCTGATCCGCTCTCCTCGTCACACACTGTCAGTGTGATCTGATGAGAGCTGATCACTGGCACTTCCATGTGACCGGCTGTGATTGGACACAGCCGATCACATGGTTGAAGAGCCAACTCATCGGCTCTTTACAGAGATAGGGGGTCGCACAGTGTCCTAGGAACACAGTACAGCCCCGCAAGAGCAGATGTTTTGGGGCAACATCAGATGATGTCCACCCAGAACGAGAGCCGCACTGCTCCTCCGTCATTTGACAGCAGGCAGGCGGGTAGCAAGTGGTTAAAGACCATTTTTAGGAGCGTCTTAAATTTACTATCTGCAGAATCTTTGAAAGACCGAACATATTCAATAGGGACAGTGAGATGTTTGTTTAGGACAGAGACAGTGGGATCAAACAAAGGAATTGCTCACTTCTTTGTAATCTTTTCCCACTGAACAGAGTTCTGCAAAAAACTTGGGAGGGAGTGAAAAATAGGATTTTTTGTACTCACCGTAAAATCCTTTTCTCTGACATCCATGGACTGACACGGTGTCTCTTTACACTTTACACGTGGGTTATGTCCCTGCTTGCAGGAGAAGACCTAGGCAGAATGTGAAATGTTATACATACATTCCAAAAGCCAGAGCTGAACAGCCCCACCCAGGGGGCGGTCCCTCCGTACATAACCCTCCCACTACAGTCAGCAGACTTCAGTTCGTAACAAAGCAGTACAAACTTAAAAGGAAGGGTGGGTGCCGTGTCAGTCCATGGATGTCAGAGAAAAGGATTTTACGGTGAGTACAAAAAATCCTATTTTCTCTTACCATCCATGGACTGACACGGTGTCTCTTTACACTTTACACGTGGGATGTCCCAAAGCAGTGTCAAGAGGGATGGGAGCAGTATAAATGGAAAAACCAAAACTTTCACTCCAATAAGGCAGAGCTCCTCAACGGAGGAGTCGCAACTTTAAACAGCGGCCTGCGGCCGAAGGAAGCATCCGAAGATGCAGCCACATTAACCTTATAAAACTTAAAAGGCATCAACAGACGACCAGGTCGCCGCCTTGCACACTTGTGCAACCGACGCTTGATGTCGGGAAACCCAGGAAGCACCAATTGTCCTGGTGGAATGCGCCGTAACCGGAAAGGGAGGCGCCCACCCTTTGAGAGCATAGGCTTGAATGACGGTTTGTCCGATTCCCCTAAAAATGATGGCAGACGAAACCGATTGGCCCTGTTATGGACCAGAGACAGTCACAAATAGTGAGTCGGACTTCCGAATAGAAGCAGTAGCAGACAGGTACACCCGTAAGGCTCGTACCACCTCCAATATGTGCAGCGCAAACTCTCTGGGATGCGATGGGTGAGGACACAAGGACAGGAGGGTAATGTCCTCATGTAGGTGAAAGGTAGACACCACCTTTGGCAAAAAAGGAAGAAGGTCGCGGATGCAACACCGCCTTATCCTTATGGATGACTAAACATGGCGACTTGCAGGACAAAGCCGCCAACTCAGACACTCGTCAAACAGAAGTGATTGCCACTAAAAAGGCCACCTTCTGAGACAAGAAGGGAATATCCCGGATATTCCCAAAAGGAGGTTCCTGGAGGACCGAGAGCACCAAATTCAGATCCCACGGTGGGAGAGGAGGCTTGACAGGAGGGAGCACATGGCGAACCCAACACAAGGTGCTAACCAAGAAAATGACCCGCTAGAGGTCGCTGAAAGAAGACGGCCAAGGCCGAAATCTGATCCTTGATGGTACTCAAAGCAAGCTTTTGGGTCACTCCACACTGCAGAGGACGCAGGATTCTGGGGACGGAATACGTCCAAGGACGCCAGTCCAGCGCTTCGCACATGGCGATATAAGCTTTCCAGGTACGGTGATCGATCTGCCTGGAGGAAGACTTCCGTGTCCTTAACATGGTCAAAATGACCGAGTCCGAGAGACCTTGGTCCCTCAACACCTGGCTTTTAACAGCCCTGCCGTTAAAGCCAGAGACTGTAAGCCAGATGAAGCATAGGACCTTGAGACTGAAGGTCCTCCCCCATCGGCAACCGCCAGGGAACGTCCGCGACGAGACGTACCAGATCAGCGTACCAGTGATGCTGCGGCCAATCCGGAACAATTAGGATCGCCGTAGTTTATATCAGGCGATAAGGACCCTATGGGGCCACCAACGCATCCGAGGCATCGCCCAAGGATCCCTGGATCTGGCCACAACCTTGACCCTTGCGATTGAGTGGAAAGGCCAGCAGGTCCACATCCGGCGTGCCCCACCGTCGGTAAAGGAGTTGAAATATGCAAGGACCACTCTTCTTGGTCCGGTGTCTGGCGATTGGCGACTCAGATAGTCCGCCTGCCCATTGTCTATGCCCAGAATGTAAAATGGCCTACAGAGCCGGCACGTTTCTTCCGGCCCACTTCAGGATACGGACTACCTCGGAAGCCGCAGCTGAGCTCCGAGTTCCCCCTTGATGGTTTACATACGCCACCGCCGTGGCGGTGTCCGACTGGCTCCTGATGGAGCGACCCCGTACTCTCTCTGACCTGAGGAGAGACACAGTCCGATGGCCCGTATTACCAGAACAGTGATTGGTAAACGGGCTCGTCCGGAGTCCAAGGAATGAGCCGACAGGACTCCCCAGACTTCACCCCAGCCCGTCAGGCTGGTGTCCGTCGTGAGTACCGTCCAGTGGATGGGAGGGGAACGCCTTTCCGGACCAAAGAGCCGAGGATCTCAACCACCATGTCAGGGGCCCCCTGACCAGGTGAATCACCTGGATCTGAAGATCCAAGGACAACGGGGATTTGTCCCAGGTGGACAAGATCTCCTTCTGCAATGCCCTGGTGTGTGATTGGGCATACGGAACGGCCGCGAAGGAGGCCACCACGAGTCTCTGGACTCTCATGCAAAAAACGGATTGACAACCATTTTTGGGATGTCAGCACCCGCACCGCAGACTGAAGTGTCAGCAACTTCTCCAGAGGTAGGATACCTTTGCCTCCAAGGAGTCCAGAATCAGAACTAGATACTCCAGACACTGAGTCGGGACCAGGACTGACTCCTGAATGTTCAGGAACCACCCGAGTCCCTGAGGGTCTAATTGACGATAGTCACCTTTCCTCTAAGTCTGATCCACTTTCTGCTCTTAGCAGAAGATCGTCCAGATAGCCCACGACAGCAATACCTCGCTGTAACAGAAGGCTAGAACCGGAGCAAACACCTTGGTGAACACCCTTGGTGCCGAGGCTAGGCCGAAAGGAAGAGCCACAATCGATAGTGGACTTCGCTGATTGCAAAGTGCAGAAACTTCCGGTGACTTGCGCAGATCGGAACATGCAAGTAGGCGTCCTTGAAGTCCAAGGACGCCAGAAGAAAATCCCTTTGGTGGAGTGTAGCGATCACCGTGCGAATGGATTCCATGCGGAATTTCTGCACCTTCTCGAAGGCATTCAGGGCCTTGAGGTCCAGGATAGGTCGAACCACGTCCTACCTTTGGGACGACAAACAGATTCGAGTAGAATCCCTGAAAACTCTCCTGTGACGGAACCGGCACAATCACTCCGGACCTGATCAAATCCTGTACAGCCCCCAAGAGGGCTGCCCGACAGGTAGGAAGGAGAGGAAGATTTGAGGGAAAGAATCTGTCTGGGGGCCAGAATCGGAATACTATCCTGTATCCTGAGGTGACCTCCTCGCACACCCACCAGTCGGAGATTCGGGAGGACCACCGATTCGTGACCTGCGAAGTCGTCCCCCCACCCCAGAGTCGGGCGGAGGCAAGACTTCACGCGGAGGCGGGCTCGGGAGCCGCTTGTTTGGCTTACGCACCCAGAGGCGCTTGTGCCCACCAGCCGCACTCCGTCAGTCTGGGAGGACCTACCTGTGGACCCGACTGACGAAAAAACCCCTTGTTTGCTGGAAAGGAAAAGGCCCTGTTTGCGGCGGGCCCCCTTACCCTTGCCAGTCTAAGGAAGAAGAGTGCTTTTACCTCCCATGACATCCTTGACGATGACATCCAGAGCAGCACCAAAAAGTCTACCACCTATAAAAAGGTAGATACGTCAGGAGCTTCTTAGAGGCTAGGTCAGCAGACCAGCATTTCAACCAGATAAGACGACACCATACCACCGTCGGGATAGAGGCCCTGGATGTTAAAGGGCCCGCGTCCAACGTGGTGTCACACACATAAACCAGGCCCTGCCCAGTTGGTGGGCCAGAGTAACTGTGTCTGGAGGAAGATTATGCTCCTGTACAGCTAGGTGCAACATTTTTGCCCAACCTGTAAGTGTTTTAAAACACAAGGGTCGCCGCTACCACAGGCCGTAGGGCGGATCCCAACAAGGCAAACATGGCTATGCGCACCACTTCTGACCTCCTGTCAGTGGGGTCCTTAATGCAGGAGTCCCCTCCATCGGGAGAGTGGTGGCCTTGTTCAACAGGGCGACTGGAGGGTCGACCACTGGGGGAGAGGCCCACTTTTTAAGTAGGGCATCTTCAAAGGGGTATCTGATAGACAAACGCCGCGGGACCATAAAAAATTCTTCTGCGGCTTTTTCCAGACCTTATCAATGAGCTTGTCAAAGAAAGTACAATGGAAAAAAAACCTTTAGAAGACCTGGCCTTAAAAGAACCAAAGGAGACAGTATCCGCCTGAGGTTCTGCATCCGCAGCATTTGAGCTTGAGAGTGTCCCTCACCGCAGTCATGAGCACACTAACAAGCGCCCTGTCATTTACTGACTCAGAACTGGAGTTTCCCTCATAAGGAATGTCCTGTTCAAAACCATCCATACATCCAGAACTAGGGTCCTGAGCGATAGTGGCTAGGCCCATATCTGAATCAGCGCACTGCCCTCGAGTAGATAAAGTGGGGAGAGGGCGCCTTTTTTGTACCTTGTGCTTGCACACAGCTCCCATCCTGGTCAGAAATTGATTCCAGGGCTGCCCACAACAGGTCCATAGGGACCGCAGGTGCTGAAGCACTGCCTGTTGCCACTGACATTTTTAGGGGAAGCTGGTGACACAGACTCCATATTGTCCCCCTCTGAGACTCTCTCAGATAAAAAGTCCACCCACAGGCTGTGCTGACTGAGGAGGGGGCGCCCAGGGGACCCACCAAACCGGACCAGGGACCGCTTAGTTCCGCTGTCTGTACCGCGCTGTGTCAGCGCTGGTGAGCTCTGAGGAGATTTGCGCTGCTACAGCAGCGCTAGAGGCCAAACTAGTGCTGAAAAGCGCGCGGGCTACAAGAAAATGGCCGCCGCACTTCACTGAGGCGATCCGCGGCAAGATGGCCGCCATGACGCAGTTAAAATGAAACAGCACACACGCACAGCGCCACTCGGCGCTCAGGCCCCAAAAAAAAAAAAACACACAAAAAAGCCCCAAAGCATACATTGCAGACCAGCATGAGCCCCCCAAGAACAGTGTGACCCCCAAGCACCCCACACAGCCAGCGCCAGTAATGGTGACAGAGAGCGACAATAAAATACAGGGGGAGACAGGGAAAATCCCCCACAGAGAAACACACAGCCTTTTGTACTCACCTGCAGGCAGGAGAGACTACTTACCCGTCCCCTGAGGGACACACTGGTGTTTCTGACAGGACTATCACAGTGCAGTACTGAGTAGCTGTCGGCCCGGTCCACCGTGAAAGATACAGTCAGTCAGGAGCTGTTCAGTCTTGAGAGGACCGTGGGAGCATGAAAGCAAACCCGGCCACCCCTGGAGTCATGGGGCCTGTCGTGAACTGAGTCTCACGCACAGAAGGCGAGGATCAGCACGCTCGATGGTCGGACAGGGAAGACTACGAGGATATCTTGTACCCAACCTGTTGCCCAGCCGACAGTTGATAGAAGATTCTCAAAAATAAAATAAAAAAGAATTCCAAAAAGGAATAAAATAGGTCAGGAGACTGGCTCCTGAGGGAGCCACGTCTTCTCCTTCTGCTAGGCAGAAAAAAAACTGAAGTCTGCTGACTGTAGTGGGAGGGTTATGTACGGAGGGACCGCCCCCTGGGTGGGGCTGTTCAGCTCTGGCTTTTGGAATGTATGTATAACATTTCACATTCTGCCTAGGTCTTCTCCTGCAAGCAGGGACATAACCCACGTGTAAAGTGTAAAGAGACACCGTGTCAGTCCATGGATGGTAAGAGAAATCATTTTAGAAATTAACCCAATCGTCATAGACTGAACATTCTATCTTCTCATGAACAGGAAAGGTTTTGCAGATCTTTGTCCCAGAGGGCCAAGTCAAGACAGAGGAGAGTCAAGTTGCACAATGCAAAGGCTTTTACGTACAGAGGCAACAAATCATGTTGCGTAAATCTCCCTCTTTAACCACTTTAAAACTAGGCACTTACGCACCTTCCTGCCCAGGCCAATTTTCAGCTTTCAGCGCTGTCGCAATTTGAATGACAATTGCGCGGTCATGCTACATTGTACCCAAACAAAAATATAATTTTGTTCCCACAAATAGAGCTTTCTTTTGGTGGTATTTGATCACCTCTGCGATTTTTATTTTTTGCGCAACAAATTAAAAAAAAAGACCGAAAATGTAGAAAAAAAAAAAAAAAAAAAAAAGAAGGATTTTACGGTGAGTACAAACAAAAAAAATAAAAATCCTTTCTCTGACGTCCATGGACGGACACAGCTCCTTAATTCTTGACAGTTGGGTTATGTTCCTGTTCTATAGGAGAGGACTAGGCAGAACATGTTAGATATTAAATACATGTTACGTTAACAGAGTTAAACAGCCCGGTCCAGTGGGCGGTCCCTGCAGTCAGCAGCTCAGTTCGTAAAAAAGCAGTACAAACCAAAAAAGGAGGGGTGGGTGCTGTGTCCGTCCATGGACGACAGAGAAAAGGATTTTACGGGGAGTACAAAAAATCCTATTTTCTCTTTTTGTCCATGTACGGACACAGCTCCTTAATTCTTGACAGTTGGGACGTCCCAAAGCAGTGTCAAAAAACGAGGGGTGGGAACAGTAATCCAAAAAACAATTTCACCCCAAACAAACAGAGCTCCTCAACGGAGGAGTTGCAACCTCAAACAGCTGCCTCCAAAACTTTGCGGCCGAAGCTAGCATCCCAAGATGCACTCACATCAACCTTGCAAAACTTTGAAAAAGTGTGACCAGGTCGCCGCCTTGCACACTTGTGAAACAGACGCTTGATGTCGGAAAGCCCAAAAGGCACCAATAGCCCTGGTAGAAAGCGCCGTGACAGGAAAAGGAGGCGCCCACCCCTTAAGGACATAGGCCTGGATGACGGTCTGCCTGATCCACCGAGAAATGGTGGCCGACGAGACCGCCAGGCCTTTCTGCAGACCAGACACCAACACAAACAGTAAGTCAGACCTCCAGAACAGAGCCGTAGCCAACAGGTACACCCGCAAGGCACGTACCACATCTAAAGAATGCAGCGCAACCTCCTTGAAATGCGATGGCTGAGGACACAAGGATGAAAGTACAATGTCCTCATTCAGGTGAAAGGCCGAAACCACCTTTGGAAGAAAGGAAGGCTGTGGGCGTAGCACCGCTTTGTTCTTATGGAGGACCAAATATGGGGACTTGCAAGACCAGGCCACCAATTCAGAAACCCTCCTGATGGATGTAATGGCTACTAGGAAGGCAACCTTCTGAGAGAGCATCAAAAGAGGAATTTCTCTGATGTCCTCAAAAGGGAGGTTTCTGAAGTACCGAGAGCACCAGATTCAAATCCCACAGAGGTAGTGGTGGTCGAACCGGAGGAGCCAATGTCATGTCGGACCCCTTGCACAAAACGTACTCACCAATGAATGAGCCGCCAGGGGTCGCTGAAAGAAAACAGCTAAGGCTGAAATCTGACCCTTAATGGTGCTTAACCACTTCCCACCTGGTCAATAGGAGATTGACGTCCGGGAAGTGGTTGTGTTATCCTGACTGGACGTCTATTAACGTCCTGCAGGATAATAGCCGCAACGCGCCCGGGGGGGGGGGGGCGCGCATCGCAGCGATCGGTGGAGCGGTGTGTCAGTCTAACCCACCGCTACACTGATCTCGGTAAAGAGCCTCCGGCGGAGGCTTTTTACCACGTGATCAGCCGTGTCCAATCACGGCTGATCACGATGTAAACAGGAAGAGCCGTTGATCGGCTCTTCCTCACTCGCGTCTGACAGACGCGAGTAGAGGAAAGCCGATCGACGGCTCTCCTGACAGGGGGGGTTCGCGCTGATTATCAGCGCAGCCCCCCCTCGGGATGACCACACTAGACCACCAGGATGCCGCCCAGGACCACCAGGGAAGCACCCAACATGTGGATGGCCAGGTAAGTCCCCCATGGCCATCCACATGTATAAAAATATGCCTAACTTATGCCAATCAGTGCCCACAAATGGGCACTGACTGGCACCATCTTGGCACAATTTTTTTGTGATGCCCAGCAATGCCACCCATCAGTGGCACCCACCAGTGGCACCCGTAAGTTCCCATCATTAGTTCTCATCAGTGCCCATCAGTGCAGCCATATCAGTGCCCGTCATTGAAGAAGAAAACATACTTATTTACCAAAAAAATTTACAGAAACAAAGAAAAACGTATTTTTTTCAAAATTTTCACTTTTTTTTATTTGTTGTGCAAAAAATAAAAAATAAAAAAATCACAGAGGCGATCAAATACCACCGAAAGAAAGCTCTATTTGTGGGAACAAAATGATAAAAAAAATTATTTGGGTACAGTGTAGCATGACCGCGCAATTGTCATTCAAATTAGGACAGCGCTGAAAGCTGAAAATTGGCATGGGCAGGAAGGTGTATAAGTGCCTGGTATTGAAGTGGTTAAGGCAAGTTTCTGATCCACTCCACGCTGTAAAAACAGCAGGATCCTGGAAACCGAATATGCCCGTGGACGCCACTCCATCCCCTCACACATAGATATGTAGGCTCTCCACGTGCGATGGTAGATCTTCCTAGAAGAGGATTTCCGTGCCTTCAACATGGTTGAAATGACTAAATCCGACAGGCCTCGGTCCCTTAGTGCCTGGCTTTCAATAGCTATGCCGTTAAAGCCAGCGACTGTAAAGCAGGATGAAGAATGGGACCTTGCGAGAGAAGGTCCTCCCGCATCGGCAGTCGCCAAGGTGCATCCGCCACCAGGCGCACAAGGTCGGCGTACCAGGGACACCTGGGGCCAATCCAGGGCGATGAGAATCACCGGAATCCCCTCGGTCTCTACTCTGCGGAGCAGACGAGGAAGCAACTTCAGTGGGGGGGGCATAAATTAGCCGATACTGACCCCACGGGGCGTCTGCCCAGGGATCTCTGGACCTGGCCACGAACCTCGACACCTTGCGATTGAGATGAGAAGCCAGGAGATCCACCTCTGGCGTGCCCCATCTCCGGCAAAGGAGTTGAAATACCTCCGGATGTAACGACCATTCCCCTTGGTCCAGCATCTGGCGACTCGGATGTAAACTGCCGATAGAGCCGGCACGCTCCTTTCCGCCCACCGCAGGATGCGAGCTGCAGCCGAGCTTCTTGTTCCTCCTTGATGGTTGATGTATGCCACTGCCGTGGCGTTGTCTGACTGGATGCCCTTGTAGCCTCTGTGACCAATTGGAGAGAGACAGCCTGATCGCCCGGAGTTCCAGGACGTTACATAGTTACATAGTTAGTCAGGTTGAAAAGAGAAAGTCCATCCAGTTCAACCATAAAAAAAAAAAAAAAAAAATATAATATCGTGCAATCCCATATACCCAATTCTATACCCACAGTTGATCCAGAGGAAGGCAAAAAACCCCAGAAGAGCATGATCCAATTTGCTACAGCAGGGGAAAAAATTCCTTTCTGATCCCCCGAAAGGCAATCGGATTTACCCTGGATCAACTTTACCTAGAACTGTTAGTACTCAGTTATATTATGTACATTTAGGAAAGTATCCAGGCCTTTCTTAAAGCAATCTACTGAGCTGGCCAGAACCACCTCTGCAGGGAGTCTGTTCCACATTTTCACAGCTCTTACTGTGAAGAAACCTTTCCGCATTTGGAGATGAAATCTTTTTTCTTCTAGACGTAAAGAGTGCCCCCTTGTTCTCTGTGTTGACCGTAAAGTGAATAACTCAACACCAAGTTCACTATATGGACCCCTTATATATTTGTACATGTTAATCATATCCCCCCTTATTCTCCTCTTCTCAAGAGTGAATAAATTCAGTTCCTCTAATCTTTCTTCATAGCTGAGCTCCTCCATGCCTCTTATCAGTTTGGTTGCCCTTCTCTGCACTTTCTCCAGTTCCCCGATATGCTTTTTGAGAACTGGTGCCCAAAACTGAACTGCGTATTCCAGATGAGGCCTTACTAATGATTTGTACAGGGGCAAAATGATGTCTCTCTCTCTGGAGTCCATACCTCTCTTAATACAAGAAAGGACTTTGCTCGCTTTGGAAACCACAGCTTGGCATTGCATGCCATTATTGAGCTTATGATCTACCAAAACCCCCAGATCCTTCTCCACTACGGATCCCCCCAGTTGTATTCCCCCTAGTATGTATGATGCATTCATATTCTTAGCCCCCAAGTGCATAACTTTACATTTATCAACATTAAACCTCATCTGCCACAGTCGCCCAATTCGACAGGGCATCAAGGTCGGCTTGTAAATTGGCGACATCCTGTAAGGACGTTATTCCACTGCATAGCTTGGTGTCATCTGCAAAGACAGAAATGTTACTTTTGATCTCAGACCCAATATCATTTATAAAGATATTAAAAAGTAAGGGTCCCAGCACTGAACCTTGGGGTACACCACTGATAACCTTAGACCATTCAGAGTAAGAATCATTAACTACTACTCTCTGAATTCTGTCTTTTAGCCAGTTTTCTATCCATTTACAAACTGATATTTCCAATCCTGTAGACTTTACCTTACACATGAGCCGTGTGTGGGGAACTGTATCAAACGCTTTTGCAAAATCCAAGTATACCACGTCCACCGCCACCCCTTTGTCCAAGGTCTTACTTACCTCTTCATAAAAAGAAATCAGGTTTGTCTGACAACTTCTGTCTTTCATGAATCCATGCTGTCTGTTGCTTAAATAGTTTTTTTCCCCAGCAAGAACTCATCTATGTGGTCTTTTATTAATCTCTCCAGTATCTTCCCAACTATAGAAGTTAAACTAACAGGTCTATAGTTACTTGGTAAAGACTTTGTTCCCTTTTTAAATATAGGCACCACATTGGCCCTGCGCCAAACCAGTGGTACTATTCCTGTCATTAATGAGTCCCTAAAAATTAGATACAATGGCTTTGAAATTACAGAGCTCAATTCTTTTAGGATCCGTGGGTGTATGCCATCTGGTCCAGGTGCTTTATCCACCTTAATTCTGTCTAAATATTTCTGGACCATATCACTTTTGAGCCATTGTGGATTTGGGGCTGTGTCACTACCACCCCCATTATGGACATGAACTCCCCCATGCTCCATTGTATACACAGAGCTGAAGAAAGTATTTAAATAAATTAGCCTTCTCTTTGTCCCCAGTCACCCACTCTAGATTATTTTGTAAAGGGCCTACATGCTCAGACTTGACCTTTTTAGTATTAATATATTTGCAGAATTACGTTGATCGGCAGTTGGGTTTCGTCCGGAGACCAATCGGCCCTGGGACGCCTGAACCCCCCCAACCGGTCAGGCTGGCGTCCGTCGTGATCACAGTCCAATGAAAGGGGAGGAACGTCTTCCCGGACCGAAGAGCCGGGGATCTCAGCCACTAACTCAGAGAGGCCCTGATCTGACAATCCAGAGACAACGGAGATTTGTTCCATTTGGAGAGAATCTCCCTTTGCAAGACCAGAGTGTGGAATTGGGCAAACGGCACTGCCTTGAAAGAGGCTACCATGGAGGCCCAGGACTCGCATGCAAAAAACGGAGAGAGGACCATTTGCGGGATGTCAACAACCTCACCGTAGTCTGGAGTGTCTGCAACTTTTCCAATGGAAGAAAGACTCTGGCCTCCGAGGATTCCAGAATCAACCCCAGGTACTCTAGGCGCTGGGTCGGTACTAACACCGAATTCTGGAGGTTCAGTACCCAACCAAACTCCCGGAGGGTCTGACTGGCTATAGCCACGTCCTCCTCTAATTCTGAGCTTGAAGCAGCTCTCAGAAGAAGAAGATCGTCCAAGTAGCCCACGTTAGCAATGCCGCGCCGTCTCAGCAAAGCTAAAATCGGGACAAGCACCTTGGTGAAAACTCTTGGTGCCGACGCTAGGCCAAAGGGAAGGGCCACAAATTGATAGTGGTCTTCGCCGATCGCAAAGCGCAGGAACCTCTGATGCCTCACGCAGATGGGGACATGCAAGTATGCATCCCTGATATCCAAGGACGCCAGGAGGTCCCCCGGATGGAGCGCAGCAACCACCGAACTAATCGATTACATCCGGAACTTTTGAACCTTTACAAAGGCATTGAGGGCCCTGAGGTCCAAGATTGTGGTCCCAAAGAAGGACGGAGTCCGTCCAAACAGATTTGAGTAGACACCCTGAAACCTGTCCTGCGGTGGTACGGGCAAGATTACCCCGAACCTCAACAAGTCTTGCACTGCCCCCAGCCGGGCAGTCCGACGAGCCGGAAGGAGAGGCAGATTTGAGGGAAAGAATCTGTTTGGTGGACAAGAAAGAAACTAACTAACTATCTTGTACCCTGAAGTGACCACCTCACAGACCCACTGGTCGGAGAGTAGGGAGGTCCATCGAGCTGCAAACCCGCGAAGCCGTCCCCCCACCCAGGAGTCGGGTGGGGGCAAAACTTCATGCGGAAGCAGGCTTGCTTGCTTGCTGGGCTTGCGCACCCAGGGGCGCTTCTGTCCCCCAGCTGGACCTTTTTCCGCTTGGGAGGGTCTGCCAGCAGGTCCTGACTGACGAAAATACCGCTTCTGTGTGGGAAAGGAGGGCCCCGGCTTACGGTGCAGCTCTTTTCCTTTAGTGGACTGAGGGAGAAGTGTGCTTTTACCTCCAGTGTAATCTTTAATGATATCGTCCAGTGAGGCACCAAAAAGCCTCCCACCCTTGAAAGGCAAAATCATCCAGTTTTCTTGGACGCTTGGTCAGCGGACCAGCATTTTAGCCATATCAGGCGGCGCAATACCACCGCAGATACAGAAGCCCGGGAGATTAAAGGGGCCGCATCCAGGGTTGCATCAGATGTACACAAGTCCCTGAACCAACTGTTCAGCCAGTGACACACATTCAGGAGGGAGCTGATGCTCCTCCACTGTCTGGTGCAATATTTTAGCCCACTCAGTGAGTATCTGAGACACCAGGGTTGCAGCCAAAATAGACCCTAGCATGCTGAACATGGAGCGGGTCACCGCTTCGGACTGCCTATCAGTAGGGTCCTTAAAGGCAGGGGTCCCCTCTACCAGGATAGTGGTTACTTTATTTAACCGAGAGACTGGTCAACGACCGGAGGAGAAGCCCACTTTTTCAAAAGGTATTCCTCAAATGGGTAACGGACCGCCATGTGCTGAGGGACTGCAAAGGACCTCTGCGGCCGTTCATATTCCTCATCTATGAACTTGTCAAAGAAATCAACATAAAGGAAAAACCTTAACAGAGCGGGTCGGTTTGTGCAACCCAAAAAGGGACAGACCCTGCTGTCGAAGTCCCAGCTGTATCTTCCAGCATGAGAATGTCCCTCACAGCATGGATAAGCGCACTTACAAATGCCCTATCTTGAGCTGACCCGGACGAGGGGGTCCTCCTCACTGGGAAGGTCCTGGTCCGCATCCTCTGACACACCAGAACTGGGGTCCTGAGCCGCAACCAGGCCCGAATCTGAGTCAGAACGTTCCCCAGGAGATGGCACGGGAAGGGGCCGCTTAGTACCCCCCTTGTGCCGCACGCCGCTTCCACCCTGGCAACAAATGACTCCAGGACTGCCGACAAAGCATCCATGGGAACAGCAGGTGTAGGGGCACCGGTTGCTGCCTCTGGAATGTTTGGGGGAAAAAACGCCAGCTTTTTGCTCCATATTGCCCACGGACAGTCCTTAGGGACTTAGTCAAGACCTGACAAAAAAAAAAAAAAATGGGCGGAAAAGGAGCATGCCGGCTCTATCGGCAGTTTACATTCCGGGCATGGAAATTTTACAATACTAAGCATAGACACCTAAAAAATGGCGGCCAAAAACGAGGTGGACGAGAAGGCCGCAGCGGAGGCTTCTGTGAGAAACTTTCCCCCCACAGAGAACAAGCCTGGACACCCCCCACAGCCGGGACCTGGAGCCCCCCTACAGGTATACCCTTGGTTGCAGCGAGCCCTGCAAGGGGAGGAGGAAAAAAGGGGTGACAGAGGGAGAGAGGGGAGGGAAATTGAACCCCCAAACGACCCCCTTGGGAATGCCCAGCTGTTCCATCCCACCGAGGCAGGAGGAACTGTACTTACCCGTCCCTGCGAGGACCTGCTGGTGCGTTCCTGACAGACCTACAACCGAGCAGTACGGAGTAGCTGTCGGCCCGGTCCACCGTGACAGACAGCAAGCAGCCCGGTCATATATGAACCCTGGAGCAAAGCTCACCGGCCACCCCTGGAGCCATGGGGTATGTCATGGTCGACCCCGCACGTAGCTAAGGCCTGCTCACGCTTGATGGCCAGACTGGAGAGACTACAAGGATCTATAATATCCATCATGTCACCCAGCCGGCAGTTGATGGAAGATTTCTCAAAAGAAAATCAAAAAAAATTTCTTCCGAACCCTGGGCCCAAAAGGGAGCCAGGTCCTTCTCTACTAGGCAGAAAAAAACTGAGCTGCTGACTGCAGGGCGGAGGGTTATGTCTGGAGGGACCGCCCCCTGGGCAGGGCTGTTCAACTCTGTTAAAGTAACATGTATTTAATATCCAACATGTTCTGCCTAGTCTTCTCCTATAGAACAGGAATATAACCCAATGGTCAAGAATTAAGGAGCGGTGTCCGTCCATGGACGAAAAGAGAAATAATGTTTCTTTGTTTCTGTTAATTTTTTTTGTAAATAAGTAAGTTTTCTTCTTCAATGACGGGCACCGATGGGCACTAATGAGGTGGCACTGATGATGGTCACTGATAGGCGGCACTCAGAGGTGGCATTGCTGGGCATCTTTTTCGTCCATGTTTCCAGTCAGTGCCCATTTGTGGGCACTGATTGGCATCTATTGCGCTTATTTAATATGTGGATGGCCATGGGGTACATACCTGGCCATCCACATGTTGCCCGCTTCCCTGGTGGTCCAGTGTGGGCATCCGCGCGGGGGGGGGCTGCACTGATAAACAATCAGCGCGAACCCCCCCCCCGATCGGCTCTCCTCTACTCGCGTCTGTCAGATGCGAGTGAGGAAAAGCCGATCAACGGCTCTTCCTGTTTACATCGTGATCAGCCGTGATTGGACATGGCTGATCACGTGGTAAAGAGCCTCCGTCGGAGGCTCTTTACCGAGAGCGGTGTAGTGGTGTGTCAGACTGACACACCGCACCACCGATCCCTGGGGCGCGTGGCGGCTGTTATTCTGCTGGACGTCATATGACGCCCAGTCAGTATAACGCAACCACTTCCCGGATGCCAATCTGCTATTGACCGGACGGGAAGTGGTTAATATAGTGACACTTTGGAAAAGAGCAGTCTTCCGCAGCTTCCTCCGATACTGACTCAATATCCTCTTCCTTGCTAAAAAAAAAAAAAAGAAAAACCTAAAACATCTAATAATTAAGCATACTGAAATCTATAACATTTTTGTTCTTCGGTAAAAACCCCCTCTAGGATGTCTGCAAAACAGCTAGTGAAAGTTCATCAGAAATATCCCCATGCAAAATATTCCCAGTAGAAAAATCTTATGCACTCACAGGAAGTTAAGATTTCCAGACTTTTATTTCTGGAACTGTACACCAGATATTAAAGTACAACAAAAATACAAAATAATGTTTAAAAAAAGAAAAAAGAAAAAAAAAAAGTCAGTGTTTATGTACAAATATTAAAACCAATGAACAGTGACCTCCTTGAGCCTTTGATACTAAAACGTTAATGTGATTGTCACCCAATGTTCCTGGGGATTATAGCAGTAATTCTGAAACTGGAAAAACACTGTCGATCCAACAGGAATATTCATACATATCTTAAATATACATGGCAAATTATTTCCATTTCTTTATTCTTAAAAAAATACCTCTCAGTAAATCAGGAGCCATTTAGATGGGTAAACTTTTCAGGTCTTAGAAAAAATAGAGCGTTCTAATTACTTGTATGAGGCGTCATATACGCTTAGGAAGCCTTGCAGGATAACAACTAAGGTTTTACTTTGATTATGGAGCAACTCGAACACAAAAAAAATAAACTTCTTGAAAATTCAGGTGTGAAGCATAGTAAGATGTTTGCAGATGAATAATAAAAAAAACAAAAAAATACCAGGAAATAAAACACTGCACAACTGTGAACATATTTATACACGCTTTAGTATTTTCTTAGAACTTTCTGCAAACCCTTCAAGTAAATTCAGAAAAAAATAAAATAAATGAAAAAACATTCATCATGAAAATTATGGACAGGCTGACAACTCGATGTACAGCTACAAAGAAGAAGAATGAGACTACAGAAAGTGGCAGTCTTATTTATAGGGAGGGTCATACACGTTCCATGCCTACAAATCGATGCTTTTTTTGTTTCAGATTTAACACTTTACACATAGGTTTATGGGCCCTAGTCTATGCTTGGTGGAGACAATCTCACCTATAGAAGAGAAAATTAAGCCATATTTACCACAAAACTAACTGTATAATCCAGGGGTAATACCCTAAGTGGTGACCAAAGACCTATAAAAATTACTACTCTGTGAATGCAAGAACTTGGTCGAAATGGTGGCCGTACAGCTAAACACAAGCAAATCTATACATTTGTGAGACTGTATCTGAGTTTTCAAATTATTTATATAGGATTTATATCATGCCAGAAGTTTGCACAGCGCTTTACAAAATGGAATAGTCAAATGATTCAAATTTAGCATTGCAAACTGCAGTCAACTTTGACAATATGACTTTATACAATTTGGTTTTGGATGAGTCCTAAAGACACCTGGGGCATAGAAGCCCAACATAATAGAATATGTAGAGCACATTTTCTTAATCCACTGTTTTTAGCTCATTCTGCCGTATGCAAACATTGTACATGTTCAGCTTGGTATCTAAAACCATCAGGCAAATTGATTGTATAAAAAGGAGTAATCAATTGATAGAGTGACTAAGACTGGATATATCACGGCAATGTACCATAGTGCACCGTATAGGTGTTTCGTAATAAGTGGCACCCTAATACATATATAATAGGAACAAATATAATGCATTGAAGGCCGATCTTAAATCACCTTCTATCCAGAAAATATATTTACTATAGTTTAAGACCAATATTTCACAAAATGAAGGTCGATCACCACACTAAGCCATTACATAAGGATTATTAGGACACTGACATCATTAGTCTCTAGTAAACCAAATGGCTGGATCTTTGCCCCGGTAACTAACCCTTACATAATTTGATGTCAGTTACTTAAACTGTAAAGCTGCGGAAGGATTATGACCCCCCCCTGGATAAGACAGTGCCAGACTACAGCAAAATGTGCCTTTTGAAAGCAAACGAGACCAAGGGCCTCACGTCTCTCTGGCAGCAAATTCTTCTTCCTTGTTTGGGGATTCAACATGTAAATGGGGATAGCGGGATTACTGCAGAAACAGTTTTCTCTCAGAAGTTAAGACGCTGCTGCTCCACAGACTTATAATAATCACTAGAAAAAGCCGATAGCCATTTACCAAACAGGTTTTCTTTTCTGTTTTTGGTTTGTCTGCATGAAATAAATGGCTGAAAAAAAAAAAAAAAAAATCACCGGTTTCCTAGGAGGAATTGTGCTTAACATTTCATTTCAAAAAGGCAAGATAGATAACATTTGTAAGTTTCTTCATGCCAAAGCTAAAGTGTACCTGTAATCTATTTGCAGTAAATGCAGCCATTTTGGATACAGTCTAGGAAACCATTATTTACCTCATTGTCTCAGTGATGTCACATATGCCAAATGCCCACATTAAGAAAAGGCCACAGGTACACGTTAAACAGTGCGCATGGAGGAACCTCAGGCTTGCCACACTGGTCTGCTATACTGTGCTTCTGTAAAAAGGTACAGCCAATAACACAAAATGTTTTGCATTTCATTTCTTTATAATTTAGTACAGGCCCATGTGGCAGCCAGAGTGACAATTTAAACAGAAAGCTCAGCTTTATTAAAAAGAACCAAAAAAAATAAAATAATAATAAATAGCTATTTTACATGGGTAAAGTTAATAGTGGTACACATTGTGTCACATTATGCATGCACAAAAATGTTACTATACACTGCAGGAAGTCAGAAAACAATTTTACAGAAATAGATATATCTAAGATAGAGAAATTTACAGATATTTACAAAATTCTTGCAATTATTGCCTCATCACGAGAATTAAGAGGTAAAGATTTAATGCTAGCTCACAGTTTCCAACACTCTTTTTGCCCACACAACCAGCAATGCAATACTTTGAAAAAAAAAAATTAAATACACAAAAGAGGGCGGGGAAACAGTTGCAACGGCAACCAGAAAGGCCTCACTTCTCGGCAGAGGGGTGCCAGGAAGAGAGACCTAAAAGGATCTGTAAGGCTTTACTAAACGGGGATAGGATTCATACACTAGAAGTAAACTAGCATTACAAAAAGGCATGTATCGCTAGCTCAACTTGTTACACCATCAAAAAGTATTTAGGTCAAAAATAAAAATACTTTTTTTTAATTATTATTATTATTCTGTTAAACCATTAAAGTGTCTGTACAAACTGCCGACAATCAAAACTACTGGCAAGAAACTCAAGACTGTCTTCATCTATGTTGAGATTCCAGCAATGCATAGATTCACTGAATATTACTGCATTTGCCATGGAGAATGATTATGTTTTGCTAAAAGTGCAACAGGTTGAGCATTCAGTCATCCTTAAGCAACCATGATTTCTAAACCACTGTAAGCCCATTTCTTGGAGAAAATAATATAAAAACAAACAAACAATCTAATGACTTTAAAGCGTATATAAAACCACAATCTAGATTTGGCATAATGCCTCACTGTATACCGTTTTCTTATTATCGACATTATTTGTGAACTTGTTGCCACATCTCTTACCCGGCGATCCTGCCAGTAAATGCGCTTTTTTGGTGAAGGCTGACAACACTACGCCACTGCCTCTCAGCTGTGGCATTGTCAAGCTTTCTGTGCATGCTCTTTCAGTTGGCTGTTGGGTTGCCCATCAGGCCTGCATGTTCCCCCTGTAGCTCAGTGACTGCAATGAAGGAGCGTGCATGACAAGTTGACCATGTTGCTGTAACATGCACAAATCCAGAATATTGCTGCACTTCTTGGTATCTTTATTGAAGCATTAAAATTACATCACAGGTATGACAGGAACATGAAAAAGGCGACGCGTTCTGTGCCAAATCCAATGCTTACTGATAACTAGAGCTGCATGATTGATTCTGGAAAAAATGAGAATCACATATTTTTTTGCCTAAGATAGAGATCAGGATTCTCGGTGTAACATCATCTTTCATATTATACAAAAATAAATTGGCTAACTTGACAGTTTAGTTTATTTTTTTAATTCATTGAAGTGTATTTTTTTTCCCATAAATTGTGTTTGAAAGACCGCTGCGCAAATACAGTGCAACATAAAATATTGCAACAACCGCCATTTTATTCTCTAGAGTCTTTGCTAAAAATATATAATGTCTGGGGGACCCAAGTAATTTTTTTTCAGAAAATACTGATTTTAACTTGTGTCAGAAAAAGGCTTTAAAGGGGTTGCTCCGCCGGAAAAAAAAAAAAATTAAAAGCCTACAGCTACAGCAGCTGCTGGCTTTTAATATTTGGACACTTACCTGTCCTGGAGTCCAGCGACGTCCGCAGCAGAGGACGAGCGACCGCTCGTCGCTCTGCTGCTCCCTCCGCCATCCTCGCTGAGGGAACCAGGAAGTAAAGCCCTGCGGCTTCATGCCCGGTTCCCTACGGCGCATGCGCGAGTCGCGCTGCGCCGTTCTGGTTGGTGCTCCTATGTTCTGGGAGCCGAGTGTCTCCCAGAACACCAAGGGAAGTCTGCGGGAAGTGACGTAACTCCCGCAGATTCCCGGAGACAGGACTCCCGGATGTGGGTGAAAATACCTGTCTTAGACAGGTATCTTCACCCCCCTCCCCCCTGAAAGGTGTCAATTGTGACACCGGAGGGGGGGAGGGTTCCAAATAGCAAAAGTTGCTATTTAGGGTGGAGCTCCACTTTAAGTACTTAAACTGACCGTGTTTACAGGCCGCAGTTCATTCCTTTGATCTAAAAGAACCAAACTTTACAAATGTTTCCTTTCATCTCCCAGTGCTGAGGAATGTTGATAAACATTTGCCTTGGTGGGTTTTTTTTGACAGCTGTGAGTTAGCAGAGAACGGCTCTGCACTTATATGAATGAATTGTGGAAATGGCAGATTAAGATCGTGAGGCGGGGTTGAATCAAGATCGCTCTACTACTTGTCCCCATCATCTGAGCCGTTCTGGCTGGGGGTTAGTCAGCCTGCTCGCCCCCTCCCTTGGGACTACATCCCTGCGGGGAGACGCTGTGAACACAGCGTCTCCCCGCAGGGATGTAGCCCCAAGGGAGGGGGCGAGCAGGCTGACTAACCCCCAGCCAGAATGGCTCAGATGATGGGGACAAGCTTACTGAGGAGGAACAGGAAGTGAGAAATTCAGACAAAAAGGAAAAAAAACATTTAGAAGGGAAATCAAAAGGAAAAAGGTAAGTGAACCAACAATGCACTAGCTTAAAGGAACCCATTTAGAAAATAAAAAACAAACCTTTACAACCCCTTTTAATGTTCCTGTCCTACCTGTGATATCATTTTAATGCTTCAATAAAGATACAAAAAGGTGTGCAACAATATTCCGGATATGTGCGTTACTGAATCTCCCAGACGAGCTGCGCAGGACCCTGGGTTCCCGTTCACAACATGCGAGTCGTTCACTCACCTAGATCGGTATTACTTTGGCTTTATTGACAGTGCTGCTGCTGCTGCTGACTGGGGGGAGGAAGGGGGCAGTGGGCTAGCGTCAGCCTTCAAACTGCAAATTCGCTTACTGGCAGGATCTCCAGGTGAGAAACATTTCAACAGTCACAAAAATGTACTTAAAAGAAAACTGTATACGAGAAGATTACAAAACAAACATACTAAAAAAATAAGAAAATAGATTCAGGGTTTACATACACTTTAAGCATGGACAAAGGCAGGAATTCATATTAAATACTACATAAAAATAAGCAAAAACATAAAACTAGGCAAAAATAAACTGCATACAGAACACGGGAAAGGTATGTTATTACCCACTGTTGATCAGCCTAATAAAGCCTGCAGTGTAAACTTAATTATCCTTCAAAAAACGTCAGTCGCTCAGGACCGGTTCCAATGCAGTTCACAGTAAGTTTAATAAATACCCTCCCTCTGAAAAATCTAGCTATTAACTATGCTCTCTGCACACTACCCCAAACGTGTGCCACGAATGAACGGTGAATGGACACATTCCTCGGATGGACTATGAGACGACATTCTCAACACTTGAGCCTATCTGGAGCAGCGGTAGAATAAAGAAGACAGTTGCAAAAAGTGTGCAGTGTGAAGGACTCTTTGGCAGAGGAGCACACAGGACATGTGCAGGGTTTTTTTTTTTTTCCTTTTAAAAATGATCTCTTCTGTGGCAAGTTTACAAAAGGAGCACACAAACTTAACACCTCCTGGCTAGGCCTGTAATGTATTGGTAAAGCTTTGGGCTGCTCAGCAGTATTTATGTATGGCCAATGACAAAAGGATTACCCTTCTAATATGATCGGTTATAAATAACGTGAATCACAGGTTAAGTAACTAGCAGTTCATGGCTGTATCTGATGCAACGAACAAGTAAAATGAGAAAGGGAGCAGTACATCCAGGCCTTGGTGAGAACCTCGCCCACCCACGCCAGTCTGAAAAGGTTCAGAATAAAAAGGAGTGCCTGCATGTAAACTAGGATGTGCATTCGATCACTTAAAGTGTATGTCTGGGCAAAAAAAAACACATTCAGTAAATCTCTGCAATACATGCATACTTGCCTCATGTTTTATCCCTTTAAAAAAAACAAAAAAGTACAAACGAATACCTGTTTATCCACCAGAAATCCAGTGAGCTCCCGACTTCCTGTTTGGGATTTTAGTGTAGCAAAGGCACGGTTATCAGCCCAAACAGCATAGTCAGCCGTGTCCCACTCGATTTCTCTCCCAGCAAAACAAATGCTGCCACCTTGACTCCCAAAAGCCTTTTTACATATCATATAAAGAAAGGTCTCTTCTGAAATATAGTTCTGCTGTATGCCAATGTCAAAATAACTGACCCCCCCCCCACTTAATTAGCTGCTCCTGCAGAAACATTTTACAAACCTGCTCTTATGGTCACAGGGCTTAAAGCAGAGTTCTGGGGGAAGGGGGCCAAACTTCTGAGTGATCACGCGGTGGTGATAAGATAAGCGGAGCTTTCGCTTTTGGGTGGAACTCCGCTTTAATAAAAAAACTTTTCTCACAGCAGGTATAAGAAGAAAACAAAAATGCTGGGACGTGACATTAAAAAGAGGAATATGCAGGTCTTGGGGTACATTTGGGAACACCTCAACATACACTTTATGCTTGGACAATATCTGCTTCCTAATAAAAAGTAGCACTCCCTTTCTCCTGGTGAAAAATACAACACCGCAAAAAGAGACAGAAGAAGACACATTCACTCTGGCAGTATAAAAGAACATTGTGTATTTATCCAAAGAAAAAAAAAAAAAAAAAAAAAAAAACACACACACACACACGGTGAAGTGTATACTGTCCCATGCACCAGCTGTAGTTGCTGGTCCTGGGGTCAGCTTAAGTGCTCTTCTTTTATATCCCTTATGAAATGGTATGCTTAAAGAAAAAGAAAAAAAAAAAACATTGTAAAGGGTGAGACTGTGCAGTTCAAATTAGAATTTCCAGCCCCGCTTTAAATAAAAAAACAAAAAAAGCCAAAAACAAATAAAAATAAATGCTACATTTAGCAGGGAAGGGACTGGTTCCTGTAAACATTGGTTATCCACTGAACTCTCTGCTGCAAAACAAAGCTTACATCAAGTGTCGCCTACTTAGATTCTGAACCTGTGCTGGTTTTTTACTTTTTTTTTTTTTTTTTTTTTTAGATTGAGACCAAGTTTATCTACCAAATTTTAAAGAAAATAGAAGTTAAGCCTAAAAGCTGCTTTCCCAGATCATAATCCGAGTTCCCAACTCTGCCGAACATTGTCATTTTCCCATTAAATGGACCAAAAAAAAAAAAGTTAAATTCTTGACAAAAATCAAGATATAGTTCTTTACATACAAAGACATCACTGATGTCATAGTGAAAAGTTCAAACTTCCAGTGAAAGACTAAGCAAACCCGAAGTTTATGATCAGATTTTGCGGCGGCTGCGTCCCCAAAACAGAACGTTCGTAGGAGGATGGAGTCACTCCGACTGCAGGGCTGTATGGTGTAGTGTGTGCGAACTTATAAAACTATTTGTGTCATTTGCAGAAAGACTGCTGAAGTCTGCCATGGATACAGCCATTTTGGCACTGGTAATATGGTGCGCATGGTTGTCAAAGTCTACACTTAGGTTATTTACAGAGACGTCGTTGATGAACGGTTCTGGGACGGAGATCCCCATTTTTATCCTTTTTGCCGGCCTCTCCGTTTCCTCTCCACATAAGCTCACCGGGTTGAGGTCAGGAGGATAAAATCCAGTCTCAAACAAGGTAAAGCAATCACTTTCGCCATTGCTCGGCAAGTTGAGCAGGTCTTCTGTGCCGACAGGCACATGGTTCACTGAGCCTCGGGGCAATGAGTCTAGCGATGGGAAGCCATCATTTAAACAGTTTACGTCTGTAGAATTGCATACATTTGCCACGCTGTGCGTCAGTGCTGAAAGAATCAAGGAACAGACAACTGTAAATATAGATCTACTGCTGCTTCTCAGGTATGCAGTAAACATGCTCGGAACTGTCCTATACACAGCCTATTTTACAGAGGATAAAAAGTTAATTGCAATGATGACCCACCTGTAAGGTCGTTCGCAGTTATATTCAAAATGTTAAGCTGGGTGTCAGGCATGGACTCGGACCTATTCTGGCAGGTTAATGCCGATGGATGCTCAACTCCTCCAAGTGCCTCTGCTTCATCCACCAATCTGTCCATGTAATCCCTAAATACAAGAAAGAACAGTGAATTCACAAGGAAGATTTTCTATGTAGCAATGTGGTTGATTTAATTGAGCGTGTAAAATCTGGTGCAGCTGTGCATAGAAACCAATCAGCTTCCCGGTTTAAGTCCCCATTCACATCGGACCGATTGCCAAATCGCATGCCAAATTTTCTTATTCAAGTTCCCTTAGATATACCTTCAACTCTGTAGTTGAAGGGCCTCCCTGATTGCATACAAATTGAAAGTGTTTAGGTTTGACCTCATATTATATGGTTTTGGTAAATCTAAAAAGGAAAAAATGTATGGTCACCCTAAATGTGCTCTCTCATTGTTACCCTGTCATATGGGCTTCTTTTGGAGACTACAACTGGCTGGTTTTAACATTACACAGGCATGGTCCACTGTTGTGACCATGGGAAAATCTTCCCTAATAATGTCCTTACAACCATCACTGGAGTGCATGTATGCACACAGAATGTGGCGGCAAAGATCAGGAAATCAGCAATACTGAGACACAACAAAGGATGGTAAAAAAAAAACAAAAAAACAATTGCCCTTTTTTATTCATTTATCGTACATGGCTCTTTAGCAACCTAAATATTATTCAGTTATGGTTTACTTTTACAGGTGCAAAAACATGTGGCTGAGCAGTCTGCTTAGTGAGCAAACCAACTCATCACAGGCTTCACACAAAGTGATAATCATTGGGATCATTTATTATAGGTTGTTGGCATCATTTCAGGAATGTAAAAACCCTGTAACCCAAGTCAACACACTTCAACATACAAATACATCTCCAGACTAAAATCCACTTACGTTACTCCAGGATGATGGTGATATCTTTTCTTGCCAAATCTAGTTTGCTGGGCAAAATTGTCATATCTCTCCGATTTCTTCCAGATGTAATAAAAAGCTACACATTCAGCTACTGTGCGGGTTCTCACCTGGGTAGTGGAAGAAGGTAAAATAATGAGAACTTCAATCCAAAAAAAATAATAATAATTCTGGACAGAGTAAGGTGATGGTCTCACGGCTTTTAAAAAACCATTACCATGCCACCGAAGGATGCAGCAGGGCAACAATCTAAATAAAATTAGTGAGGGCACTCAGCTCTTCCCACTCTAGACCTGCCAGTCACAGGCTGTCATCATGGGAATTAAAGATCTGAATGACACATTCTTCAATTGGTTTGAAGGCAGGATGAATGAGCAGCTGCTTTTGCACCGTCACAGATGATTATTTTGACAGCTTAGAATAAAATGACCCTGGACCTAGAAATGTTACAAATGTGCACGTCAAGTGAAACTCTAGATTTGCTGATTTTTTTTACCTTCACATACATAATTCCCATATAATAGTCTATGTAGCGCTTCAATCCTTTTCAAGCTAAAGAAGCTGCCATCTAAGGCCCCTTTCACACTGAGGAGTTTTTTAGGCGTTTTAGCGCTAAAAATAGCGCCTAAATACCGCCTGAAAAACTCCTGCCCTGCAGTCTCAATGTGAAAGCCCGAGTGCTTTCACACTGAGGCGATGCGCAGGCAGGACGAGAAAAAAAAAAAAAGGAGTCCTGCTAGCCGCATCTTTGGGGCGGTGAAGGAGCGGTGTTGTATACTGCTCCTTTACCACTGCTGCCTATTGAAATCAATGGGACAGCGCGGCTATACCGCCAACAATGCGCTGCTTCAGAAACGCATTGCGGGCGTTTGTAACCCTTTCTCGCCCACTAGCGGGTGTTAAAACCGCACTGCTAGCGGCTGAAATGCGCTGCAAATCCGCCCATGGCATCAGCGGTGAAAATACCAGCGTTTTACCGCCGACGCTATGAGCACCCCAGTGTGAAAAGGGCCTTAGCCAATGTATGATCAGCAGTTGCCATGGTGCTGAACATGTGATTGGTTATGACATTAGCCATTTGAAGGTTGCACATTTCAGTTGTGAGCAGAAGCAAATGTGACAGTTATTCATGATATGCCTTGAATTTTAGTTTTTCAAAACAGGTTTAGTTCCGATAGATATATACACACATACATACATACACACACACAGTATCTCACTGAAGTGAGTACACCCTTCACATTTTTGCAAATATTTTATTACATCTTTTCATGTGACAACACTGAAGAAGTGACACTTTCCTACAATGTAAAGTAGTGAGTGTACAGCTTGTATAACAGTGTAAATTTGCTGTCCCCTCAAAATAACTCAACACACAGCCAATAATGTCTAAACTGCTGGCAACAACAGTGAGTACACCCCAAGTGAAAACGTCCAAATTGAGCCCAATTAGCCATTTTCCCTCCCCGGTGTCATATGACTCGTTAGGGTTGTCCCGATAGCACTTTAACCACTTAACGACCGCCCACCGCTGATTTACGTCGGCAGAATGGCACCGACAGGCAGAATCACGTAGATCTACGTGATCGCCTTTGTGCAGTTGGGGGGTCCATCCGGACCCCCCTTCACTGCAGTGAGCGGCCGTTAAGTGTTCGGGAGCGATCAGGCATGAGGGGGCGGCCGCTCGATTCCGCCCCCCCCCCCTCGCGATCGCTCCCGGCCAATGAAAATGCTTCCTCCGCCATGTGATGTAAACACAGGCGAGGAAGTGATGTCATCTCCCTCGCCGCGGTCTTTTCGTTCCCGGCGCCGAGCAGAGAAGAAGCAGGTTAGTGCACCAACAGTCCACTGACACGTAGGTACACATAGGCACACAAATCACCCCCCAGTCACCCCCAGGTCACCCCAAAGCCCCCAATCACAGTGTCACTGATTGCAGTGATCATTTATTTTACTGATCACTGCATTTAGTGTCATCTGTGATTGTAAAAAGTTGCAGGGCAGTTAGGATTAGGCCCCTTTAGGTCCAGGGTAGCCCCCTAACCCCCCCTAATAAAGGTTTAACCCCTTGATCACCCCCCAGGTAACCCTTTCACCCCCTAACTTCAGCGTCACTAAGCGATTGTTTTTCCGATCGCTGTATTCGTGTCGCTGGTGTTTTAGATAGGCAGTTATTTTTTTTTAGGTTCGCCGCAGGTTTTTATTAGTGTCAGGTACCCCCATATATTATTTTAACCCCCTGATTGCCCCTAGAGTTAACCCTTTCACCAGTGATCGCCGTATAAGCGTCACTGGTGTCACTGGTTAGCCAGTAAGTTATTTAGTTATTTAGGTTACCCGTCAGGTTTTTATATAGTGTCAGGTACCCCCATATTTAACCTAATAAAGGTTTTAACCCCCTGATTGCCCCTAGTTAACCCTTTCACCAGTGATCACCATATAAAGGTTACGGGTGACGCTGGTTGATTAGTTTGCTTTTTATAGCATCAGGGCACCCGCCGTATATAACCCAATAAAGGTTTAACCCCCCTGATCGCCCGGCGGGTGAGATCAATTAGGTTTTAGCGCCAGAGAGGGTCTGCGTCGCCCCAGGCAGTGTTAGGTTAGTGACAGTAACGCTAACACCCACGCGCAAAGCATACACCCCCCTTAGTGGTATAGTATCTGATCAGATCTGATCAGATCTATACTAGCATCCCCAGCGGTTTAGGGTTCCCAAAAACGCAGTGTTAGCGGGATCAGCCCAGATACCTGCTAGCGCCTGCGTTTAGCCCCTCCGCCCAGCCCAGCCCAGCCCACCCAAGTGCAGTATCGATCGATCACTGTCACTTACCAAACACAACACACATAACTGCAGCGTTCGCAGTGCTTGGTTTTTGGGGCCCTGTACGCGGCTAGGCTCCCAAAAAGTCCCACACATGTGGTATCCCCGTACTCAGGAAAAGCAGCAGAATGTATTTTGGGGTGCAATTCCACATATAACCATGGCATGTGTGAGCAATATATCATTTAGTGACAACTTTTTGTACATTTTTTTTTTTTCTTTGTCATTATTCAATCATTTGGGACAAAAAAAAAAAATATTCAATGGGGTCAACATGCCTCTCAGCAAATAGCTTGGGGTGTCTACTTTCCAAAATGGGGTCATTTGGGGGGGTTTTGTGCCATCTTGGCATTTTATGGCCTTCAAAACTGTGATAGGTAGTGAGGAGTGAAATCAAAAATTTATGCCCTTAGAAACCTTGAAGGCGGTGCTTGGTTTTTGGGGTCCCGTACGCGGCTAGGCTCCCAAAAAGTCCCACACATGTGGTATCCCCGTACTCAGGAGAAGCAGCAGAATGTATTTTGTGGTGTAATTTCACATATGCCCATGGCATGTGTGAGCAATATATCATTTAGTGACAACTTTGTGCAAAAAAAAAAAAAGTTGGTCATATTCCCGCAACTTGTGGCAAAATATAAAATATTCCATGGACTGAACATGCCTCTCAGTAAATAGCTTGGGGTGTCTACTTTTCAAAATGGGGTCATTTGGGGGGGGGGGTTTTGTGCTATTTTGGCATTTTATGGCCTTCGAAACTGTGATAGGTAGTGAGGAGTGAAATCAAAAATTTATGCCCTTAGAAACCTTGAAGGCGGTGCTTGGTTTTTGGGGTCCCGTACGCGGCTAGGCTCCCAAAAAGTCCCACACATGTGGTATCCCCGTACTCAGGAGAAGCAGCAGAATGTATTTTGGGGTGCAATTCCACATATAACCATGGCATGTGTGAGCAATATATCATTTAGTGACAACTTTTTGTAATTTTTTTTTTTTTTTGTCATTATTCAATCACTTGGGACAAAAAAAAAAATATTCAATGGGCTCAACATGCCTCTCAGCAATTTCCTTGGGGTGTCTACTTTCCAAAATGGGGTCATTTGGGGGGGTTTTGTACTGCCCTGCCATTTTAGCACCTCAAGAAATGAGATAGGCAGTCATAAATTTAAAGCTGTGTAAATTTCAGAAAATGTACCCTAGTTTGTAAACGCTATAACTTTTGCGCAAACCAATAAATATACGCTTATTGACATTTTTTTTACTAAAGACATGTGGCTGAATACATTTTGGCCTAAATGTATGACTAAAATTGAGTTTATTCGATTTTTCTTATAACAAAAAGTAGAAAATATCATTTTTTTTCAAAATTTTCGGACTTTTTCTGTTTATATCGCAAAAAATAAAAATCGCAGAGGCAATCAAATACCATTAAAAGAAAGCTCTATTTGTGGGAAGAAAAGGACGCAAATTTCATTTGGGTACAACATTGCATGTCCGCACAATTTACAGTTAAAGCAGCGCAGTGCCGAATCCCAAAAACAGGCCTGGTCCTAATGGCCCGAAATGGTCCGGGGCTTAAGTGGTTAAGACCGAGTACAAATACCGATCCTTTTTTTTTTTGTGTCAGTATTTTTTTTTTTTTACTATTTTTTGTTATGTTTTTTACAATGCTTTCTTAGGGGGGGGGGGGAGTGGATGGTGTCAGTGTGTTTTTTATTTAAATTTAGATTTTTTGTTTACAATTCAATGTTTTTTTTTTATCATTTATTGCAATTTTTTATTTTTTTTGCCCTGTTGGAGGGCTTTGGTGAGATATCAGAAGTCTTAACAGACCTCTGACATCTCCCCTTTGAGACAGAGAAAGGGACTAAGGACACAGATTCCCCAGGCCCTTTCTCAGCTGCACTGAAAATGAATGGAGAGGAGACAACGGCTCCTCTCCATTCATAAACTGAAGCATCGTAAACACACAGGTTACAATGTTTCAGTTATATAAATGGACAGAGTCAGTGATCACTGACTGTTCATTCGGAAATGGTAGGAGCCAGGTTTAGCGGCTCCTACCTCTGCTCTCCATCCTGACAGAGGGGAGCGGAAGAGGATATGGAGGGTGACACGGAGCGCAGAGGGGGACATGGAGGGTGACACGGAGCGAGGAGGACAGCAGCAGCGCGGAGGGGGAGAGCAGCAGCACGGAGGGGGAGAGCAGCAGCACGGAGCGCAGAGGGGGGAGAGCAGCACGGATGGGGGAACTGGAGGATACCGGGACAGTCAGCGGTGATCGGTGCAGCTTTGGGGGGAGTTACAAGCACCGATCACCCCTGTATAGATTTAATTAAAACAGCTGAAAAGAGGGGGGGAGGTCGGGGGAGAAGCTGTCAGGCTGTATTGAAATCTAAAAAAAAAAAAAAAAAAAAAAAAAAAAAAAATGTAATCTATACAGGGAGATCGATGCCTGTAACTCCCCCCGCCGCACCGATCATCCCTGACTGCCCAAGTATCGGGTGAAGCATTGGAGTATTTTCCCCCGAGTACAAGTACTCGGGGAAATGCTTGGTATCAGTACCGATACTAGTATCGGTACCGGGACAACGCTAGTTGGTGTTACAAGATCTCAGGTATGAATGGGGAGCAGGTGTGTTAAATTTGTTGTTATCGCTCTCACTCGCTCATACTGGTCACTGGAAGTTCAACATGACACCTCATGACAAAGAACTCTGAGGATCTGGAAAAAAAAAAAATAGGATTTTTGTACTCACCGTAAAATCCGTCTCTCCGACGTCCATGGACTGACACAGCTCTCATACTGATTACGTGTGGGACGTCCCAAAGCAGTATAAGAAAAGGGTGGGAGCAAAATAGTAAAAGGAAACCAAAACTTCACTCCAAACCAGCAGAGCTCCTCAACGGAGGAGTTGCAACAATGCAGCCACATCAACCGTGTAGAATTTTGAAAAGGTATGAATGGACGACCAGGTCGCCGCCTTGCACACTTGTGCAAGTTCAGATCCCAAGGAGGGAGCGGGCCTTGGCAGGTGGAACCACATGGCGTACCCCCTGCACAAAAGTGCTAACTAAGGAATGACCTGCTAGGGGTCTTTGAAAGAAAACGGCCAAGGCCAAAATCTGACCCTTAATAGTGCTCAAAGCCAGCCTTTGTGCAACACCACGCTGCAAGAACAGCAGGATTCTGGGGACAGAGTACGTCCGTGGACGCCAGTCTAGCTCTTCGCACATAGCGATGTAAGCTCTCCCAGGTATGGTGATAGATCTTCCTAGAAGAAGACTTCCTTGCCCTAAGCATGGTCGAAATTACCGAATCAGACAGGCCTCCATCTTTCAGCACCTGGCTCTCAATAGCCATGCCGTTAAAGCCAGAGACCGTAAAGCAGGATGAAAGATAGGACCTTGAGATAGAAGGTCCTCACTCAAGGGCAGGCGCCAAGGGACGTCCGCGATGAGACGTACCAGGTCGGCGTACCAGCGACGCCGAGGCCAGTCCGGGGCAATGAGGATCACCGGGATGCCTTCGGCAACTGCAGCGGAGGGTAGACATACATTAAGCGATATTGACCCCACGGGGCCACCAACTCGTCAGAGGCATCCGCCCAGGGGTCCCTGGACCTGGCCACAAACCTCGACACCTTGCGATTGAGTCGAGACGCCATCAGGTCCACATCCGGAGTGCCCCAGATGTGGACTATGGCAAAGCACAGAAACCTCTGGTGTCTTGCGCAGATTGGAACATGCAAGTAAGCGTCCTTGATATCCAAGGATGCCAAAAAATCCCCTTGGTGGAGTGTCGCGATCACCATGCAAATGGATTCCATCTGGAATTTTAGTACCCTCACATAGGCGTTCAGGGCCTTGAGGTTCAGGATTGGCCGGACCCCGTCCTTCAGGACAAAAACCCCTGAAACCTCTCTTGCGACGGAACCGGCACAATTACTCCGCACCCGAGCAAATCCTGTACGGCCCCCAAGAGGGCCACCCGGCGGGCAGGAAGGAGAGGGAGGTTCGAGGGAAAAAACCTGTTTGGGGGCCACGAGCGGAACGCTATCCTGTATCCCGAGGTGACAACCTCGCACACCAACCGGTCGGAGATCCGGGAGGTCCAACGCACCGAGAACCTGCGAAGACGTCCCCCCACCCCAGAGTCGGGCAGGGGCAAGACTTCATGCGGTGGGGGACTTGGGAGCATGCTTGGTAGGCTTACGCACCCAGGGACGTCTATGTCCCCCAGCCGCACTTTTTTCAGTCTGGGCGGGCTTACCCGTGGAATCTGACTGACGAAAAAACATCTTCGCCGGAAAGGAAGGGCCCGGCCTGCGGTGGGGCTCCTTTCCCTTAATAGACTGGGGAAGGAAGGTGCTCTTACCTCCTGTGACATTTTTAATAATGTCATCCAGGGCAGCGCCAAACAGTCTACCGCCCTTAAAGGGCAAGTCAGCCAGGAGCTTTTTGGAAGCTAGGTCGGCCGACCAGCATTTCAGCCAGATAAGGCAACGCAGCACCACAGCAGAGATAGAGGCCCCTGATATTAGAGGGGCCGCATCCAAAGTGGCATCGCACACGAAGACTAAACCCTGCGCAAGATGGTGACCCAGGGCAATGGCCTCAGGAGGGAGATTATGCTCCTGCACTGTCTGGTGCAACATCCTTGCCCATCCTGTGAGTGTCTGAGACACAAGTGTCGCCGCCACTATAGGGCGTAAAGCGGCCCCCAATAAGGTAAAAACATAGTTCTACTCGCCACTTCTGACCTCCTGTCAGCGGGATCCTTAAATGCAGGAGTCCCTTCCATCGGGCGTGTGGTAGCCTTATTCAAACGGGTGACCGGGGGGGTCGACCACTGGGGGGTGAGCCCACTTCTTAACCAGGTCCTCCTCAAAAGGGGTACCTTAAAGCTATGCGCCGCGGGACCGTCAAAGTTTTCTGCGGCTTATCCCAGACTTGGTCAATGAATGTATTAAAAAAAGGCACATATGGAAAGATCTTTTTTGAAGAGGCGGCTTTAAAGGAACCAAAGGATACAGCTTCCACCTGAGGTTCCTCAGCCTCAACATTCAGCTTGAGAGTGTCCCTCACAGCATCAATGAGTTCACTTACAAGCACCCTGTCAGTTGGTGGTTCAAGACAGGGGTCTTCCTCGCAAGGAATGTCCTGTCCAAAGACATCAAAATCCTCAGAATTAGGGTCCTCAGCAGCAGTAGCTAGGCCCATATCTGAGTCAGAGCACTCCCCATGTGGAGGTTGTGTGGGGAGGGGGTGCTTTACAGCTCCCGTGCGTTTGCACACCGCTTCCAGCTTGACAAGGAATGATTCCAGGACTGCCGACAACTGGTCCATAGGGACCGCAGGTGCAGGAGCACTGCCAGTTGCCTCTGACAAGTGTGGAGAAGCAGGTGTACCAGACTCCATACTGCCACCCTCTGAGACCTTATTCACTATTACAGTGAATAATATAGTCCACCCACTGGCTGTGCTGAGGCTGAGGAGGGGATACCCGGAGGACTCACCACCCTTAGGGACCGCTCGGTTCCGCTGTATGAGCCGCGCTGCAGTGCGAGTGAAGAATTTGTGAGAAGATTGAGATTTTCGCGCCATCAGCAGCGCCGCTAGAGGCCGAAAACGAAAGTGAAAGCGCCACGGCTACAGGAAAATGGCCGCTGGGCGCTTGTATAACTGCGCATTTGAGCCGCGGCAAGATGGCCGGCGAGCGCACTATTTAAATTTAAAACACAGCGCCAATGGCGCACGCAATAAGGCCTCACACACTCCACCAGAACACTTCCCAGAGTTCACCAACAGCCATGAGCGTCCCCCCCCCCCAGGCCAGAGTGACCCCCCCCCCCAAGCACCCCCACACAGCACAGCACCAGTACAGGGTGCAGAGAGCAGCATAACAGGGGGGAGACAGGGAGAACCCCCCACATAAAGAAACACAGCCAGCATGTACTCACCTGCAGCAGGAGAGACTACTTACCCGTCCCTAGAGGGACCAACTGGCTTGTTTCAGACAGACCTATCACAGAGTAGTACTGCGTAGCTGTCGGCCCGGTCCACCGCAAAAGATACAGTCAGGTACTGTTCAATCTTGAGAGGACCGCGGGAGCATAAAAGCAACCCGGCCACCCCTGGAGTCATGGGGTATGTCGTGAACGGGGTATCACGCACACAAGACGAGGATCAGCACGCTTGATGGTCGGACAGGGAAGACTACGAGGATACCAGTGTACCCAACCTGTTGCCCAGCCGACAGTTGATTGAAGGTCTCAAAAATAAAATTCCCAAAAGGAATAAAATGTAAAAAGTAAAATCTTCCAGGAGTCTGGCTCCTGAGAGAGCCACGTCTTCTCCTTCTGCTAGGCAGAAAAAAAAACTGAGGCTGCAGGTGGGAGGGTAATGTCCGGAGGGACCGACCCCCTGGGCGGGGCTGTTCAGCTCTGGTTTGTTCTAGAATGTTTTAACATCTAACATTCTGCCTAGGTCTTCTCCTGCAAGCAGGGACATATACCCACACGTAATCAGTATGAGAGCTGTGTCAGTCCATGGACGATAAGAGAAAAAAAAAAAAAATTGCTCTACATAAAGATGGCCTAGGCTATAAGAAGATTGCCAAGTCCCTGAAACGGAGTTGCAGCATGGTGGCCAAGACCATACAGCGGTTTAGCAGGACAGGTTCCACTCAGAACAGGCCTTGCCATGGTCGACCAAAGAAGTTGAGTGCACGTACTCAGTGTCATGTCCAGAGGTTGTCTTTGGGGAAATAGACGTATGAGTGCTGCCAGTATTGCTGCAGGGGTTAAAGGGGTGAGGGGTCAGCCTGTCAGTGCTCAGACCATACGCCGCACATTGCATCAAATTGGTCTGCATGGCTGTCTCAGAAGGAAACCTCTTCTAAAGATGATGCACAAGAAAGTCCGCAATCAATCAGTTTGCTGAAGACAGGCAGACCAAGGACATGGATTACTGGAACCATGTCCTGTGGTCTGATGAGGGCAAGATAAACTTATTAGGTTCAGATGGTGTCAAGCGTGTGTGGCGGCAACCAGGTGAGGAGCACAAAGACAAGGGTGTCTTGCCTACAGTCAAGCATGGTGGTGTGAGTGTCATGGACTGGGGCTGCATGAGTGCTGCCAGCATTGGGGAGCTACAGTTCATTGAGGGAACCATGAATGCCAACATGTACTGTGACATACTGAAGCAGAATATGATTCCCTCACTTCGGAGACTGGGCCGCAGGGCATTATTCCAACATAATGACCCCAAACACACCAAGATGACCACTGCCTTGCTAAAGAAGCTGAGGGTAAAGGTGATGGACTGGCCAAGCATGTCTCCAGACCTAAACCCTATTGAGCATCTGTGGGGCATCCTCAAAAGGAAGGTGGAGGAGCGCAAGGTCTCCAACATTCACCAGCTCTGTGATGTCATCATGGAGGAGTGAAAGAGGACTCCAGTGGCAACCTGTGAAGCTCTGGTGAACTCCATGACACTTTGGGCCCAATTTTGACATTTTTGTACTCACTTTTGTTGCCAGCGGTTTAGACATTAATGGCTGTGTGTTGAGTTAGTTTGAGGGGACAGCAAATTTACACTGTTATACAAGCTGTACACTCACTACTTTACATTGTAGCAAAGTGTAATTTCTTCAGTGTTGTCACATGAAAAGATATTTTATTATATTTATAAAAATGTGAGGGTGTACTCACTTTGTGAGATACTGTGAAATATATACACTTTTGTTTGTGAATATATATATATATAAAATAATATGTGTGTGTGTGTGTGTGTGTGTGTGTGTGTGTGTGTGTGTGTGTGTACACATCTCACACACACACACACTCTGTAAATTGCACATACATGCCATATAATTTTTAGAGTCAAATATATTTTTATTGCATTTCACAGAGAGAAATAATACAGACAACTGTCAAATGTCCACAATTCAGGGTATTATCATACAAATCACACTGTCCGCTCACCACAGGAGACATGTTCAACATAAACACTAACAAACCGCCGTCCTCTAGGAGCGGACGGTGTCACTCCAGATGAAGGGCGGTGAGGGCCAATAAAATTAGTTAGTATGACATTTGAATATTAAAATGGCATTGCCAACACAGAGAGAGAGAGAGGGGGGAAGAGAACGATAGAAAAAAACAAAACACAACTATCTCTGGGGAGGGCGTCAAAGGCCGATTATACAGACTGCTGTATATGGAAAAAACCTGTGACCAGAGGGGTTGAATGGACTGACAATCCCACCATATGTGGAGATAGTTTCCATCAGCCGCGTCGCATCTCCAACACGAGGGAGGAACGGATGGAAATATTTTATGTAGAGATTGAGGGTCCCTGTACCAACGAGAGATAAGCTTAAAGTTTTTCTCCTGGGAATAACAGGAGATTGAGGATTTGTGCGTAAAGTGGTAGGACTTTTTCCAGTCCACCAAGTGGAGTTCCCTTCCCAGATCCGCGGACCACTTCCTGGTGTAAGACGGGGGTTGGTCATGTACCAGTGTGTGCTGAAACAAGTACAAGGTAGAGAGTAAATGTCTGGGTGTTTCCGAGAGAGAGCACAGCTGTTCGAATCCCGTCAGGGATCTATGAGTTTGAGAAGATGAAGAGGTCAGAACAAAAAGGAAGATATGCGGAGGGCTGTGAGCCAGTTGCCCTGGGCACTACAGGAGTGCCTGAAGTGGGGTCTACAAAAGTGCTCGCCACTGGCCATGCGGGGCGGGAGTAGGGGGCTACCGAGTTGGAGCCCATGCCTTGAGGCAACGCGGGGTTGTCAAATAAGGGTGTGAGGGGCGAGGGATCCGAGGACACCAACGAAAGCATCCCCTTTTTGTATCATAGGTGTAGGGCAGCGATTGTCAACGGGGAGGTGGCAGAGAGTAAGTGTAGGTGTTGCCCATAGCCCCAGAGTAAGGCCCGGAGGTCACGGGTGGATAGGCCATATAATTTTTAAATGCCATTAGAGTGGCACTTAGGAAGCAGTATGGCTATACAATTACATACACTGAGGTGGGCAATGAAAGGGCTTGTCTGTACTCATTCTGCCAAGAGTTCTAACCTTAGCTGATACAGTGTGGCAAAAAAGGATTAGCACAGAATGAATTGAGATAGCGAAAATGCTGGAAAATCAACATGTACCAGCACCATTGATGCACAGCCCTGTTATTACAAATCAATGTACAATGTAGTCACATTCATTGCACACTAATACAATGTGAAATATAGTTACCTTATTTTTCTGTATTAGATGAAAATCTTTCCCATGGATTAGAAGTGCATGTTCAAAATTTCTACATTCTTCCTCAGTCCAAGGCTTGAACTCTTCTGAAAATAAAAAAATAAATAAAATAAAAATAAATCAGTGAGGTAGACCTCTCTGTGGTTAATCTGCCAGTTTGATTTATATTTCAGGAAAGAAAACAGATGTTTTACATAAGGCAGGAACACGCCCCTGTTTTTTGAGTGACAAAGACTTGAGGATGAGCAGAGGGAAGGCTAAATAGTCCCCACTCTTTAAGCTGGCCATTCACCAAGGACAATCAGCAGTCACCAGGCCTAGAAGAGCTATGTTTAGAGCACAGAGAACACACACACACACACACACACACACACACACACACACTTCCCTAAGCCACTCCAAATGCGGTATGAAAAAGGCAGTAATGGATGTAATCCACTCTTACAGCCCAAATTGTCACCCCTAGATCATCAAACATATTGATGAGCCATAATGTCTGCCAGACAAAGTAGTTAGCTAGTGGCACGCTACATCAGAGATTTACCACTAACTTCCCTGACTGGTATATTGCAAACATGGCAGGTCTGTAAAAGGAGCACTTAATAAAGCCTATGTTTAGTACATTGAGAGTCCTTTCACATCAGCGCCTGGGTGTCAGCAGTAAAGTGGCGCTAGTTTTAGCGGCGACTTACCGTCGTTTTTGCGGCGCTTTTAACCCCCGCTAGTGGCCGAATAAAGGGTTAAAATCGCCAGCAAAGCATGCTGGCGCGGCGCTTAGGGGGCGCTGTCCATTGATTTCAATGGGCGGGGCGCTTTAGAAGTGTATACACTGCTCCTAAAGGCCCCTTTCACACTGGGGCGGGAGGTGCGTCAGCGGTAAAGCGCTGCCATTTTTAGCGGCGCTTTACCGTGAATTTCACGGCGACATTTGGCCGCTAGCAGGGAGCTTTTAGCCCCCCCACTAGCGGCCAAGAAAGGGTTAAAACCACCGGCGGTATAGCTGCGGTTCCCCATTCATTTTAATGGGCAGGAGTAGTATATATACACACACACACACACACACACACACCCCACTCCAAAGATGCTGCTAGCAGGACTTTTTTACCATCCTGCTAGTGCAACGCTCCAGTGTGAAAGCCCTCGGGGCTTTCACACTGGAAAGACAGCAGCGGCTGTTTCAGGGTGCTTCGCAGGCGCTATTTTTAGCATTATAGCGCCCTCAAAGTGCCCCAGTGTGAAAGGGGTCGAAGTGCCTCAAAGAAGCTGCTTGCAGGAGTTTTTTCGACATCCGGCCAGCGCACCGCCCCAGTGTGAAAGCACTCGGGCTTTCACACTGGGATTGCAGATGAGGCTTTTTTCAGGCGCTTTACAGGTGCTATTTTTTTGCGCTAAAGCGGCTAAAAAAAAGCCCCCAGTGTGAAAGGGGTCCAAGTGCTCTGTTTACTAGCAGGAACTGGTGTAATTTTTCAAACCCTTTTATATTATTAGGCAGAAGCCAGGACATCGATCACTATATCTATCATATACACTTTAGTGTAACAAAGACAAAAAAGGTGTTAACTGAAATTCTACATTTCTTCTGGGTGTGCAGGAGGAAGCAATACAGAATACACACGTTAGAGAGGCCGCTAGCAGGGCTCTTTTTCAGGCCTGTAAACTTGTCCGGATGCACTGGATTACGCAGACTGTACCCTCCATGCAGATGTGGGTAGATTAAATGGGCACCGCCCTTGGATAAAGTTAATATACCAACACAGAGGTAACCCATATAAAAAATTGATAAAGTGTGGGGCGATTGGTTGGCAATACCAGGGTTGGCCCCTGTGGACTTAATTTGGGCCAGATTGTTACTATAAAAACGGAAAATTTATATCAAATACTTACCGTAATTTTCCTTTCCTGATGGACTCCATGGCAGCCTACGTGTGGGTTAATCCCGCCCCTCATACCTCATAGGACCCTTCTCCCATAAATCTTTGCTCTGGGCCATAGGCCGTGTTCCATAATTTAGCCTACTCCAGCCACTGGGAGGGAACTCCTGCTGCCATGGAGTCCATCAGGAAAGGAAAATTACGGTAAGTATTTGATATAAATTTTCCGTTTTCCTGACAGACTCCATGGCAGCCTACGTGTGGGAAATAACTAGCCATACACACCCGGGTGGGCAGAGTGCTGGACAAAAGAAAAAAGGTTTAATTGGCACCATCAGACAGACAAGATATCAAAATGGGAGTGCAGCCTTAGATACAAAGTCATAATGAAAACATAACAACGTACCATCATCCAATTAATAGTAGAAAGACAAAAAGGGGTGAGGGGTGGGGGCAAGAGGATAGTTGCTGAAGCTAAACCTTGAACAACCCACCCGAATAATTTGTGGACTATCTCGGTACTAATGCACATGATAAACATTGTTTAAATAAAAGATTTTTATTACAGATAAAAATTGTACAAAAAATGGACAGTAATGCACATCAAGGATTGGTTGAAGTCTCTACTAGTTTTGCGGGAGTACCGCTTCTTCAGGAGAGCCAATCTATACAATAAATAGTATAAAAAGATATATAATACAATTCAGCAATAATGTAGATAATTCATAAGAAAAATTAATTAGAAAAATTAAGAGCTTACCCGATGAGTAATAAAACAAGCGTGGGAATGGGCCGCCCATGTAGTGCCCCCTGCGGCGGACAAGGGGGGATGGTGCGTCGATCTCTAGGTATAAGGCGTATAATTAATTAAAGGACCCAATAAGTAACCCATACTGGGGTGAGGGGAGGGGGTATATAGAGGAAGAGTACAGGCAGAAGAGGGAAGAGGGAGGGGGAGAAAGCAAGGGTAAAAAAGGAAAGGGGGGGGGGGGTTTTGGGAAGGGGAGGAAATCACAAGGGAGAGAAGGAGATAGGAAGGGGAAGGAAAGGAAGGGAGGGTGGGGGAGGATAATGGGAAGGAGAAGAGGGGGGGGGAGAAGGAGCAGGTGGGGGGGACAGGAAAAGAGGGGGAAGGGAAGAAAAAGAGGGGAGGGGAAAAGAGGGGGGAGGGGGGCGGAAGGGGAAAAAAAAAGGGGAGATAAGGGGGAAGGAGGGGGGAAAGAAAAAAGAGAGGGGAGGGAACCCTTGGGGTGTAATTGGGGGGTAAAACTTACCACAGTAGTTACGTCTGTGGGTATATAAACAGCCAGCGCCATGTAGAAAGGGAATTCCCAATGGTGTGCAGGTGAATGGACAGATGGAAAGACCCTAGGTGCAGGTACACAAGGGGCCACAAGAGGTGTAATGTCCAGTGGTTCTGGTAAAGCAACCAGTATACGGTCATCCATGGAGGTATCCATATCTGTGACCAAGAATGCAGGGTAGTGCATAGACCAAAAAGGAGACACCTGTGGCGGTCCCCAATGCACAGCAAGGGTGTCCCGTTGATCACCGCCTCGCCACAGGAGAAATCCTAGGTGTACATGGCCAGGACGAGATCCACGCTGCTCATCCAAGGGCAAAGCCCATTAAATGAGCTCCCCAACCAGGAGACGTCCAGACGCACCAGGGCGGCTACGTCCAGCGTCCCCGGGTCTGTTTCCCCGCACTACGCAGGTGCGCGATGTGCGGTACTGCGCATGTGCGCTGAGGCCAAGCCAGGGGGCGGGATGCCCCGAGCCAGGGAAGAGCAAGAGGGGATGGACCAGAGGGACATCCCCGCCAGGGGAAACACAAGTCCGCCACATATGGGAGGGACAGGCAGCCAAATGCCACGCCATTTACTCAAGGGGTGCTATGTACGCGGGAAAAAGAAACAATAATACCACATAATGATAACAGTTGTGGAAATAGTGGGAGTGTAATCCCAAGGGTGATTACTGTAATCGGGTGACATAAAACAGTGCCCTAAACAGCTGAAGGACAGCAAGAGGACCTACGGAAGAGGAAAGACTAACAAACGAGGCATCAGAAAAGCATAGGCTAGTGATGAATTTAAGGTATCACCAGTCTGAAGTGAAAATGGGAATAAGGAGTGACAGAGATAAAAATTGTAAATAAAAGATAAACACTTATTCATATTTAGCACCCTTTCACCCCAAATATGGGGACGGATATTACCCACACTTCACATTCTCTTCACTTGCTTTACCTACTGCAATTTTAAACAATTGCAGTTTTTTTATTATTATGGGTTTAACCATACCCTAGCACCGATTCAGGGATATATGGGATGCCGCAATAGGCTGGCTCCCTGATGCCCTGTCTTTCACTTCATAATTATTTCTAATTATCACTATCATTTTTATTTTTATCTATTTATCTCCAATTCTTTTATTCATTATTCATTTAAGTGTTTATCTTTTATTTACAATTTTTATCTCTGTCACTCCTTATTCCCATTTTCACTTCAGACTGGTGATACCTTAAATTCATCACTAGCCTATGCTTTTCTGATGCCCCGTTTGTTAGTCTGTCCTCTTCCGTAGGTCCTCTTGCTGTCCTTCAGCTGTTTAGGGCACTGTTTTATGTCACCCGATTACAGTAATCACCCTTGGGATTACACTTCCACTATTTCCACAACTGTTATCATTATGTGTTATTATTGTTTCTTTTTCCCGCGTACATAGCACCCCTTGAGTAAATGGCGTGGCATTTGGCTGCCTGTCCCTCCCATATGTGGCGGACTTGTGTTTCCCCTGGCGGGGATGTCCATCTGGTCCATCCCCTCTTGCTCTTCCCTGGCTCGGGGCATCCCGCCCCCTGGCTTGGCCTCAGCGCACATGCGCAGTACCGCACATCGCGCACCTGCGTAGTGCGGGGAAACAGACCCGGTGACGCTGGACGTAGCCGCCCTGGTGCGTCTGGACGTCTCCTGGTTGGGGAGCTCATTTAATAGGCTTTGCCCTTGGATGAGCAGCGTGGATCTCGTCCTGGCCATGTACACCTAGGATTTCTCCTGTGGCGAGGCGGTGATCAACGGGACACCCTTGCTGTGCATTGGGGACCGCCACAGGTGTCTCATTTTGGTCTATGCACTACCCTGCATTCTTGGTCACAGATATGGATACCTCCATGGATGACCATATACTGGTTGCTTTACCAGAACCACTGGACATTACACCTCTTGTGGCCCCTTGTGTACCTGCACCTAGGGTCTTTCCATCTGTCCATTCACCTGCACACCATTGGGAATTCCCTTTCTACATGGCGCTGGCTGTTTATATACCCACAGACGTAACTACTGTGGTAAGTTTTACCCCCCAATTACACCCCAAGGGTTCCCTCCCCTCTCTTTTTTCTTTTCCCCCCCTCCTTCCCCCCTTATCCCCCCTTTTTTCCCCTTCCCCCCTCGCCCCTCTTTTCCCCCCTCCCTTCCTCCCCTTTCCCCTCTTTTCCTGTCCCCCCCACCTGCTCCTTCTCCCCCCCCCTTTCTTCCCCCTTTCCCCCCCCTCTTCTCCTTCCCATTATCCTCCCCCACCCTCCCTTCCTTCCCCTTCCTATCTCCTTCTCTCCCTTGTGATTTCCTCCCCTTCCCAAACCCCCCCCCCTTCCCCACCACCCAACAAACCCCCCCCCCCCCCCTTTCCTTTTTTACCCTTGCTTTCTCCCCCTCCCTCTTCCCTCTTCCGCCTGTACTCTTCCTCTATATACCCCCTCCCCTCACCCCAGTATGGGTTACTTATTGGGTCCTTTAATTAATTAATTATACGCCTTATACCTAGAGATCGACGCACCATCCCCCCTTGTCTGCCGCAGGGGGCACTACATGGGCGGCCCATTCCCACGCTTGTTTTATTACTCATCGGGTAAGCTCTTAATTTTTCTAATTAATTTTTCTTATGAATTATCTACATTATTGCTGAATTGTATTATATATCTTTTTATACTATTTATTGTATAGATTGGCTCTCCTGAAGAAGCGGTACTCCCGCGAAACTAGTAGAGACTTCAACCAATCCTTGATGTGCATTACTGTCCATTTTTTGTACAATTTTTATCTGTAATAAAAATCTTTTATTTAAACAATGTTTATCATGTGCATTAGTACCGAGATAGTCCACAAATTATTCGGGTGGGTTGTTCAAGGTTTAGCTTCAGCAACTATCCTCTTGCCCCCACCCCTCCCCCCTTTGTCAACAGACAAGATATGTAAACCACTACGCAGTAGTGTGCCATGAACGTGTTAATTGAAGACCACAAAGCCACCTTGCAAATAACTTCTGGAGGCACGTGACGTGATGCTGCCCATGATAAAGACACACTTCTAGTTGAGTGAGCAGTCACCGCTTCTGGAGGCGCCAAACCTTTGGCTTTATAGGCCCACTGAATGGCCTGAACAATCCATGCTCCGATAGATCTGGAAGAGGCACGCATTCCCTTATACTTCCTGTGAAAAGAACGAGCAGGTGGTCAGTCTGACGGAAAGAAGCTGTAGCTTCAAGATACTGACTCAGAGCTTTTCCAACATCTAAGGGATAAACACTGGAATCCTCGGTAGATCTGAACATTGGAAGAGCAATCTCCTGATTGTCATGAAACACAGATGCCACTTTGGGGTCTGAACCCAACATAGGAATTAAAAGGTTTAGAAATGGCTCCTTGCATCCCTGAGAGCTGATTTCAGAGACCCTCTTGGCCGATGTTATAGCCACCAAGAAGACAACTATTAGAGAGAGTCATTTGACAGAAGATTGATCTTCATGTTCCAACTCTCTACCTAAGAAAAAATCCAGGACAAGGGGAAGATCCCAATTAGAAAAACTTGGCTCTGAGGTCTGAGCCTTATTGCTCCTCTGAAAAACTACTGAGTAAGAGGGTGTCTAGCCCAGGAAACACCCGTAAAGGCAGAGATTACAGCGATTTGGACTCGCAGCGAGCTGACTGACAATGAGAGATCCAATCCTGATTGTAAGAAGCCCAGGATATCATGTATCTTTGGGTTTTTGCAAGAACCTGCAGTGGAAGAGGTGTAGTCTGAAAACTTTTTCCAAATCCTCTGGTAGACCCTGTTGGTGCCTGTTCTTCTGGCATTTAATATTGTGGAGATGGCCCTACTTGGACAGCCTAGGGCCTCCAACCTTCCCCTCTCAAGAACCAGATCATCAGATGTAGATGGGCCGGGCATGGATGTAGAAATGCCCCTTGTGATAGGAGATCTGGTCTGGAGGGTAGAGGAACTGGGTCCCGGAAGCGGAGTTGCATCAGCAGTAGAAACCATGGCTTGTTTGGCCAGTAGGGGACTATTGCCACTATCTCTGCTTCTTCCATCCTGAGCCTCGACAAAAAACAGAGAATGACAGGAACCGGGGGAAAGGCATAGGCCCTGTGGAACCGCCAATGGTCTGTCAGAGCATCTACCCAAAAGCCTGGGGATACCAAGACCTCGTGTAGTATCTCTCTAGTCTGAAGTTGCATGGGGAGGCAAACAAGTCTACTTCCGGAATGACTCCCAGGGACAGGACCCACCTGAAGACTTCGGGGGGGGGGGGGGGGGGGGGAAGTCCACTCGTTGTCCAGAGAAACTCTCAACAGAAAATCTGCCTGAATGTTCGGGACTCCAGAGAGATAGACAGCTGTCAGGTTGGCCAGGTTTTTCTGGGCCAAGATCATGATGGGCTCTATTTCCTTTGACAGGGAGAGTCTGCGAGTACCCCCCTGTCTCTTGATGTATGCGACGGCCGTTGTGTTATCCAGTCTTAGGAGGACTGAGTTTCCTGCTGTTAAGTGGTGAAAGGCCTGCAGAGCGCAGAACGCTGCCCGGAGTTCCAGAACATTGGAGACTATCCTGTGAGAGAGAAAATTCCATATGCCTTGGGCTACTTCTGTCAGCCCCTGTTGCTGGCATCTGTAGTGATGGTGACCCAAGACACAGGTGCGATGGAGTGACAACTGAGGAGGTTCCTCTGTTGTAGCCACCAAGGAAAGCTCTCCCGCATGGATGAGGTTATTTGGATAAATTGATCCCGAAGCCCTGGATTATACTGCTGGAGGAAACCCTTCTGGAAGGGCCGCATTTTCCACTGAGCCCACTTTACCATGGGTGTTGTTGCCACCATGGTGCCAATGATCTTTAGGCATTGAGAGGCTTGGAGATGAGGACGACATTGCAAGCCAAACTCTGTCCCGGATCACTGGGATTTTTCCAGGGGTAACAAGATGGTGCTCTTGATAGCGTTGAAGTGTGCCCCGAGGAATACCAGGGACTGCGTAGGATCCAGATGGCTCTTTTCCAGATTCAGAAGCCAACCAAACTCGAGTAGACCTGGGATCTGTGGATTAGCAACTGCTCCTTGTCCCGAGACAACAGCAGGTCTAGATAGTGATACAGACGGATACCTCTGGTCCTGATCAGAGCCACGACAGCCAACAAGTTTTGAAAACACACGGAGGCGATGTTGTAAGCCCGAAGGGGAGACAGGTGAACTGCAGACGGATTTGATCGACAGCAAAGCGAAGGTATTTCTGGAATTCTGACGCTATCGGAACATGGAAGTAGGCGTCCTTCAGGTCTATAGAGACAAGCCAATCGTCTGGTTGGATTGCTTGACTGATCATGAGTAGTGTCTCCATTTTGAACTTCTCCTTCTAGATAAAAGAATTCAAGTGGGTTAGGTCTATAACTGGCCTCCAGGAGACGTTTTTCTTCAACACCATGAAGAGGGGCGAGTAGACCCCTTAAAACCTTTTGTCATCTGGAACTGGAATTGCAGCGCCCTGAGCCACAAGAGAGACAGGAGAATTCGCTTTTTCTCTTCCGAGAGAGGCAAGGATGCCGACTCGCTCTGTTTTAGGCAGGTGCAATATCATAAAGACTTAGGGGATTCTTGTCCACCGGAAGATGCCCCTTTTGAAAACTTCTGGCCTGAAGGCTGTTTTTTCTTCCAGGTCTTCTTGAACTCACGGCCAGGCCTATAGTAGCGAGCATTCCTTGCTCGATCTGAACTTTGCCTGGGCTGTGTTCTCTTCTGGTTTAGCAGACGGCGATCCTGGGGAAGGAACCCCGACTTGCCCCCTGTGGCACGGGTGATGGCACTGTCCGATATGTTCCCAAAGAGAGATGAACCCCCAAATAGAATCCTGCACCATGCCTGCTTGGAGGCAGGGTCAGCTACCCATGGGCGCAGCCACAAGGCACGCTTAGCTGTGACAGATGTCAGCATGATCCGAGCCACCAGGCTTATTATGTCTAGGAAAGCCCCACGAGAAAAGCCAACGTCAACCTTAGCCCATGAATAGGTGAGCTCCTGGCCAGTTCTTCCGAGATGCTCCTCAGAGAAGCATCTACGTCTTCTGCCCAGACTTCCATCGCTTTAGAAAGGGCTGCGAGAGCTAGAGCTGGTTTGCAGGTCATACCCGCTGTAATGTAGATCTGCTTGAGGTCGGTATAAAAATTTCCACTCCAGGCAATCCCTAAAGGAAACAGTATCCTCCAATGGGAGTGTGACATGCCTCACCATCCTCATTAGGGCTGAGTCAATGAGAGGAGCCGACTCCAGGCGTTTTACATCCTTGCTTTTAAATGGGTACATTTTTGATACCTTCATTAACAGGCAATTCTTCCTTTCAACACCACCCCATTTGTCGGTAATTATTGCGCTGAGTTCACCCAAAAAGGAGAAATTAGGGTGTTCTTTTTTGAGGTGTTTAAAATATTTCCTCTGTTTGGAGGGTGCCTCCACTGGCTCTTCCATCTCAAAGCTTCTTTGACAGCTTTTGACCAGCTGTGGTACTAGGGCAAATTCAAAACCTGCACCAGGGTCATCTACCTCCACCTCACCGTCTGAGGCTTCAATTGAGGAATGGCTCGGCTGTGAAGGGCCTGGAGCCTTGAGATCATCCCTAATAGGGACTGACATAGTGTCCCCAGCAGGGTTGTGGGTATGACCAGAATCCCCTTTACTCAGGGACTCATGGACCACCTTTCTGACCAGTGCTTCCACTTGTTGGTCTCCACCCTCTCTTTCTTATGCGACTTTAGAAAAGCATCGCTTGCAGAGCGATTTGCCTTCAGGAACCTGGGCCTCGCATACCCAGCAGGCTTTCCTCACAGAGCGGCTGGAGTGGCGGTGAGAGTGACCCCCAGAGGTGGTTTTAGACTCCTATCTGTGGTACCTAGATCTAAAGGAAGATCTGACGCCTGGACCTTGAAGAGGAGTGACAACGTTGAGACCTAGGACGGTCTTTGCCGTGCTTTGGTGTTCAGACCTAGAAGAGCCGAGTGAAAAAGAAAGGGTTAAGAGCTCCTGAATGAGTGAACCCAAGCATCACAGGTAGAAAATAAATAAATCCTACCTGCAGCGCAAGGGTTGGCCACAAGAGGGCGGTGACAGATCCATGGCAAGGCAGTTTGAAAGTGAAATGAATCATTAAAGCCTTATGAGAAACAGGAGTGACAACAGGCATGAGAGAGCACATAACAAAACATAGCCAGCACCCAGGGAGCCTGCAGCAAACAATTTACCTTGTAAACCAGAGCCCAGTGCCTGGGTAAATACCGCATAAGCCTGCAAGTCATCCCAAGTAATAGCTGCTTTGACAGCTATTTAAATCTGCCACCGTTAACGAAGTCACCGCCCCATAGCGGTTGCCATCCGGTGGCGGCCAATCGCATTCGCGACCGCCGCCGCCATTTTGGCGAAACTGCGCCTGCACGAACCAAGCACAGAATCTTCGTTCGCGGCTTGCGGATGCGCAGCGACTTCCTGAAACGGCGAGCTGGAACGCAGCTGCGCTCCAGCGGCCGTGGCCACTCACTAGAGCTTGATAGAAAATAAGGAGACACACAAAACACAGAGATACGGCTGCCATATAAAAGGAATATCTTTGTACATTACCACCACCACGGCACGATCCGGACCAGAACCTGGGACTGGGGAGCTGTTCACTCGACCCACCGCACGATCGGGCGCTTACAAAGCCTCCCGCTAATAGCTGGGACGTTTGGCCATATTGCCGCTTGCCTGCCAATGGCCAGGTTAGTAAGCTCTTCATGGTATCACATCATAGCAGGTGGACATGGGCGATAATAGCTAGGATTGCTGGACTGCAGAGAGGATCACCGCTAACCACCAAAGTATCACCGTGCACACCGCCAGGCCTGGATTACAGAAAAACTTCATGAAAAGGTAAGACTATATCTTGGTCCTAGGAGGAGGACAAAAAAAAAAGGAACACAGCCTCTGGCCCAGAGCAAAGATTTATGGGAGAAGGGTCCTATGAGGTATGAGGGGCGGGATTAACCCACACGTAGGCTGCCATGGAGTCTGTCAGGAAAGACATTTGACCCCTGGTCTCCTGAGATTGAAGAGATGGAGGGAATGTGTGGTAGGCGCTTGATTCTCACAAGTGACGATACTTGGTGTACTGATGTGTATGAGGGATAAATATTTACTGAACTATTTATTGAAGTGTGACAAAATATTGTTTTGTTGTTTTTTTTGGATGGTGCGTATTATTATGCATGGACTCTGGAAAGTTTTATTTTCTTTGTATGGCTTGTTGACGTTTCAATATACTTCTACCCGATAAAAAAAAAAAAAAAAAAGGAAGAAAATTCTACATTGCCGTTTACAGGCAATGACCAATGCAATCTTTGAGCTCTTACCATGTAACGCTCCTCTACTGCAAAACCTTTCCATTGCCTCTGGGAAGTCGTATTCACACTTGAAGAGCTCATGCAGAGCCTGCAAAATGGAAAGGACACAGTGAATCCAAATTCAACCATATGATTGAATAATTCTGCTCATGAACATTATGACCATAACAGTGGCAGTCTTCTGCAATCTTAAACACTTCCCCTGGGTTGATGTCATAGGACGATGGGGACTTTGAGTGGAGATATCTGGATAATGCCTGCAGGCATCATCCAGATATTGTTTATTTTCAGCCGGCGATTCCATGCAATGTAAAAGCCACCATAGTGGCTGTTTAGCTGCCTTTACAGCATAGAGGAGAGATGTGAGGACTTAGACCCAAGATCTCTCCGTAAAGAGGACCTGTCATGCCATATTCCTATTACAAGGGATGTTTACATTCCTTGTAATAGGAATAAAAGTGATCAAAAAAATTTTTTTTATTTAAAAAAGGGAAAGCGTAAAAAAAAATTAAATAAAAATTTAATTAAACCGCCCCCTGATCCCCACGCAGAAGCGAACGCATACGTAGGTCTCACCCGCATATGTAAATGGCTTTCAAAGCACACATGTGAGGTATCACTGCGAACACTAGAGAGAGAGAAATCATTCTAGCGCTAGACCTCCTTTAACTCTAATCTGGTAACCTGTAAAAAAATTAAATTAAAGCGTAGCCTATGGAGATTTTTTAAGTACTGAATGTTGGTGCCATTCCATGAGTGTGCGCAATTTTAAAGCATGACATGTTAGATATCCATTTACTCAGCGTAACACCTTTCACATTATACAAAATAAATTGGGGATTATTGTTTTAATGAGTGTTTTTTCCCCCCAAAAAATAATAAATAATCATGTTTGAAAAAATGCTGCACAAATACCCCGTGACATAAAAAATTGAAACAACCGCTATTTTATTCCCTAGGGCAGGGGTCTCCAAACTATGGCCCTCCAGTCACTCAGAAGCTACAATTCCCATCATGCCTATGAATGTCAGAGTTTTACAATGCCTCATGGGACCTATAGTTCTGCAACAGCTGCAGGGCCGTAGTTTGGAGATTCCTGTCCTAAGGTCTCTGCTAAAATATATATATATATATATATATATATATATATATATATATATATATATTTTTTATATTATGTTTGGGAGTTTCGAGTAATTTTCTAGCAAAAAAGGATGATTTTTACATGTAGAAGAGAAATGCAAGAATTGGCCTGGGTGGCAAGCCAATGTTATTTTGTAACGCTGCTACAGACCTGAACGGGGCAGTTTCCAGTGATAGGAGTCAACCCCCCAATATGGCAGCTAAATCTCTCAAATGTAACAGCAGTTTTGGAGTAGAAGCGGACTGCCGAACTGGTTTACAGAAACAAAACAGTGCAGATCTTCAATTGCCAATATCCATATTTCAAAGTCCGAGCCTGATAAAAAACAAACAGACTAGCTCCCGATGCTAGTTTCACCCCTCTCTAAAACTGAATAGATTTAGTTTAGTGCAACAGCAAAGTTTTCTCCAAAACGGTGGTACAACAGCAGACTTTGTTGCCCAGAGTTACTATGTAAAAAATTTAAAAAATACCACAACAGATAAAAGAATAAGTCACCTGTTCGTTATCTTTGATGACCCCATCTGATACTCTATTGTGTAGAATCTTCTTGTCCATCTTCATGGTTTCCAACAGAAAAGCCTCCACTTTGCTCTCCGGAACAAATTCTGGACTCCAGATCAACTGATCTTGGTGTTCGTAGTCTGTAATGCATTTTATAAACCAATATTATGTAGTCTTTATTTATGCCACCCTCTCTGTAACGGCTGTGATCAAGGCTGGCCATACAAAAGTTCAAATCTCAATTCAAAACGTTAATAGGAAGGCTGAATGTACAAAGATGATTGATCAACTTTGGTACAAACAGCCTGCCGGATTCTCTTGCGATTATTGCTAGCTACGAGTGATGATCATGTTCTTCTCCTGGCGGGGATGGCTTCCCTCACCCCCCGGGAGCAGACAATTGCTCGGCAGGAGGGGTTCCCCTGTCAGCACGGTGTTGATGGGGGAATCATGCACATTTCTTTCCTGCAACCCGTGGTTGCAGGAAAGAAATTTGCATTGTGTATGGCCTGCCTTACAAAGCTTTCCCCAGACATTCCACAATACATTTCAAAGTATTGTCTACAAAATGCTGCTTTATGCGAGGTGAAATGTCCATCAACTTACCAGATAAATCTGCCATGTAATGTCCCTGAAAAGGTGGGATTTCTGCCTGATACTGTGAACCAACCATTATTTCCTAAAAGACACAGAAAGATAAAACACCATTTACCATCAAATCAAAGTCTTTTGAATGAGGAACCCCCTCTTTCTACATTGAAAGTTGAAGCAAACATTAGCATAATAAAATGCAGCCCAGCAGCCAAAACCTTTATCCACAAGCAGTGATGGAAAGACCCATAACACACACTTACCTTTCTTAAATCTTCTGAAGAATTTCCAATTTCTGTTTCCAAATCCTCAATTTCCCACTCTTTATCGCCATCATATGCTGTATTTGCTACACATAAGGTTAAAGACAAATTTAGAATAAAATGGACAAGGTTAATTTCTTCTTTTAAGCTCCAATATTTAGTAATAACATTGATATTAAAAACAAATTGTGGACCAATTTTAGGAAGGTTTTTTTGTAACATGCCTCTTAGTTAGGGTTGTCCCGATACCACTTTTTTAAAACCGAGTAGAAGTACCGATCCTTTTTTTCAAGTACTCGCTGATACCAATACTTTTTTTTTAAATGTGACGCACTGATAGATGGCACTGGCTGATGAGCACTAAAAGGTGGCACTGACTGATGGCTGGCAGTGGCACTGATAGGTGGCACTGATTATGCAGCACCGATAGGTGGCACGCACTGATGGCTGGCACTGATAGGTGGCATGCACGGATAGCTGGCACTGAAAGATGGCACTGATAGGTGGCATGCACTGAAAGATGGCCCTGATAGGTGTCACGCACTGATAGGTGGCAATGATGGGCACAGATGAAGTGGCACTTATAGGGCTACACTGATAGGCGGCACTGATAAGGGGGGGCATTGATATAAGGGGGGCTGTGAGCTAATGGGGGTCTCCAGGGGGGGTGCTGCTGATCTAATGGTTGGTTATCACACATTAAATCAGCAGTCAGTACCCCCTCTTAGAGACCCCCCCATTAGCTCAAAGCCCTCCCCCTTCCTTAGAGACTTTCAGAGATCAGAGAGTGCCCCCCCTTATAACAGTGGGCCCTGCCCTCTTTAAGACATCATTCATATCTTACCTGCGGGACCCAGGAGCCACTGCAAGGAGGGAAGTGTGAGAGTCGAGCTGGGGGGGGCAGAGCTGCTCTTGGGCTCCTCGCACTATGCAGACAGTGTGTGTGTGTGTGTGTGTGTGTGTGTGTGTGTGTGTGTGTGTGTGTGTGTGTGTGTGTGTGTGTGTGTGTGTCATCTGGCAGGTATTACTCACATGCACACTGTCCCCCCCGCAGCGCTGGCAGCACTTTCTTCTCCTCTTCTATCCCGCCTCCCGAACCTCTGAATGATGTCACAGCAGGGCCGGCACTGGAAAGCATCTGTCGGGCGGCGCTCATTCCGCCTGACAGGGAAGAGAATATGTCGGTGCACTCAGCATACCGCAGCCATCTCTGTACGGTGAGGGATTTCCCCTGCGCGCCCGTTGACTTCCTGTTGTACGCCGCCTCTCTCTCCCATCCCAGGTATCGGATCAGGCATCGGGAGCATTTGCGCGAGTACAAGTACTCACGCAAATGCTCGGTATTGGTTACCGATACTAGTATCGGGACAACCCTACTTTCGGGGGGGGGGGCAGATACCTGTGTATCGAAGGAAGAGGCGCAGGTATCTGCGCCTCTTCCTTCGTCTCCCCCGGATGTCTTCTGGGAGACACACGGGTCCCAGAAGACAGCAGGGACCAGTGGGATTGCGCAGCGCAAGTCTCACATGCGCAGTAGGGAACCAGGAAGTGAAGCCGCAAGGCTTCACTTCCTGATTCCCTTACCGAAAATGGCGGCGGCAGCAGCACCCGAGAGCCGAGCGAGAGCCGACATCGCAGGCGCACTGGACAGGTAAGTGTCCTTATTTTAAAAGTCAGGAGCTGCAGTATTTGTAGCTACTGACTTTTTAAAAAAACGCCGAAACTTGGCTTTAAGAACATTTTCTGCAATTGCGGAAAATACATGTTTTATTGCCATGGACACCAGAAAGATGTCTGCATATTTCTTAGGGTAATATTACATGTGTGGCTATGAAGAATACTAAATTTGGTCATTTTAGCAGAAAGGGTCACTTTTGCTCAACAAAATACGTTTTTCTTGGATTTCAGTGGGGAACAAAATAATTCAGAAACAGTTGGGTTATATTGCCGCCTACGGAGGCTTGCACACTGGGAAACAGAAAAATTAAGCAAGCCCTTGTATAACCCCTCCTCAATGGAGCATGCCTCAGTTTTGTGAGTAAGCAGTACTAAAAGGACCAACAAAAAAAAAAAAAAAGACAGACAAGTGGAAACATTTTTTTTGTGTCCATGGAAACATTTTTTTTTATGGGAAATATAAAAATGTTTTCTCTCATCTATTGAGGGACAGAAATTCAGAAACAGTTAGGATGCGCAAAAGCAGCCTCAATTTTAAGGGACACCAAATGGTGCAAATAGTTGGCCTGAAGCCCCAGGAGCTACCTCCCTATCTTTATTTACCAAGTGAGTCTTCAGATTCACAAGTAGGTTTTTGCCATGGCTCTGCTCCTGGAAAGTGCTCCGCAGCCAACAGTACACGAAGATCTGGAAAGCACCACAATATAAAGCCCAGTGCCTAAAGGACACCTTCCATGCTAGCCCTGCATGTCCAGTCTTGTGGGGTGCAGGTATGGTCTCCAAAGCTTTTGCTGAGGAAACAATCTATATAGCAAAACAAGCAGAAACCTAGCAAGGAAACTTCATTAAAGTCACCAAGGAAAAAAAAATACCATGAAGGGAGGAAGCTAGCAAAAATAGTTAGCTTCATGCTTGTCAATTTTCCAAACTCTGTAGGAGGCAGTATAAACCAAATGTTTCTGCATTCCTGTGTCCATCAATGGACGAGAAAGAAAACAAAATTTACTGATTATATATTTTTTTTGTTTGCTTGCTCTAAATATTTCTGAATGTAGGTAAAATAATATTTTAAAATGCTTACATCTTAAAGGTCGAGGAAAAAAGTCTGGTGCTTCGTGTGATGTGACGGATGGAGTCAAATCATCAGCTGAAGACTGTGTTTCTTCATCATCACCTGACAAAAGGTCCTTTGCAATTTCCTCCTGAGAAGACAGAAATAGAGCTACCAACTGTTCCACTGCAATCAAAAGGTATAGTAGAGCTGAAAGAATAACCTTTACATCTAAATTATATGACCAAATGTTTGTGAATACCTGCCCCTTGCACAGTTAAGAGATTGATGGACATAACCTTTCTAATCTCCCCACCCCACCCCCTTTGCAGTTATAACAGTCTCCACTCTTCCGAGAAGGCTTTGTGCAGACACCTCAAGTTCCTCCACACCAGACTCATAGGGGTTTATTTACTAAAGGCAAATCCACTGTGCACTACAAGTGCAGTCACTGTAGATCTGAGGGGAACATGTAAGGGAAAAAAAAAAATATCAGCATTTTTGCTTGCACATGGGTGGATGATAGAAGTCAGCAGAGCTTCCTCTCATTTCAGATCTTCCCCTCAGATCTACAGTGACTGCACTTCAAAATGCACAGTGGATTTGTCTTTAGTAAACCAACCAAATTGTGTCTTTACGGAGCTACCTTTGTGCACAGGGACACAGTACAGAACAGAAAAAATAAGATTTTACCCAAATAGTATGAAGAGCACAAAGGTCTAAAAATAGGATTTTTATAACAGCTTACCTGTAAAATCCTTTTCTTGGAGTACATCACGGGACACAGAGCGACATAGTCATTACTAATGGGTTATATAGATACCTTCAGGTGCTGGCACTGGCAACTTCCAAAACCGGAAGTACCCTCCCCTATATAAGCCCCTCCCATCCGGGAGTACCTCAGTTTTGTAGCAAAGCAATAAGTGTCCCCAAAGAGGGGCGGGAGCTCTGTGTCCCGTGATGTACTCCAAGAAAAGGATTTTACAGGTAAGCTGTTATAAAAATCCTATTTTCTTTCTCGTACATCACGGGACACAGAGCGACATAGTCATTACTAATGGGATGTCCTAAAGCAATGCCCAATGAGGGGGGGGATACACCATACATAAGCTGAGCGCCATCAGACATGAGGATCTTTTGCGGCCTGCAACACACTGCGCCCAAAGGCGACATCCTCCTGACTTCTAACGTCCACCTGGTAGAACCTAGTAAACGTGTGTACTGAAGACCATGTTGCGGCCTTACAGATTTGAGCCAGGGAGGCCTGGTGATGCGCTGCCCATGAAGTTCCAACTGCTCTCGTGGAGTGCGCTCTAACTTTGAACGGAGGCGGTCTCCTTCTCAAGCCATAGGCTTGCATTATGACCTGTCGAATCCACTTGGCTAAAGTAGATTTTGACGCTGCCTGACCCATTCTGGGGCCTTCCGGCAGAATAAACAAAGTATCCGTTCTGCGAATCTGAGCAGTGGCTTTTAGATAAGCTTTAACTGCTCTTACTACATCCAAAGAATGCAATAACTTTTCCTCTACCGAAGTAGGTTTGGGGAAAAAAGAAGGAAGAACCACATCTTGGTTCAAATGAAACCTCGATACCACCTTAGGAAGAAAGGCTGGATGAGGACGTAAAACTACTCTGTCCTTATGGATAACCAGATATGGCTCTTTACAGGACATAGCTGCTAATTCCGACACTCTTTTAGCCGAACAAATGGCTACTAGAAAAATCAATTTCCTGGTGAGAAGAACCAAGGAAATATGCTGTAATGGTTCAAATGGTTGTTTCTGTAGAACCGACAGAACCAGGTTTAGATCCCATGGACATATGGGAATATTAACCGGAGGGCTAATACGCATCACCCCTTGTATAAAGGCTTTGACTAGTGAATGCGAAGCCAAGGGCCTTTGAAAAAATATTGACAAGGCCGAAATCTGACCCTTAATAGTACTCGAGGCAAGCTTCCTATCTACAGCCCACTGTAGGAAGTCCAGAATCCTACCTATTACGTACTTACGTGGATGCCATTTCTTGGCCTCACACCACGCGATGTACGCCTTCCAGATTCTATAGTAGATCTGCCTGGATACCGGCTTCCTGGCATTGATCATGGTAGATACCACAGGATTAGAGAGACCTCTCTTTTTTAGAATGTGGGCTTCAATAGCCAGGCCGTCAAACCTAGGGCTGGTAAGGAAGGGTGGTATATCGGTCCTTGCGAAAGCAGGTCCGGACGATGTGGGGGAGTCCAAGGACTCCCCACTGACATTTTTACAATCTCCGCGTACCATGCTCTTCGGGACCACGCTGGAGCCACCAGAATCACTGGTTTCTTTTCTACCCTGATTCTGCGGAGTAATCGAGGTAACAATTGTGGCGGTGGGAATGCATATATCAGCTTGAACTGATCCCAAGGGAACACTAGGGCATCCGAGCCGCAAGCTAGGGGATCCCTTGTCCCAGAGACAAACCTGTCCACCTTTGCGTTGAATCTGGATGCTAGCAGATCTACATCCGGTGTTCCCCACCGCTGACATATTGTCCGAAAAACCTCGGGGTGAAGGGACCATTCCCCTGGGCATAATTGTTGGCGACTTAGAAAGTCCGCCTTCCAATTCTCCACTCCTGGAATGAATACCGCGGATATGGCTGGGACATATCTTTCTGCCCATTTCAGGATGCAATTTACTTCCCTCTGGGCTGCACGACTCCTGATGCCACCCTGATGATTGATATATGCCACTGCCGTGGCATTGTCCGATTGAATTCTGACAGGGGACCCTTGGAGTTTGGATGTCCATGCTACTAGGGCATACCGGGCTGCTCGTATCTCTAAGAGATTGATGGGCAGGGCCTTTTCTGCATCCGACCATCTGCCCTGGAGAGACCATTGCTCCAGTACTGCTCCCAAGCCTATAAGGCTGGCATCTGTAGTGACCACCTTCCAAGAAATCGGACTGAAGGATTTCCCTTTTTCCAGATTCTGGAGAACCAACCACCAACGGAGGCTCTCGCGAACGGAAGGGGACAAGGACATTGGTAAGTCTAGGGCCCTTTTTTGTTCCAGGCTGACAGTATGGCCCTTTGCAAATTCCTTGAATGGAATTGACCGTAGGGTACTGCTTCGAATGATGCCACCATTTTTCCCAGCAGCCTCATGCACAGGCGTATGGACGGCTGTCTTTTTTGTACCCACTAAGTGGATCAAATCTTTCAAAGACAACACCTTTCCTCGAGGCAAGAATATTTTTCTCTGGCCTGAATCCAACCTTAGCCCCAAGTATTCCAGACTTTTGACTGGTTTTTAGGGCTGACTTGTCTCGGTTGATAATCCAACCGTGAGATTCCAGATACTTGATTGTCTTGTGAACGACCACGTCTAGTTTTTTCACTGAGTGGTCTATCAGCAACAAGTCATCTAGATATGCCATTATCATTACACCTTGTGTTCTTAGATTGGCCAATAAAGGGCCAGAATCTTTGTAAACACTCGTGGTGCTGTGGCCAGACCGAAGGGTAAGGCTCTGAACTGAAAATGGCGCCCTTCTACTGCAAAGCGTAGAAATTTTTGGTGGACTGGAAAGATGGGAATGTGCAAATAAGCATCTTTGATGTCGATCGCGGCTAACCAATCCTCCCCTTGTAGGGCAGTGGCCACCGCTCGGATCGACTCCATCGGAAAGTCCTGATATACAGGAATTTGTTTAGCCCTTTTAGAATTAATATGGGCCTCCCGTCCCTGTTTGCTTCGGGACTGTAAAGAGGTTTGAGTAAAACCCGAACCCCCATTCTTCCAGGGGCACCTCCATAATTACTCCTTGGAGCAATAGTTGTTCTAGTGCCAACAGGAGGGACTCTCTCTCTTCCGGGGATCCCTTGGCACGTTTGACCTCAAAAATGGGAAGGAGGAGAGTCTTTTAACTCCAATCTGTATCCCAAACACACTGCGGAGAGCACCTATCTGTTTTGATTGTGTCCCGCCAGGTCTCTTGCGAACAACTGGAGTCCTCCCCCCACCCGACTGAGTGGGGGCAACCCTTCAATGAATTTAACTTTGGGGGAGGTTTTGTACCTCCCCTGACCCAGGGTTTCTCATTACCCTGTGATTGTCCCTGTTTTTTACCCCCGGGAATTGACCGAGGAGGCCGTCGGAACTGTTACACAGCCGATGCCCCAGGGACTGGAGAAGCAGGCCTCTTAAAGAGGGACCTCTAACTCTGTTTTTAACCGGCAAGAGTGTATTTTTACCGCTGGAAATTTTCTGGATATATTTGTCCAGGTCTTCCCTGAATAAGCGTTCACCATGAAATGGGACGCTAACCAGCCATTCTTTACAGGTAGCTTCAGCAGACCAGTTTTTGAGCCATACAAGCCTACGCATATGTACTACAGACAGCGTATGGCGTCAACCGCAAAGCCTAAGGCTCTAGGTAGATCAGCTAGGGCAAGGGCCTGCTGATCTGTCAAGTCCCTCAAGACCTGTTTCAACTGATCCTTCACTGTTTAGCAGACCCCACTGCTGGTTGTGTCACCAAGCTTGCTGTAGAAAGAAGCAGATTTTCATAAGGACTCCAATCTTTTATCTATTGGGTTCTTGAACATTATCCACTGGACATGTCAGTGATTTATACACACAAGAGATGGCTGCGTCTACTGTAGGGACCTTCCATTTTTTTGATGAACTTATCCTCCATGGGATAGACCACCGGAAATCTCTTGGGGGGAATAAATATTTTCTCAGGATGCTCCCAATCCTGGTAAATGAGCCCTTTCAGTACAGGGTGAAGTGGAAAAGAACAGACAGTCTGGGGGCTTCTAGCGACCCCAACGAGGATACAGTAGTGGTTGATGGGTCCGCAAGGTGCATTTTTAAATGCTGATCGGACCATGCTAGTCAGAGACTGAACCCATAATCTTTCAGCTTGAGATGCTGAGAAAAGGTTCCTCCACTGTTGATTCCTCTATAACAGAATCAACCTCATCCTGATCCCCTTCAGGCAGGTCGATCCCTGTATGGGACTGTTGCTCTGCTAACAGGCACTCTGAAGGAGGAGACGGAGATCGGGCGTGCTTTCCCTGACAGGGAGGCAGCGATCAATGTTGACAATCTCTCTCTAATCCTCCCAGAGCTGAGGAAAAAACCTCCTCTATTACATACACAGGAGCAGGTGAACTGAGGACAGCCACAGTACCAAGTACCCCTGCGGGGTCTCTACGGTCACTTACCTCTGAACTTCAGGGGAGACTGGTGCAGCAGAAGCATGCCCAAGATCCTCAGAGCCCGATGAGACCCCCTTCGCTTCCTGGAAGATTCAGTTCCGGAGCTTCTGGACGGCATATTCCTAAGCCTAAAGCTGAGGTATTCCAGCCGTAATACACCACTTTTACTGAGAATAGTCTAGCACAATTGCTGCTATATAACAGTTGGTGTCTACTAAAGTGCCTTTCTAGGGGATGCCTGCATCAACCGCCTCTGTGTGCCTTTATACTGTTGCTAGCTCTGTCTGTGCACTTCAATAGCCAGCTATGATTGTGCTTTAAAACACGCTGGACGCCCGCACATGCGCAGTAGCGCCGCGGCGCACACCGAGCGTCATCCACCCGCTCCGCCCCTTTTTCCAGATCGCCTCTATATATAGAGGCGCGGGCACGTGCGCCTTTTTTGAAAAAAAATAAGGAGCTAGATGGGAGCCAGGGTCCCTGCCGCAGGGCCCGGGGATGGATGAGCGCAGCAACAGGGCAGAGGAGACAGCTTCCCAGCAGAGAACTTACCAACTGCCTGGATTTGATTTTGGAAGAAAAAAATCCACATTACAAGAAAAAGAACCATAGCGGCCTCTAGTGTCTAACACAGGTACCGCGGTCTTACATTTTTTATTTTTTTTTTCTCTTGCCTACTATTAAAATTTTTACATTTTCTCAGTAGTAACAGGCATACACAGAATATTAGCAGGAATACCTTAGGTAACAGGCAGAAAGACAAAATAGGCTTGGGGGTCCCTCAATAGAACCAAGTTCCTGAGGGCCCCCACTTACCTTTTCCTCGCCGCAGGACTCTGTTTGGTCCACAGAAGCCCAAACTTCACCTATCACGGCAGGCATTGTAATTAAACCTTCAGGGACCGGGTTCCCAAGGATTCCACTCCCCTGGACCTGTATAGCACCCTGCACAGAAAACATCTTGGTCGTGGGTATGACCAGAGCTCTGGATCCCAGGGTCCAGCTCTCCTAAGAGAAGCATTACAGGCAAAACCTTGCTCTTCTCTGCAAGGCCCGGGTACCGACCGTTTAGCTGTGAAGCTTTTTTGGTCGGATCCGGAATAGCTTACTGAGGCCCAAAAGAACCTGTACGCAAGCTTAGTGAAAAACACATGTTACTTCTTGGCCAACACCTTAGACACTGGCAAAAAAACTGAGGTACTCCCGGATGGGAGGGGCTTATATAGGGGAGGGTACTTCCGGTTTTGGAAGTTGCCAGTGCCAGCACCTGAAGGTATCTATATAACCCATTAGTAATGACTATGTCGCTCTGTGTCCCGTGATGTACGAGAAAGAAAAGGTCTGTGTGTTCTGCAGCATTCACCATACCCTTCACTTGAAATGCCATAACTCAAAAAAGATGGAGATGTACACATGCTTTTGGCAATATAGTACATTTCATTGATTTATTGCATGAAAGAGGGAGGGTTACAGCAATACTAAGGGCAGGCTACCCAAAACCTATATTTCTGAATGGGAAACACTTAGGGACACCAGAAGTAAGTCTCAAGAATACAAGACCTGGGTCCAACAGACAAAAAAATAAAAATAAAAAAAAACTTCTTCATAATGGCAACAGCAGGAGACGGAACACAGAAAGTCCCTCTGCGTCAAAAATTACAAAATTCTGGATAACTGAAACATGCCCTTTTACATCAACTGCACCTTGAAATGACTAGGACCCCTTATACTTTTTGCTCAATCCCTGTTAATTTGGTTATAGATTAAAGGTTTTACTTTTTTTTTCTAAATGTCACATGTCAAAGTTGGACCAAGAGGACTAAAGCAGGTAGTTTGTTGCTACTTACTTTATCTAGCGTCATGTCAGGGAGCTCATCAGCCAACTCGCTGGGAGAGCTGCCAACGCTGGATCCTGCAAGAACTGGATCTGCAGGCTCGTAGACATAAATGGCTAATAAATCTTCCAAAGGCATGTTTCCTTCCTGCAAAGCACATTTTAAAATTAGTGTTCACGTCCGAACGGACAGTTCGCACTGCGATTATTATTATTTTTTAAATGACAAACAAATTACATAAAAATCAAGCTAATGTAACCTTTTCTAAATCTTCAATTTCAGAGCTGAAGTTTTTTCCGTCTTCCTTCATTTCTTCTTCTTCAAGAGTTCTCTCATCATCATAATCATGTACCAACATTTCAGCTGTAGGGTCAAAGTCATGATCTTCTGATGACAGAGAGCCAACTATAAAAGACAGGAAAGAAATACTCTGCTTAATGTCACAAAATTATGAATTGGGGTTTGCTAAAAAGATATAGAAAAATTAGGATTATTGCAAATATACAAGCAGACTTGGGGACAAGAAGGGTTTCTAATACTCATAAAAGGTCTTACAAAAAAACTAAGCAAACACAACTGATGTAAAATAGGACAACTTAATTTCCAAATACTGATACAAAAATCAAATAGTCCTCAGAATTGTACCTAGTCGTCATTATCATGCAAGATAACAGCTTAATAAAATAATGTTAACGTCATCAGATACCCGATAACCAGCATCAAGCCCTAAATTGGATTCAATATTTTCTTTAAGCTTGACACCAAAAGAATCCAGATAGCATCAGAATACACATAAAAACCTTAAGGCCACTTTCACACTAGTGGGACTTGTCCTGAGACTGCAAAGTCGCATGACAAGTCGTACCCATGATTTCCAATGAGTACCGTTCATATCTGTGCGACTTCATGTCACACCGACTTCATGTACTACTTTGGTCCGACTGATGCGGGTTGAGGTCCATAGACCTCAAGTTTACACAGGCATTTTCTGAAATTGTGGCAAAAAGCGCATTAAAGTTTACGGTAAAATCACACAACTTTCAAGTCGTGGCAGTGTGAAAGGGGCCTAACTGAAATCAGGGATCCAGACATTTAACTTTAGGGCTCGGTTTACACTGGTGCGAATCCAGTGCGGGTTTCCGCATCGCAACTGAATCGCGCAGTGGTCCACACTGCCATATGCGAATTGCTGGGAGTGTCAATACAAAGTTAATGACACCCCAAGATTGGTTTGCATATCGCAGTGCGAACTGTCAGTTCGGACATGAATCAGATCGCATGCAATCCAATTGTGGTGCGGACCAAAAAAAAGGTCCTGCATGACTTTGGTCCGAATGCGATGCAAATTCAGTCATACAATCTGTATGGCTGAATTTGCATCACACCAGTGTGAACCGGGACCAATGCGGAGTCTATTCAACCAACAAACATGCTATCAGCAGATATTTGAAAGGGCCAATTCAATAAAATAAAAACCCTAGTAATAAGCACTGTTCCCAGGAACTACATTTACATATTCCCTTGAGTGTGGAAATCCTTACTTCAAAACCTTGTTTTAGCGTACAAGATAATTAATAGTATTTGCGGTTATTGTAATACGTAAAGCGGAGCTCCACACTAAAGTGGAACTTCCACTCATCGGAACCCTCCCCCCCTCCGGTGTCATATTTGGCACCTTTCAGGGGGGAGGGGGGTGCAGATACCTGTCTAAGACAGGTATTTGCACCCACTTCCGGGAGTCCTCTCTGCGGGTAGTACGTCACTTCCCGCAGAATACCCGTTGTGTTCTGGGAGACACTCGGCTCCCAGAACACAACAGGGACCAGTGAGAACGGCGCACCGCGACTCGTGCATGCGCCGTAGGGAACCGGGCATTGAAGCCGCAAGGCTCCACTTCCTGGTTCCCTCACCGAGGATGGCGGTGGGGGCAGCAGAGTGACGAGCGATTGCTCGTCTTCTGCTGCCGACGTCACTGGACTCCAGGACAGGTAAGTGTCCTAATATTAAAAGTCAGAAGCTGCAGTATTTGTAGCTGCTGGCTTTTAATATTTTTTGTTTCAGGGGAGCTCCGCTTTAGAGCCGGTTCACACAGGGGCAAAACGACTCTTTGGAGGCGACCTGAGCCTGCACCACAGCGTGACATGGGGCAACTTACAAGTCGCCTCCAGGACAGGAGGCATTCCAGTGGCCAATCAACCTTGAATCAGCTCTGTGGGAGAGAGGGGTTTGCCCTAAAAACAATTTTCACTTCCTGAAAAGTCGCTGCAGTAAAGACAGTGATCCGACTTCTGAGGCAACTTCCATTACAATCAATGGGTACAAGTCGCCTAGAAGTCGGATTGAAGTCGTACAGGAACCTTTTTTGAAGTCAGAGCAACTGCAGTCGTGTACATTAAGACGGCTCCATTCACTTCGATTAGTTTTAAAAACAGCGCGACTTGGGGCGACTTGAAGTCGGATCCCGAGTCGCCCCTGTGTGAACCGGCTCTTAAGGTTTCCAAAGTGCCTGACAAGGCTGAACAAATTGTGAAGTCAACACTCAACACATTTATATATTAAATAAATACCATTTTGGCTTAAATTCCAGATATCCGTAGTCAACAGATCTAGTGGGTCTCTTGATAATATAGTGGTCTTTACTAAATAAAAGCCACTGAAACCGGCTCTGCTTATATTTTACCTTGGACGATGCCCTGTGAACCCTACGGGAAAACTCTGATCAGCATCATTTAGATAAAATCTGTGAAACCAAACCTCTGTAATCATTGTGTCTAAGGCTGGATTCACACCTCCACGGACGTGGCTCACAGCAAGGGTCCGGTATGTCCCCGTTCTCCGTTTCAGGAATGAACCAGGGCCGAATTTTTGCCCGATTTGGGCTCTGTAACGGAACCAAAGACGCACAGCGTTCCTGTGCAAGCCGCTCTGCGAGCGGAGATATTTGAACAGGCTCCATAGAGAGCCAGTCACAATCTCCTGTCATGTGAATTGGATGCGGAGAAACCTGCATTCAATTCGCATAGGTGTGAAGCCAGCCTAATAGAATAAGAGGCTGCATTTTTTCAGATGTAATTTTTTTTACAGAGATAACTCTTAATATGAAACTGTCAAAACAAAGATTTACTTTACTAAAAAAAAGAAGCATAAAATCAAAAGTATGGTGCCTGATCAGAGCTCACCAGGCCCACATACACCGACACGGGAGGCAGCTGTTTTCCAGATAAATCCCAACCTCAGAGGCCACAACAGGTCTGCTTTAAAGTAAACCCATCAGCCACATTCAAAGTCTTTCTAAGGCTCCATTTAAGCTTGCGGGACTCCAAAGTTGCAAGATTCCCAGTGCGACTTTGGAGCGCAACTACTTTTCACTCTCGGGACCCACATGGCATCATAGTAGTGCAAGCCCCTTTTTTAAAGTCATTGCAACTTTAAGGCGCACCAATTGAAAACAAAAGGCGGCCACTTGTCATATAGAACTGTGTCCAAAGTCGCATGACAAGTCGCACACGGGTGAATGGAGCCTAAAAGGAAAAGTCCCATTTAAGAACAAGACCTCTGCAAAACCAGAAACATCTCTTTGGCTTCCCTCTTATTCTGGTGTCACCAATAGCTTGATTTCTTAAGCTTCTAGGCTAAGCCACAGCTCCAATTCCTGCTCATTCATAGCCTTCCTGTCTACTGTGGATACCAGCACCAAAAACCACTCTCATTGGATAGGGTACGGTAGGGGGGTGTGCTTTAGCCTAGAAGTCCAGAAAAGTCAAGCCCTTAGTAATAATGTGAAACCAAGGTAGGAGTAGCGAGACATCAGGACAAAAATGTTTACTTTAAATTGCTAAAAAGGGTAAGTTCCCCGTTACAGAAAAATCTGTAAGGTGAACTTACACAGGACCCCCTCCTCACCCCCCCCCCCCCCCGAAGCACGGCGGTCACCAACTAGGATACATCGGGTCGCCGCCTCACCGGTCCAAGGCTTAGAAATCCCCTGCAGTTGAATCTCCAAAACATACCTCGTAATTAGGTATGTTTAGGAGCATTCAAGATGGTCTGCGCCGTTTCATGGGTGGCGCTGACTAATCAGATCCCGCGTAGCCTGTCCTGGTACCGCAGGCCAAGAGGAGAGAAAGCAGCAGGGATGTCAAATGTGCAAGTTCACCTTATAGATTTTCTGTAAAGGTGAACTTACACTTTAAAATGGCTGACGTGTTTGCGTAAAATGATAATACCACCCAAGAATCGTCTGCTGGCTTTTTAACTCTCACAAATGGTAACATTTGCCTATAGTAGTTTGTCTCACCCCTTCCCACAAAGTCGCTTTTGCAGCTTCCACTGAGGCCACTATAAATGGACCTTGTAATTGCCACAGCCGTTTGGAATAATAGTGAGCTGTGGTGGAGATCTCTCACCACTGAAATATCAAAAGCCAGCATATGATTCAACTTGTTACCCACCACACAATATCAGGTGACAGGTGTCTGCCTTTAAATCTCAGCGATGATGGAAGACTAGCTGTTAATGACCTGTTCTTGGTTCACTAATCAGAATGGTTTCCAATCCGAACACACAATTCTTATTTATTTTCAATGTTTCCTTCGCAAGAGAACCTTGTGAATTCTGTGTTCTGTCCGAGTTGGAATGAAGGGGAAACTGGTATACAGATTAACAACCAGATTCCCTTCACCCCTGAATTGCAGTGCTGAATGCTTCTTTTATACTAAAATACTGCCAAAAGGATACAAGATTTTAAAAGTAGCAGAATTTTTTTATTTATTTTTTCCATCTACTGGTCCAAGATATTGAAAAACACTTGGGGAAAAGCCAATTGAAGCCTGGATTTGTGTCAGCCCTGATGCCAATAACCAACACAAAAAGTATTATATTAAATTGTGGCGATCATTACAGAAATGTAAAGTTTGCTGCAAATCTTCTCCCTTCAACCTCTTAAAGCACCAGTCTCACTTAAGCATTTGTTCAAAATAAAATAAAAATATTGTTTAATATATTACCTTCACTTTCTCTTTGTCATTCTGATTGAATAATTCATTGTGAAATGCTTCAGTAGTTATCTATTTCAGAGAAAAATTGAAATAAAACAATATATTTTCGAGACTTGCATAAAAGTTCCTAAGTGTGACTAATTTAAGCTGGCTGTCTCATTAACATATACAGTTGTTTCCATGCACATATTTCCTAAAATGTAACCCCTCTACAACAGGCATGGCGTGATCATATGTTTCATGTATGCTAGTCACTGACTATTTGACTTCCCCACCAATGTGAGTAATAATTTATTAAAACAATTTTTACATACAACGGTTACAATTAACATAAAACTGGAGCTGCTGCGCCCATCAAAGGGATTCCCTGGGAAATAGGATTAAGAAAGAGCATCTGTTTGCTGAGTGCATCAGCCCCACTTCTGCTCCAACTTCAAGAAATCATTCATTTTATTTAACTAGAAAAACAAGACACCATTGATAATGCAATAAAATAGCTTTACTTTCATTCCTTAACAATTTGCACGCTGGTCTCGTTATAAGATCGATTTATAAAAACTGGGGCAAAAGTCATTTCCAAAAAGTCTGATGGACCTCTATCCAATTAAATGTGCAGACAGGTAATGTGAAGTTTCAATTTTGTGAAAATTGTTTTGGGTCAAATTTTATTTTGAAGTTTTTCAATTGATATATATATATATTTTTTTTTTTACTGGCACAAGCAAACAATTGATACAGGGTACATTCATAAGACCTTGTCCATATGAGCTTCAGTCTGTATGAGAGCAGTGTGTACAAAACGTCTGACATGTTTCAAGCAGCAAGCCTTTAGAGAAAACTTGAGTTCCTGTATTGGGATGTTGAGCAAAGTCTTAATGAGAATGCTGTAACTTTAAAAGTGATACTAAAGTCACATTTCCCCCCCCCCCCCCTTAAAAAATAACAAACCTGTTACCGTATACTCACCTGCCCTGTGCAGGGGTTTTGTACAGAGCAGCCCAAATCCTCCTCTTTTTGGGTCCCTCGCTGCCACTCCTGGCTCCTCCCTCCTGTCAATTGCCCCCAATTGACAGGAGGGAGGAGCCGATGTATCATGCACAATGGTGTATTCAAAGCACACTGAAAGTTTATGCCAGGAGATGGAAGAAAAATCCTGCTTTAAAAAAAGGAGACGTTCCCCTTTATAAAAAAAAATTATATATAATATTTCACACACACTATATATATATATATATATATATATATATATATATATATATATATATATATATATTAGGGCTGGGCGAATTTCCGATTTTTTTTTATAAAAAAAACTCGATTTACGATTCCATTTTTTTTTTTTGTATTATATTATATAAAGTGCATCAATAAACAAAATTGCAAAGGCAAACCCTTTCTCTAACTGCAAAGTCAGTGTGCAACAAAGATTGTTAAACATCCAAATTATGAATACTGTATTTGGATTTAGCTAATAAAACAAAAAATCCTGAGGTTACTCTTAGTTGAATTGAACTGTGCCCATGCCTTACTGTGCCCATGCCTCACTGTGCCCGTACCTGATGTAGATTTTCATGGGATACGGATTTTACTGCTACACCGGCGGCCATTCCAGTATTCAAAATCCGTGCCTCCGCCTCGTCTGTGATAGGCGGAACACTCAATCACCCAGCATTCAGTGTTCCGCCTATCATGGACATCTGCTCATCCTCATAACACAGACGAGGATGAGAGGATGTCCGTGATAGGCTGAACACTGCCTGCTGTGAAATTGAGTATTCCGCCTATCACAGACGAGGACTCGGGAGGTGCGGCTTTTGAACACTGCAATGGCCGCCGTCTGTCTGCATGACACGCTGATCAGGTAGGCAGACGGCGGCTTGCGGTTAGTTAGTGTTACATTACATCTACTCGCGGCGGCTGCGGCGAGTAGATGTAATTGGGGTAACGCCGCACAGTGCCATTCCGGATACGCCCCCTGCAGCCCTGCTACGGAAACTTTGAAGGAAAGAAAAATAAAAAATCTAAAACAAACAAAAAAAAACTATTTTCTTCAAATCTGAAGCAATTTGAACTCAAAACTCGATTCAAGATTAAAATCGATTTTTTTCCCAGCCCTAATATATGTGTGTGTGTGTGTGTGTGTTTGTGTTACGCACGCACACCTTTTTGCAGGAAAAAAAAAGTGCATTTATTATTATTTTATTGGCAGCCTGGAAAGCATTGCACCCGCAATCACCAGATGGTGAGTCCAATGCAGCAATGCAGGGCTTTAGCAGACTGTGTGTAAGCTGCCTGCCCGTAGATCGTATGGTGGGGCAGAGTTGTAACATGTAATATGTTACAAAAAAATTAATAAAAATTCAGACACCGCAATTTTTTTTTCTCTTACACACCCATGTGCAAGAGACCCAACAAGCTTCAAGAAGTGCCAAGGTTTACTGAAGATTGCTAGCCGATACATTAAAGTGACAGTTAGCACTTCCATTAAGATCTGTTTGAGCTCTCCAAAGGCTTCAACCAAGCGGCTTCTTGCACACATTGCTCTCATATAAGCTGAATTCCGTGAAACAAAATCTAACAAAAGAATTTACAATTTATGGTGGGTTTCTAAAGAGCACAGCAGCAGCTCTTTGCCTTTTTCTCTTACTGAAAGTTTTGACAGAACTGATTGAAAACAGATTTCAGGAGAAGCTACTGAGCTCTGTAAACAAGGTTTTCCTCAGTGTAAGCAGTTTAGCATAGACAGGTAGCCACTATAATCCCCTTTAAGGAAGTACCATTTATACGTTCTTTTTTTAATAAAGCACAGAGTCCCGCCTCCTGTTTAAGCTGAGCTTAAATGTATATTAAAATGTCATTTTTGTTTATTTTATTATTACTGACATTATGGTGGTTAAATATTATCATGAATAATATTATAGTCAAGAACTATTTTTATTGTAACTTTTGTCATGCGAGTTGTGTGTATTAATAGAAACATTTAACATTTCTGGTAGTCTTGGAAAATTATAGCTGGCTGCAGACTGATTGAGAAAAATAATTTTACAATTAAAATTACAAAGCTTAGGATTTATTTGAATTTTTTTCCTAGGAAGAAAATAAAAAAACAAAACAACTTTTCCCTTTAAAAAGGAGAAGTACATCCAAAGCTTGTTTGGCTGTACTACTCCTGTGAATCATAGGAGTGAAGTTCGTTCACTCCTGTGACCTGTTTTCAGCAGACAGCTGGCTGAAGTCAGAGTCAGACCAGGCTGGGGCAAGATTGTGACAATGAAGTCGGGATCCACCCACATGCCTGGACCGGCACCCAGTTCAGCCTCTCAGCGGGCCGCTGAGAGCCTGAGCCGGTAGCTCCCGCCCACTCCATCACCCAGTGCTCCAGTAAACGAGGGGGGGCAAAGCAGACAGCCACCAGCTCTCTGCACAGGGAGCTGTGAGAACCGAGTGATCTGCGCTGTTTGATCGCTTGGTTCTCAGTGTTAGGAGTCGCAGGGGACAGATGCAGCATCCAGCTAGGTAAGTATGATTCAGAAATAAAAACCAACCCCATACTTCTCTTTTAACAGCATCTCTACAAGGAACAAACACTATTTATTGTTGAATATTACTGTAGTTTAATAAATCCAGCACTGAGAGAAATATACAGGCAGGCAATGCAGACCACTGCTTCCAAAAAAATGTAATGCTAGTTGGCTGAATGTATTCTCAGATGTAGTATGACAATCAGGTGTTCCATCTTAAAATTTGACTTCACTGGTTGCATAATTGTTCCATGTCAGTAACTGAAGCCAGCTACCTTTTGAGAATAGCTAGCATTTTAAGAAGGTCAATAATGGCAGCAGCCCACTAGCTTCCCCACTGCATAGATTTGATTAACTTTAAATAAAAAAAACAATGGAAATATTTTATCTTCGGCCCCTTTCACACGGAGGTCCGTTCAGGTCCGCCTGTCAGTTTTTTAGGCGGACCTGAAACGGATCCTCCATGTACCCCTATGGAGGCACGGATGTCAGCGGAGACATGTCCGCTGACATCCGCTCCGCCAAAGTGTGACGGAGGAAAACCCTATTTTTCCTTCCGTCGGCGGAGCGGATCGGATGACAACGGACTCTACGGTCCGTCGTCATCCGATTCCCCATAGGGGAGAGCGGCGCTCTGACAGGGCGGTCCCTGCACAGTGTGCGGGGACCGCCCAGTCATCCGTCGGCTCAGCGGGGATCAACGGAGCGATCCCCGCTGAGCAAGCGGAGCTTCACGGGGCGGATCTGCACGGATCCGCCCCGTGTGAAAGAGCCCGACCTGTGTTCTCTGCAGAAACCGTTTTATTCTCTTTTAAATTTGGAAAGTAAGCAACACAAGTAATAGACCCAAGGTGTTCAAATTGCTTAACACATTTAAGCATTTTCCCAGAGACTAAATAAAAAAGTTACTTTTACTCCATGTTTTTTTTTTTTTTTTTTTTTAGCAACATTGAAAAGAGGGCACTTAAGACTATTCCTTAAATGCAATACACAATATCAATTAAGAGCACATTTCCATTGTTTGTATTTTACGCTAATTATTATAGCATTCATACACACTTAAAATACATTTAAACAATACTGAATATACATTTTAGCAAGTTTGATTTTTTCTTTTTGCAGTTTCACTTGTACTATTTTGCCAAGTGGGACTGGTGCTATTCGTTTCAAAATAATCATCTTTGACAGAAAATAAAAAAAATGTTGTCTCCTGAAGTGAACTTCTTTACTTAAATACTGCAAATGCAGTGAAGGAGGGAGGGGAAGATATATGCTGTATTTTTACTTCCAATGATGAAAGTTTTAGTCTATTTTAGAGGAACCGATCACTGTAAGTAGATACTTGTAATGATACTATTCTATAGGATTTCACATGCCTTTTCATTTTCTCCAAACTTGAATGCAGACAAGGCTCTACAGAAAACAGTCTACAGGAGATCTGCATGGCACATTGTTTTACCTGCAAAAAAAAAAAGTGCATTTATTTTTTGTTAAAATGTGAACTTATCCTTTAAGCTGGCCACTATATAGTGAGAGGGCCTGCCTTATTGCATACAAATTGAAAGTGTTTAGGTTTGACCTCATATTATACGGTTTTGGTAAATCTAAAAAGGAAAAATGCCTGCCCCGCCCCATCACTAAGCTCCGAAACCTGTAATGTCACTGTCAAATGCCGACATTTCAGTGGCCAACACAGGCTCTGGCACATTACAGTCCATGGACTCGAGAAGCTTATTCTCAGCGTCATAAAAGTCAGGGCATCATGGAAAAAATAACTGCCAGAATGCAAGACAGATTGGAGGCCCATGATAAAGGTCTGGGAGCTGTGGCACCGCCGGGAGGACCCACCCTGATACTGTAAATAAGCCATTCTGATGACGTCTCACTCTATTCTTTTCCCCCTTTCTTTCTCTCTCCCCCACTTTTTTTTTCCTGAGTCGCCTCGCGACTCCTACTGTTATAATAACTTACTATGTTTAGCGACTATTCCAGCCTGAGCAATTACTATGTTCTAGTAGCATAGGCTGTGAATCTACTGTCGATCGTTTGTAATATATATATATATATATATATATATATATATATATATATATATATATATATTTTTTTTTTTATTAGTATGTCAGAAATGCTGATGCACCAGATATTTTGTTATACGCAAGGTTTGCAATCATTCTGCCTCAGTAACGGTGTAATCTCTTGTATGTATATTTGTCAAAAGTCTCTTAATAAAACTGTTATTGGAAAAAAAAAAAAAAAGTCAGGGCATCACCCTATGGGGATGTTTCATAAATCCAGAGACTGCAGCCCAGGAGTCTCAATCCACTTGTACTAATAAAATATAATCAGGGAGCTCCAGTGTGCATAAAAAGATAGGCGAGAGCCAGGGATACTCCATTAGCATGTTGGAGGGGAGGGGGGGGGTGTCCAAGTACAAGCGGGATAATGCACTTCCTGCAGACATAGAGTGATAATGAGGATAAGAATACACAAGAGCAGGTTCACAGGCATGGTATTAAGGGTAGGGTGAAAAAAAAAAAAAAAAAATGGTAGGAGAAAAAAAATAAAAAACAGGGTAATGCTGTAATCGTTTGGGAGTGCAAGTGTGCTGGTGAGAGGGGTTTGGAGAAGGGGGAGGTGTAGGTGTGGTAGGCAATGAAAGAATGGGGGTAACAGGCATGGTAGGTCGTGAGAAAAGGAGGGGGGGCTACAGAAATGTGTGCTCAGTGAACAGGAGTGCAAGCGCACTGACTGCAGAGTGAAAAGTGGGGTGCAGGGTGGACAGGAAAAGGGGGCTACAGAGGTACAGGCTTACAGAAGTGGGGCTGTCTAGAGACAGGCAGAATAGGTGCAGTAGCCTCTTAGGGGAAGATTGAAGACTGACATTATAAGAGAAAGTGTCTGGAGATGGACTGCAAGGCTACAGTCTGTCCAGGATGCCAGGAGAGAGAACTGCAGGTACCTCAGCACTGTTACTAAAGGGATGTTTTACAATAGGTAGTATTTACTTTAAAGGTGCAACTGGAAAAAAAAATGGCCCCTGTAACTGCCACTTTGCTATTTACATAAAGAATTTACTGACAGGACCAACACAAAAAAAAATAAAGAAAAGCTATGCATTAGGAAGGGGGGGTGGTTCCTCAAGGAAACAAGCTGTCAGACTGCAATATATCTTTATGCCCCTGGTTACACTTGATTTTATTTGTAAACTGTTGCCGCAACTGCTCAAGCACTGATAGTTTGTTCCCTCACCTGTCACGGTCACTTTTGCTGGACAGCCTTGTCTGCATGCAAATGTGGAAAAAATTATATATCAGGGCATGTGAATAAAGTGAATACCATCATTGTATCTTTCTGCTTATAGCTATATAAATAAAATAAGCCTGATAAACTACTGGTGGTGCAACAAGAAATTCCAACAGGAAAATTATGTTTGAAATGGTCTAAAAAAGTCCTGCAAATTATAATGTCATTGTTTACCAGAAGTCCTGTACCAGTTACTTTGTAGTGCACTAATGCATTTATTTTCTCATATAAAATATATGCACTCTTCAATTGTAGGTGGTTCTAAAGGCACAAGGTTTTTATCTTAAAACATTCTATGCATTAAGATAAAAAAAACCTGTGTGCAGCAGCCCCCCTAATATTTACCTGAGCTCCATCTGGATCCAGCGATATGTACGAGTGCCTTGGTCATCCGGGACTGTCCCTCCTGATTGGCTGAGACAAAGCAGCGATGCCATTGGCTCCTGCTGCTGTCAAAGTCAGTTAGCCAGTGAGGATCGAGAGTGGGCAGGACGAACTCTTTCTCTGAATGGACACACACAACTGCGGTTCAGCTCGGCTGCCCCCATAACAAGCTGCTTGCTGTGGGGGCACTCAACAGGAGGGAGGGGCCAGGAGCGCCGATGAGGGACCCGAGAAGAGGAGGATCCAGGCTGCTCTGTGCAAAACCACTGCACAGGGTAGGCAAGTATAATAGGTTTGTTATTTTTAAAGAAGAAGAAGAAGAAGAAGAAAAAAAAAAAAAAAAAAAAAAAACACGTTAGTATCGCCAAGTTGCACAAATGTTACAAATAGGTATTTTCCTATGTCTGTCTGACATACAGATCGCATTCCACAGGAACATACACCGCAAATCATTATTTGTTGCACTACTAAAAATTATTTATAGGGCCCATTATGTTTTACAACAGTGGTCCCAGAACATCAATTTTTTTAGTCCTAAAATGACAGTTAGGCCTCTCACACTGACTGTTACTGGTTACTATTGCAATATAGCAAGGCCAGACACTGGAAGCGTCAGATAAGACAAGCTCAGCATCTAAGAACATCAAAAGTAATTCATAGCCTATTACTGGTTGTTCAACATGCAAAATAGGAGGACCAAATATATATATCTATCTATATACACACATATACATACACATACATACACACACACACACACACACACACCAACACTACAGGCTGTGTTTAGCCCAATTAGTACCTTGTCTACAATGCATATTATGTGAGGTTATAACTATTAACACTAAAGTAGTTTTCTTCCTTACATGGCTTAAAGTGGAACTTCACCCTAAAGGGAAAATCGGCTTTAACCTCCTTCCCCCCCCCCCCCCCCTCCAAATTTGTGTTTTGTTTTTTTTGAGGACGGGGTACCTAGTTTTATCGGCTATCGGAGTGGAAGTTCATCCCCCTCATCTGCCTGCCCACAATTTTCTGGGACACGTCACAGGTCCATTCACAAAGTGCAGAGCGACTTGGGCACTAACAGTGGGAAGCCACAAGGAGTCACAGCCGGCTTCCCTTAGTAAACATGCCAGTGTCGGGGGGACCCAAACACCATCAAATAACTGGCCTGGGTGAGGACAGCGCTGGGATTACAGTATTTGTAGAAGCTGACGTTGTTTGTTATTGTTTTTTGTTAAGACTGAACCGCTTTAATTTATGGTACTGGTTATATTCTCAGAATGACTGCCAAGGCTTGCTTCTGCTGTTTTTTGGATTTTTAATGTAACAAAAAAGGAAAAGCTCAGGAACCAAGGCAAGCTGGAAAAATGACTGCAGCATTTCAGGCACAAACACAGAAATATGAACAATACAGTCAAACCCCTCTATGAAAAAGGAAAAAAAAAAAGCTGGCCAACCGAGTAAAAAGTCAATTAGAAATATCACGTTAGGTATCAAATTGATAAAAACATGGAACAAGTAAGGTGAGTGAATGTGGGGGTTTGCCTATAAATGTTCTCACAAAACTGTACAAAGACTCACAACTAGATACAAAAACTAACACAGAAACATGCCATCATTTTTGTTCATGCTTGAACTGTTCCCTTTTGGAAAACTTTTCATATTTATACATTAAATATTTCTTATGGATTATATTTATTTTAAAAAAATAAAAATACTATTTTTTATATATAAAACAACAAGATGCCAAATTCAAACTGTAAATCAGTAATAAATAAACATCAGAGCGGCGCTTCTGGTCGGTAATAAATCACTGGCTGACTAGTACATGTGTATCAACATATACGCATTAATAGTTGAAATAGAAGGATAGATCAAATGCTGGTGAGGAGAAAGTCTCTTGTTAAGCACATATGGGGTTTTGTAGATAATAACCGGTGTGTGCACCTTCCACCAATAGTATTTCCACTGCATGCTCGATGCACCCCTCTGGGGTTTAAACTCACCAGACCAAGGAGATAAAATGCCTTAATCGATATCCAGCACCACTTATGGAAGCCTCCAATGTTCACAAACATCCGGGGGCATAGGGGGGAGAGACTCAACATAATAAACTGTTGAAACAGAACTAGACTATGTTGAGAATCTCCCCCTATGCCCCCGGATGTTTGTGAACATTGGAGGATTCCATAAGTGGTGCTGGATATCGATTAAGGCATTTTATCTCCTTGGTCTGGTGAGTTTAAACCCCAGAGGGGTGCATCGAGCATGCAGTGGAAATACTATTGGTGGAAGGTGCACACACCGGTTATTATCTACAAAACCCCATATGTGCTTAACAAGAGACTTTCTCCTCACCAGCATTTGATCTATCCTTCTATTTCAACTATTAATGCGTATATGTTGATACACATGTACTAGTCAGCCAGTGATTTATTACCGACAGAAGCGCCGCTCTGATGTTTATTTATTACTGATTTACAGTTTGAATTTGGCATCTTGTTGTTTTATTGATCGATTTATTTTAAGTGGCTGCTGATTGATATATCTGAATTTTATATATACATTTATATATATATATATATATATATATATATATATATATATATATATATATATATATATCATCTTTTTATTTTATTTTTTATTCTTATTCAGTTTGTGATATTTTAAGATTTTGATCATAAACCTGTGTCTAGTTATCTGGCACTCCATTGCGCTGAGATAGGAAGAGTTGGGCAGGGCGGTTTTGTTTTCTTCAAAAAATTTTATATAGGAGAGAAATTATATATATAATTTTTTGTTATGCACTTATTTAGACCAAGGTCGATACATTGACAGATCTTTGACAAAGCTTTATTTCTGATGCCGCGTACACACGATAATTTTTCACGTCGTTAAAAATGCCATTTTTTAACTTGGGCATTAAAAACGATCGTGTGTAGGCTCTAGAGCATTTTTAACGACGTGAAAAACGGGCTAAATTTTTTTAGAACCTGCTCTATTTTTTCACGTCGTTTTTCATGTCGTGGTTTTTCCCGTCGTGAAAAACGGTAGTGTGTATGCTTTTACGAGGGGAAAAAAAAACGTGCATGCTCAGAATCAAGTATGAGACGGGAGTGCTCATTCTGGTAAAACTAGCGTTCGTAATGGAGATAGCACATTCGTCACGCTGTAACGGACTGAAAAGCAGAAAAGCATAAGGCTGAAAAGCGCGAATCGTCGCTCAACAAACTTTACTAACATGAAGGGTGGCGCCATTCAAACGGAACTTCCCCTTTATAGTGCCGTCGTATATGTTCTACGTCACTGCGCTTTGCTCGAGCATTTTTTTTAATGAACGTGTGTATGCAAGACAGGCTTGAGAGGAAACAAGAAAAATCACGTAGAGAAAAACATTGTTTTTGAAAATGACATTAAAAACGATCGTGTGTATGCGGCATTACTCTTTTTAGATGATATACTCTGTTTAAGTCAATGATGATTATCAAGCAGATTCTTGCCAATTACATCACATAGGGCTGTTTAACTCAAGCCAAGGGCCAGGATTGTTCAGCAGAAAATTATTTTGCTTTAGGAAGTTTAACTTCTATATTATTGTCTCCTAAAGTATAACTAAAAAGGCAAAAACATTTGTTTTTCATTTTGAATAGAGTGAAGAGAGATTGTCTGTGCCCTAGTTAGGGAGTTAAAACCTCTCTATTGGTCCTGTTTTACTGTTATCACCAAAAGTAAAATTTTGAATTGCCACTGAAAAAAGGACGGGTATTCTTCCAATGGGGACATGTGTTCTGGTGACAGATTACTTCACTTTGGAGGAGGATTGCTCCCACTTCCTGTTTTGGCTATAAATCTACCCAAAAGGGACACACGTGGAAACAAAAAACTGTCAGAACCCTCTCTTACCCTACCAAAAATAAAAAGCATTGCCTTTAGTCATACTTTTTCATGGAAAAACAAAGCCCCCCAACTTTGAGTTTTGTTTAGGGGGGCTTTATTAGTGAAAACTGGTACTGCAGAGAAATTCAGAACTACCGATTTGCACACTTGTTTCAGGTACGCCCCTAAGAAATCAAAAACAAACTAACTATGACATCTAGTATTTTTAGAAAGAGGGATCAGCAATTGCAACATCTATAATAAACCAATATAAAACTTCTGTTAAAAATAAAAAAAAATTGTTAAGTTTAGAGAAAGTGAATATATGAATATATATTTTTTTTATTATATCTGTGCAGACATACTTATGAAAAACTCATAACCACCCATTATTTAGCATTACTTTCTCTGTTGGAGTGTGGCTCTTTGGCTTGTATTAGGAGATCGCGGTTGCCTGCACACACGCACACACACACACACACACACACACACACACACACACACACACACACACACACACACACACACACCACTTCCCAGCTACAGAGTGTGCAGTGCATAACTCTGGACAGGCAACTAACCCCACAACACAACATATTTCACTCTAAAGCCCTGTACACACGATCGGTTTTACAGATGAAAACAGTCCGATGGACTTTTCTCATCGGACAAACCGATCGTGTATGGGCCCCATCGGTGAGAAAAAATAGAACATGTTTTAAATTTATCCGATGGGGAAAAAAACAATAGCAAATTCCGATCGTCTGTGTGGAACTCCATCGGACATAAAACCCACGCATGCTCAGAATCAAGTCGACGCATGCTCAGAAGCATTGAACTTCATTTTTCTTGGCTTGTCGGAGTGTTTTACGTCACGGCGTATGGGACGGTCGGATTTTTGACTGATGGTGTGTAGGCAAGACTGATTGGAAGTCAGCTTCATCGGGTTTCCGATGGAAAAATCGATTGGTTTAAAATCCATAGGAAAACCGATCGTGTGTACACGGCTTAAGAGTAATTACAGCTAAATAAGGGGGTAAAACAAATCTTTTTGTAGCATGTTCACACAATTATAAGAATTTTAATTTGAACACTGCACTGTAAACATTAAATGCACATTTTGTCTAGGGGATGATGAAGGTCAATTACTTATTTTATTCCTCTTCTGACACTTCTGGGATGTCAGCAGACCCCTGGCATGATCCAATATTATGCAGGTCCAATGATCCTGCATAGTACACCATGACGTCAGAGAGGTGTAACTGGTCAGACAGTGAAGTGTAGAGGCTTCAGGGGACCAGTCCCAATTGATTCTCTTTAACATAAAAGATTCCCTATGGGAATAGCTGTTATGTACCAGGAGGTTGAGAGAGATGGGTTACCCTCACTGTTTTCACGCAACCCTATAACTCCTTATAAGGGAATGCCATTTTTCAAAGACTTGCTCTTAAATTATTTGAGGGTCATAGTATTCAAGGATGGAGTTGGAAAGCACTGACTACCCTAGTTAAACTAAAAAAGATTAATGGAAAGTCTATTTAGGCTACCTGAGCATTTTGCCACCGCACTGATGATTACAAGCAAAACTGCATGGTACTTAAAGTGGTTGTAAACCCACTTAGACAAGTTTCACCTTCAGGTAAGCCTAGATTAAGGCTTACCTGTAGGTGCAAGAAATATCTCCTTAACCTACATGGTTAAGGAGATATTTACTATAAACCGATGCGTCAATGAGGTCATGTGCATGCGCACTAGCGGGCCGGCTTCATTGCCGGTTTTCTGAATGGGTTCTTGCCCCGCCCGAGCGCGCATGACGCCATCGCCGCTCCGGCCAATCACAGCGCCAGAGCGGCGATGCACTGACGGGACATCGAGGAAAGATGGCGGCGGTGGTGACCGAGGACCGCTGCGGGGGCTTCGATCTCAGGCAAGTCATTCATAATGAGCTAGTATGCTATGCATATTTGCTCATTATGCCTTTTTCAGTTTTTTTTTTTTAATTGGCTTTACTTCCTCTTATAAGAAGACCTTACAGGTCTCCTTAAATTGTGTGTCCCTGCTCCTTAACAAATCCTCTAATGTTAGAAGTTGCAAAAAAAAAAAGTTGGAATTATACTAAGGCAACATTCACACTGAAGTTTCTGTGGGGCCAGAGGAGGCTGCCGGCAAGAAATATAGGAGATTTTTGCTAGCGGTTGTAAACACTGTTCATGAACAGTTGCAGGTAACAGCGTTGACCGTCAGATTTGTACTCTGTACAAATCAACTACAGACACTGCTGCCGTTCACATGTACTTGTGAATATCGACACTGGCCGCAATGGGGTTGATTTACTAAAACGGGAGAGTGCAAAATCTGGCGCAGCTCTGCATAGAAACCAATCAGCTTCCAGTTTTTTTGGTCAAAGCTTAATTGAACAAGCTGAAGTTAGAAGCCAATTGGCTACTATGCACAGCTGCACCAGATTTTGCGTGTTCCAGTTTTAATAAAACACCAGTGTGTGTCCTGGGCCGGCTTTTCTGCTGAATTTTGGCTGCACAAACTGGTCAGTCAGTTTGTATGTGGCCAAAGCACAGACTGTTGCTTCATTCAGAGGTGTCATTTAGCCACCTATGAACACCGCAAACTCTACACACACAAACTCTTGTGTGAATGCAGCCTTACCATGCAGGAAGATGCAAATGCTGAGCAAGCAAAAGCTTCTGAGAAGGTCACTGGAGTCCACTAGAACAGCATCACCTTGTGAAATTTTGGCTGCTTTGAATTCACAAAGATATAGCAAAAAAGGAGTGCGTTGTCATTTTCACTTAGGTGCTACATTGAAAACAGGGGGCTTAGGCATAAATAAACCCTAACTTTTTCTTTACAGGTACGTTTACTAATAGTAGGCGATTTGTGAGGGAGGAGGGACAGGGTAATGAGACCTTGGGGGTTATTTACTAAAGGCAAATCCTACAAGTGCAAACTACAAGTACAAAGTGCACTTGAAATTGCACTTGGAAGTGCAGTCGCTGTAGATCTGAGGGGGACATGCAAGGAAAATAAAAAAACAGCACATGATTGGATAATAAAATCAGCAGAGCTTCCCCTCATTTCAGATCTACAGCGACTGCACTTCAAGTGCACGTTGCGCTTGTAGTGCAAAGTGGATTTGCCTTTCGTAAATAACCCCCCTTGTGTTTCACTGCGGACCGCCTTGAACTATACCAGTTGCAACTTAGCGTACAGCCCTCAACCACTCCAAATTACGCCATTTAAGAAACAGAGATTTTATAGTACCCCAATTTAGAATGGCAAATTAGTTGAGGAGAAAAAAAAAAAAATCTGAAGGTTTACTTGGTACCTGGGATAGGAAATCTCAACATCTAATTGTTTTGAAAAATATATTTTCAAATTTACTTTATTCCATTTCAAATTGTAATTACTGTTCTATTAACTTCAAATAAGTTTTAAGAAATTAGATATTATGTAACTGGTTGTGGCCAATATCAGCACATTGCGATCCAGTATTCTAATACCATTGTAGTTAGGAATATATCTTTAGCAATCAATGTTACATAATCAATAACCTACACAATATACAAAAACTCTTAAAAGACAAATGTAAATACCACTCACAGGGACAATAATAAAGCTTGTATTACAGGATCATTATCATTTCCAAGTAAAACAAGCTGATGACGTGATCAGCAGAACTTCTACTTCCTCATCCCCATCATTAAATAAAGAACAAAGTCAGCTGACAGCAGAGGGCTCTGTTGTGTTCTCTTCCCTGGCTCAGTCTAACCTCTCAGCACGCCAGGATGCTGTGATGTATAAAAACGGTAAGAAACCGGACAAACCTGGGCTCAAACTGTCAAAGGAAGCCTGTGGGGGGAAAAGAAAGAGAAAAGACACAAACACAATGAGATTGGCATAATCTATCTACTCACAGGAAATTATAAAAACATATACGTTATGTTATGTATTTATACATAAAAATCCCTACTCTTCTCCGTGCATCACTTCTGGGACAGACCAGATTGATTCACTGCGATAGCACTGGCCAATCAATCGATCTGGTCCATCCCGGAAGCATTGCATAGAGAAGAGCGGCGTTTTTTTAAACCCTGGACCAGCTGTGTGTGAGCTGACAGCTTAACAACCCCAGAAGTAAGTACAGCAGGGAGTATGAAGATCTGTAAATACCCTATATACAGTTAAGAGATCTATAAGTACAGTATAAAGATCTGCAGATATAGGTACAGACACCTGTAAATACAGTATAGGGATCATCAAATAGAGTGTATATACAGTACAGAGATGCATAGATACAATGTATACAGCACAGGGATCTGTAACTTGAATATACACAGCACAGAGCTCTGTATATACATAGGAGATATTCAGTACAGAGCTGTGTAAATAAAGCCAGTATATATGGTATAGAGCGGTGTAGAGAAACTTTGTGGAGGTGTGTAGATGAAGGTGGTACCATAGAGTAGGATGTATGATGGTGGGGAGGATGGAGAGGTGTGTAGATGAAGGTGGTACCATGGAGTAGGATGTATGATGGTGGGGAGGATGGAGGTGTGTAGTACCATAGAGTAGGATGGTGGGGAGGATGGAGAGGTGAGTAGTACCATAGAGTAGGATGTCTGATGGTGGGGAGGATGGAGAGGTGTGTAGTACCATAGAGTAGGATGGTGAGGAGTATGGAGAGGTGAGAAGTACCATAGAGTAGGATGTCTGATGGTGGGGAGTATGGAGAGGTGAGTAGTACCATAGAGTAGGATGTCTGATGGTGGGGAGGATGGAGAGGTGGGTAGTACCATAGAGTAGGATGTCTGATGGTGGGGAGTATGGAGAGGTGAGAAGTACCATAGAGTAGGATGGTGGGGAGGATAGAGAGGTGAGTAGTACCATAGCGTAGGATGTCTGATGGTGGGGAGGATGGAGAGGTGGGTAGTACCATAGAGTAGGATGGTGGGGAGGATGGAGAGGTGAGTAGTACCATAGAGTAGGATGGTGGGGAGGATGGAGAGGCGAGTAGTACCATAGAGTAGGATGGTGGGGAGGATGGAGAGGTGTGTAGTACCATAGAGTAGGATGGTGGGGAGGATAGAGAGGTGAGTAGTACCATAGCGTAGGATGTCTGATGGTGGGGAGGATGGAGAGGTGGGTAGTACCATAGAGTAGGATGTCTGATGGTGGGGAGTATGGAGAGGTGAGTAGTACCATAGAGTAGGATGTCTGATGGTGGGGAGGATGGAGAGGTGGGTAGTACCATAGAGTAGGATGTCTGATGGTGGGGAGTATGGAGAGGTGAGAAGTACCATAGAGTAGGATGTCTGATGGTGGGGAGGATGGAGAGGTGGGTAGTACCATAGAGTAGGATGTCTGATGGTGGGGAGGATGGAGAGGTGAGTAGTACCATAGAGTAGGATGTCTGATGGTGGGGAGTATGGAGAGGTGAGAAGTACCATAGAGTAGGATGTCTGATGGTGGGGAGGATGGAGAGGTGTGTAGTACCATAGAGTAGGATGGTGAGGAGTATGGAGAGGTGAGAAGTACCATAGAGTAGGATGTCTGATGGTGGGGAGTATGGAGAGGTGAGTAGTACCATAGAGTAGGATGTCTGATGGTGGGGAGGATGGAGAGGTGGGTAGTACCATAGAGTAGGATGTCTGATGGTGGGGAGTATGGAGAGGTGAGAAGTACCATAGAGTAGGATGTCTGATGGTGGGGAGGATGGAGAGGTGGGTAGTACCATAGAGTAGGATGTCTGATGGTGGGGAGGATGGAGAGGTGAGTAGTACCATAGAGTAGGATGTCTGATGGTGGGGAGTATGGAGAGGTGAGAAGTACCATAGAGTAGGATGTCTGATGGTGGGGAGGATGGAGAGGTGTGTAGTACCATAGAGTAGGATGGTGAGGAGTATGGAGAGGTGAGAAGTACCATAGAGTAGGATGTCTGATGGTGGGGAGTATGGAGAGGTGAGTAGTACCATAGAGTAGGATGTCTGATGGTGGGGAGGATGGAGAGGTGGGTAGTACCATAGAGTAGGATGTCTGATGGTGGGGAGTATGGAGAGGTGAGAAGTACCAGAGTAGGATGTCTGATGGTGGGGAGGATGGAGAGGTGAGTAGTACCATAGAGTAGGATGTCTGATGGTGGGGAGGATGGAGAGGTGGGTAGTACCATAGAGTAGGATGGTGGGGAGGATGGAGAGGTGAGTAGTACCATAGAGTAGGATGGTGGGGAGGTGAGTAGTACCATAGAGTAGGATGGTGGGGAGGATGGAGAGGCGAGTAGTACCATAGAGTAGGATGGTGGGGAGGATGGAGAGGCGAGTAGTACCATAGAGTAGGATGGTGGGGAGGATGGAGAGGTGAGTAGTACCATAGAGTAGGATGTCTGATGGTGGGGAGGATGGAGAGGTGTGTAGTACCATAGAGTAGGATGGTGGGGAGTATGGAGAGGTGAGAAGTACCATAGAGTAGGATGTCTGATGGTGGGGAGTATGGAGAGGTGAGTAGTACCATAGAGTAGGATGTCTGATGGTGGGGAGGATGGAGAGGTGGGTAGTACCATAGAGTAGGATGTCTGATGGTGGGGAGGATGGAGAGGTGAGTAGTACCATAGAGTAGGATGTCTGATGGTGGGGAGGATGGAGAGGTGAGTAGTACCATAGAGTAGGATGTCTGATGGTGGGGAGGATGGAGAGGCGAGTAGTACCATAGAGTAGGATGGTGGGGAGGATGGAGAGGCGAGTAGTACCATAGAGTAGGATGGTGGGGAGGATGGAGAGGTGAGTAGTACCATAGAGTAGGATGTCTGATGGTGGGGAGGATGGAGATGGTAGAGGTTGGTCCTGTAGTCTAAGAAGAAGTAGAAGGAGGCGGGTCAGTAGAGGGTCTGGCAGTGTCCTGGATGTGATGTGCGGACCTGTTGCTGATAGTGATATGTCAGGTTGTGGAGGGGGGCGTGGTGGTTGGTTGTCAGGGGTAACATCTCCCCCTATAGGAGAGGCCTAGGTGTAAACACAGCCCCCTCCATGTCCCCGGTCCTTTCGGTGTACGGACCGGTCCGGAGGAGGAATTACCCAGCTGGGTCTGGTCGTTATTCACTCACAACACTCCGGATACCGCCGAGGATGACCAACCCAGCCGTACAGAGCCGAACATCTCTCGCCAGAAGCGGACATGCTCCGGCCGGTCGCCGCCTCTCGGCCCCCCGGTCCCTCCCCCACCCCTGACCGTCCGCTCCCAGCCGCGGCCTAGCCGACATTTCCCCGCTCCAGGCCGGCCCCCGTCACCCCAGACTCCCCGTGGAGCCAGATGGGGCTCTAAGGGGTGAGCCGTGAGGGGACTGGACCGGTTTCGGCGGCGGCGGAGCCCGGTATTTCCGTGTATTCCGTCCCTCCCCCCGCTCCGGCCCGGTTTTCCTCCTTACCTCCGCCATATTGGTACCTCTAGGCGAACGAGCTGCAACTGCGCAAAGTACCCGGATGGAGAGAGCCAGCCAATCACAGAGCGACGAGACAGAGGTGTCCGGCGGCCTGGATAAGGGGGAGGGGCGCTGAGGCTGAGGACCAGGAGGGGGAGGAGTCACCTGGACACCCATAACATTGCAATGTTATCATTCTAGAACATGGGAATGTATGTGATGACATCGTGTATGGGGGGCCACATCGCCTTGTCATCCTATGTGTGCAGCTCTTCTACAACTATTATATAGTTTGTTTGTTTTGTTTTTTTTCTAATTTATATTATATATACACATTATTATTTATAATTTGTATATATACGAATTATAATAGTATATACAATATATTTTATATTATTTTTAATAGTATAATAATATTTTATATATACTGTATAGATAGATATTGATATATAAAAAAATATATATATGGAGATGCTAAATAAATATATTCCATTCCTTTTCATTTTAGCGTAGGCTGTCATTTTATAAATATTACACGCAGGAAAACATATGAAGCCCTACGCATAGTATTAGATAGAGATCTCTCTCTCTCTCATTATACAGCCTATCATATGTAAAAATAATGAGTAATAATCTGACAACAAATTCATCATCTCTAAGGCCAGGTTCAGTTTGCAGCCCACGTTTGCACAGGTACGGCAGCCCACTCATTTAAATAGGCTTCTGTGCCTGTGTTTCACACAGGAAAAAGGTTCCTGCATCATCCTAAAAACATGGTGGCCAGAAAATCGTATGGTGCTTTTGCCGCTGCATTTTTAGAGGCGTGGTGCCATTAAGAATGAACGGCAGCCCCGTGTGCTTTTCAAGAGCATAGTTATGACTGTGGGTGGTTGCAGGTCCCTACAATTTCCACACCCTCAACCACCTGCAACTGTGTGAAAATAGCCTTAGGACTTGGTTGTGTTACAGGACCATCTAGGCCAAGCACGTCTTCTCAGATGAGAAAGTAATCTAGGCCAGGCACGTCTTCTCAGATGAGAAAGTCATCTAGCCCAGGTACGTCTTCTCAGATCAGAAGGCATCTAGGCCAGGCACGTCTTCTCAGATGAGAAAGTCATCTAGGCCAGGCACGTCTTCTCAGATGAGAAAGTCATCTAGGCCAGGTACGTCTTCTCAGATGAGAAAGTCATCTAGCCCAGGTACGTCTTCTCAGATGAGAAAGTCATCTAGCCCAGGTACGTCTTCTCAGATGAGAAAGTCATCTAGCCCAGGTACGTCTTCTCAGATGAGAAAGTCATCTAGCCCAGGTACGTCTTCTCAGATGAGAAAGTCATCTAGCCCAGGTACGTCTTCTCAGATGAGAAAGTCATCTAGCCCAGGTACGTCTTCTCAGATGAGAAAGTCATCTAGCCCAGGTACGTCTTCTCAGATGAGAAAGTCATCTAGCCCAGGTACGTCTTCTCAGATGAGAAAGTCATCTAGCCCAGGTACGTCTTCTCAGATGAGAAAGGCATCTAGGCCAGGCACGTCTTCTCAGATCAGAAGGCATCTAGGCCAGGTACGTCTTTTCAGGTGAGAAAGTCATCTAGGCCAGGCACGTCTACTCAGATGAGAAAGTCATCTAAGCCAGGCACGTCTACTCAGATGAGAAAGTCATCTAGGCCAGGCACGTCTACTCAGATGAGAAAGTCATCTAGGCCAGGCACGTCTACTCAGATGAGAAAGTCATCTAGGCCAGGCACGTCTACTCAGATGAGAAAGTCATCTAGGCCAGGCACGTCTTCTCAGATGAGAAAGTCATCTAGGCCAGGCACGTCTACTCAGATGAGAAAGTCATCTAGGCCAGGCACGTCTTCTCAGATGAGAAAGTCATCTAGGCCAGGCACGTCTTCTCAGATGAGAAAGTCATCTAGGCCAGGCACGTCTACCAGTTTAATGAGTTAGTTCACCTTTACCAAAAAAACTGCCTGTGCAGATAAGGGACGTCTGTATATAAAAACAAACTGTGGAGCTAAAGTTGAATAATGCCCTTGCTATAGGTGTACCCTGTCAAGGAAACTAGGTAAAAGAATATAAGGAAAGAGGAGAGACCCACCAAATTCTCTGTCAAAATAACAAGACCAAAGAGAGAAAATTACAGTAAGTATGGATACAATTTTCCTGGTTCCAACATTGGACTTAGGAGCTTGATTAGTTTTTCTTCCGAAATCCACCGTCGTGAAGACCCCTGGATCCCCCCTATAGTGCCTAAGGAAGGCGTGTTGCAATGACCAACCTGCCGCTCTGCATACGGTCTTCATAGACACCCTTGCATGTGCTACCCTGTACATAGAAGGGGGATCTAGCTGAGTGAGCCTTTACCACCTCTGGAAGCTCTTGCCCCACTGCCCTGTCCACTCTCTAGATAATATTGACAATCCAAGATGACAAAGTTCTTCCTTCTGAATACGCCTGATGGCAAACAAACAGCCACTTAGAGGTCCTAAATAAGGAAGTGGGCTTAAAATAAACATTCTGGGATCTTAAAGAGGAGCCCCAGGCTCCCCCAAAAAAATTACTGTAGCTGCTGACTTTTAATATAAGGACAGCGATGTCCTCACCCAAACCGATTGTTCAATTGGCTTTGGGTGCAGGTGCAGGCATCTCTAGTAAGAGAAACAGAAAGTAAAGCCTAGCGGCTTCACAGCCTGTTTCCTACTGCGCATGCACGAGTTGCGCTGCACCTTGTGAATGGTCCCGTAGTCTTTTGGGACCTGTGATGTATCCCAGAAGACTGCAGGGGAAGGAGAGGGGGCCAAACTTCTGACTCAGGTACCTGCCCCACCCCCCCAAGTGCAAAATGTGACAGTGGAGGGGGCAGGGTACAAATAAGCGGAGCTTCCCCTTTTGGGTAGAGCTCCGCTTTAAGTACGTCAGGCTCATGCAGGGAAGATTCTTTATCTGCCGGGATGGCTAGAAGTAACCAGACATCTGCTGGTGAAGTTCTAGATGGGAGAGTTCCAGACAGCCGAGTCTCTCATGCAACATCGCTGGATGTAGATGGACCTCAGGTAAGTATTATTGGGGCTGAGGGGGGCTGCTGCACACAGAAGGCTTTTTATCTTAAATGAATAAAATGCATTAAGATAAAAAAAAAAAGTTCTGCCGTTACAAATATAAAAAAAAAAAAAAAAAAGTTGTGCTTATAGTTATAATTTAACCACACATTGGAAGTTTAAAATGTACATATCAAAAAGTGTTTAAATGTTCTGGTGACAACCCCAAATTTGGGATTTTCTTTTACATTCACTTGCAATGAGAAGGGTAAACAGGATAGACAGAGAGGGAGAATCTCCCTAGCGGGGGCACAGACAGCAATAGTACCTACCCGACTGGGGTTCTAATCCATCTCCTCTCTATCCAAAGCTAAAAAAGTTTTGCCTTTGGTTATAATTGAACTCAAAGAAAATAGATCTGTGCTCTCAGCCTCCTACAAATCATAACCCCTTCACGCCTAAGCGTAAAACAAATGTAAATGCCTAAGCACAATTTTGCAACTTTTATATGTGTTAGTAAAACTGTACTTATCGTCACAACTACTTTGTGTAGCCAGGTTGATTATACCTTGTATTTTTCAGGATAAATTGGGCTTTTTTTTGTGGTAAATGGTAATAGATATCTCTTGTTTTTTTTTTTTATTATTATCATCATCAAAGGAAAACTGGGTCAAAATAGTAAAAAAAAATAACTTTTTTTTAAATTTAGCTTTATATTTCTTGCTATTATCATAATTTACCACCAAAGAACAACTCAAAATAAATTCTACTGCTCCTGATGAGTGCAGCGAATTCCACATATGTGTATGTTAGTTGTTGTATGTACCCGTAGTACAGCCCAGAAACAATCGTGTGTAATTTGCTTTTTTTTATCCTACCTAAAAACACACTGACACTAACTGACACTGATTAAATTTTTTTATTCTACCCAAAATATGCTGATAGTGACCTTTGATCCCAACCTTGACCCTAACTCTAACCTTGGCAAACCTTGATCTACCTGAACTTGATCTCGATACAGCTATGTGCACAAGAGCCTCAGCTCTTCAGGGACTCTCCCTCCTCATTGGCTGAGCCAATGAGGGGAGGGGTGTGGGGCCGATCTGCAGCTCTGTGTGTGAATGGACACGCAGAGCTGCTGCTCGGGAGACCCCATTGCAAGCTGCTTGCTCTGGAGGCACTTGGCAGGAGGGAGAGGCCAGGAACGGTGGCGGGGGTTCTCATAAGAGGAGGATCCAGTCTGCTCTGTGCAAAACTGCTGCACAGAGGAGGCAAGTATAACATGTTTGTTATTTTTCTTTTTATTAAAAGGTGACTTTAATATCACTTTAATGCATTCTATGCATCAAGGTAAAAAAGCCTTCTGCTTGCTGCTTCCCCCCCGCCTCCTTTTATACTTACCTGAGCCCCATCTCGAACCAGTGATGTGCACAAGAGCAGTGGCTCTCCTGGGTCTCTGTCTCCTCATTGGCTCACGCAACAGCAGGAGCCATTGGCCTCTGCTGCTGTCAATCACAACCAGTGAACAATGAGGAAGAGAGGGGCGAGGCCAAGCCATGCTCCATATGTGAATGGACAATGTTCATTCACAGGAGTGTGGCTTGGGAGCAGGCCCGCTCCGTCCCTCGAGTGCCCCCATAGCAAGGGGGCACTTGGCAGGTGGGAGGAGCCAGGACCGCTGGAGGGGGGCCCAAAAAGAAGAGGATTGGAACTGCTCTGTGCAAAACTATTACACAGAGCGGGTAAGTATGACATGTTTGTTATTCAAAAAATTAAATCCAACCTTTAGAACCAGTTTAACCACTTAAGCCCCGGACCATTTTGTAGCTAAAGGACCAGAGGTGATTTCAGAATTTTGCACTGCGCTGCTTTAACTGTAAATTGTGCGGACATGCAATGTTGTACCCAAACAAAATTTGAGTCCTTTTCTTCCCACAAATAGAGCTTTCTTTTAATGGTATTTGATTGCCTCTGCGATTTTAATTTTTTGCGATATAAACGGAAATAGACCGAAAATGATATTTTCTACTTTTTGTTATAAGACAAATCGAATAAACTAAATTTTAGTCATACATTTAGGCCAAAATGTATTCAGCCACATGTCTTTAGTAAAAAAAATGTCAATAAGCGTATATTTATTGGTTTGCGCAAAAGTTATAGCGTCGACAAACTAGGGTACATTTTCTGGAATTTACACAGCTTTTAGTTTATGACTGCCTATCTCATTTCTTGAGGTGCTAAAATGGCAGGGCAGTACAAAACCCCCCCAAATGACCCCATTTTGGAAAGTAGACATCCCAAGGAAATTGCTGAGAGGCATGTTGAGCCCATTGAATATTTTTTATTTTTTTGTCTCAAGTGATTGAATAATGACTAAAAAAAATAAAAAATTACAAAAAGTTGTCACTAAATGATATATTGCTCACACATGCCATGGTTCTATGTGGAATTACACCCCAAAATACATTTTGCTGCTTCTCCTGAGTACGGGGATACCACGTGTGGGACTTTTTAGGAGCCTAGCCGCGTACGGGACCCCGTAAACCAAGCACCGCCTTCAGGATTTCTAGGCACAAATTTTTGATTTCACTCCTCACTACCTATCACAGTTCCGAAGGCCATAAAATGCCCAAATAGCACAAAACCCCCCCAAATGACCCCATTTTGGAAAGTAGACACCCCAAGCTATTTGCTGAGAGGCATGGTGAGTATTTTACAGCTCTCATTTGTTTTTGAAAATGAAGAAAGAAAATATATATATATATATATATATATATATATATATATATATATATATATATACACTGTATTTATCGGCGTATAACACGCACTTTTTCCCCTTAAAATCAGGGGAAAATCGTGGGTGCGTGTTATACGCCGATACTCCGTCGAATTCCCCTGCTGAAAACGAGTGAGAGGAGCGAGCGGAGCCGAAGCCGAAGTACAATCGGCTTTACTCGGCTCCTCTCGCAGTCCCGCCCATCTCTGACTGCGCCGCTGACATAGAGAAAGCCGAGTGTACTTCGCCTAGTCTCGGCTCCTCTCGCAGTCCTGCCTGTGACTGTGAGCAGAGCCGAGTCTAGCCGAAGTACACTCGGCTTTCTCCATCAGCGGCGGAGTCAGTGGAGATGGGCGGAACTGCGAGAGGAGCCGAGTCCAGCCGAAGTACACTCGGCCCCGCTCGCTCCTCTCCACAGAAATCGGCGCCAAATTTTAAAAACCGCCGGGACTGACACGATCGCAAAGGCACTGGGCAAGGCTGCAGATGGACAGATGAACACTGGGCACGGCTGCAGATGGACAGATGGACACTGGGCACGGCTGCAGATGGACAGATGGACACTGGGCACGGCTGCAGATGGACAGATGGACACTGGGCAAGGCTGCAGATGGACAGATGGACACTGGGCACGGCTGCAGATGGACAGATGGACACTGGGCAAGGCTGCAGATGGACACTGGGCAAGGCTGCATGCTGCATTTAAATGTAAGTTTTTTTTCCTTGAATTTCCCTCCTAAAAGTTTTTTCCTTAAAATTCCCTCCTAAACTTGGGGTGCGTGTTATACGCCGATAAATACGGTATATATATATATATATATATATATATATATATATATATATATATATATTTTTCAATTTTCAAAACTTTGTGACAAAAAGCGAGATCTGCAAAATACTCACAATACCTCTCAGCAAATAGCTTGGGGTGTCTACTTTCCAAAATGGGGTCATTTGGGGGGGTTTTGTGCCATCTGGGCATTCCATGGCCTCCGAAACTGTGATAGGCAGTGAGAAGTGAAATCAAAAATTTACACCCTTAGAAAGCCTGAAGGCGGTGATTGGTTTTTGGGGTCCCGTACGCGGCTAGGCTCCCAAAAAGTCTCACACATGTGGTATCCCCGTACTCAGTAGAAGCAGCAGAATGTATTTTGGGGTGTAATTCCACATATGCCCATGGCAGGTTTGAGCAATATATCATTTAGTGACAACTTTGTGCAAAAAAAATTTTTTTTTATTTTTTCCGCAACTTGTGTCAACATATAAAATATTCCATGGACTCGACATGCCTCTCAGTATATAGCTTGGGGTGTCTACTTTCCAAAATGGGGTTATTTGGGGGGGTTTTGAACTGTTCTGGCATTTTATACACATTAGGAAGCTTACATCCACTCTTCTAACCACTTGAAGGCAAAGCCCTTTTTGACACTTTTTGTTTACATGAAAACATTTTTTTTTTTTTGCAAGAAAATTATGTTGAACCCCCAAACATTATATATATTTTTAAAGCAAAGGCCCTACAGATTAAAATGGTGGGTGTTGTATTTTTTTTTTTCTACACAGTATTTGCGCAGCGATTTTTCAAATGCATTTTTTGGGGGAAAAAATACACTTTTTTTTATTTTAATGCACTAAAACACACTATATTGCCCAAATGTTTGATGAAATAAAAAAGATGATCTTAGGCCGAGTACATAGATACCAAACACGACATGCTTTAAAATTTCGCACAAACGCGCATTGGCGACAAACTACATACATTTTTAAAAGCCTTTACAGGTTACCCCGTTAGATTTACAGAGGAGGTCTACTGTTAAAATTACTGCCCTCGATCTGACCTTTGCGGTGATACCTCACATGCATGGTGCAATTGCTGTTTACATATGACGCCAGACCGACGCTTGCGTTCGCCATTGGGCAAGAGCAGGGCAGGACAGGGGTGCTTTTTTATTTTTATTTTTTTATTATTAATTTTGCTTTTTTATTTTATTTTTAAATTGTTCCTTCCATATTTATTTTTTTCTTATCATTTTTATTGTTATCTCAGGGAATGTAAATATCCCCTATGATAGCAATAGGTAGTGACAGGTACTCTTTTTTGAAAAAACTGGGGTCTTCTAGACCCTAGATCTTTCCTCTGCCCTCAAAGCATCTGACCACACCAAGATCGGTGTGATAAAATGCTTTCCCAATTTCCCAATGGCGCTTTTTATATCCGGGGGGGGGGACATTCCCTCCCACTGCTTGTAAAAGCAGTCCAGAGGCTAATTAGCCACTAGAATTGCTTTTACATGAAAGCCGGCCGCTGGCTGAAAAGAATGATACCAAGAAGATACCTAAACCCGCAGGCATCATTCTGGTATAAACATTCAAAGTCCAGCAACATACCAGTACGTTGCTGGTCCTTGTTGGACATGTATTGTAATCTTTTTTTTTCATGCAGCCAGTTGGCTGAATGAAAAAAAGAGATTGATCGGTGGGTATGCCCACCATTAGAATACCGCCCTTCATCCACCCACTTCTAATGATGGGCATACATGCACCATTTATATATGCCGAAGCATGGGGGCATCCTCCCGCAAAAAAGTTATGCCGCACACACATGGTCGGACTTTTCCACGGGCAAGCCTCCGTCGGAATTTCGACCGTATGTACGCGGCATTAGGAGCAAAATCGCTCCTCCGCTCCTCCGCCCCTGCTGCCCCAATGCTTTGGCATATATGCTTTTTTTTTTTTTAACTGTGGTGGTGAAATCACCTCCTACAGCACTGGAGTCGCAGGGATCAGGCCTGTCTCTGCGAACGCTGCAGTTATGTGTGTTGTGTTTTGTAAGTGACAGTGTTTGATCGATACTGCACTTGGGTGGCCTGAGCTGGACGGAGGGGCAAAACGCAGGTGCTAGCAGGTATCTGGGCTGATCCCACTAACACTGCGTTTTTGGGAACCCTAAACTGCTTGGGACGCTAGTATTGATCTGATCAGATACTATACCACTAAGGGGGGGTGTATGCTTCACGCGTGGGTGTTAGCGTTACTGGCACTAACCTGACGCTGCCTGGGGTGTGACGCAGACCCTCTCTGACGCTAAAACCTAATTGATATCACCCGCCGGGCGATCAGGGGGTTAAACCTTTATTGGGTTATATATACGGCGGGTGCCCTGACACTATAAAAAGCAAACTAACTAACCAGCGTCACCTGTAACACTTATATGGTGATCACTGGTGAAAGGGTTAACTAGGGGCAATTAGGGGGTTAAAACCTTTATTAGATAATATATGGGGGTACCTGACGCTATAAAAACCTGCGGCGAACCTAAAAAAAAAAATTACTGGCTACCGATCTGCATCACCGACGCCAAGACAGCGATCAGAAAAATGATCGCTTAGCGACGGCAGTGCTAGGGGGTGAAAGGGTTATCTGGGGGGTGATCAGGGGGTTAAACCTTTATTAGGGGGGGTTAGGGGGCTACACTGGACCTAAAACTAACTTTAGTGACACTTTTACAGTCACAAATGTCACTGATTGCAGTGATCAGTAAATAAATGGTCACTGCAATCAGTGACACTGTGACTGGGGGCTGGGGGTGATCTGGGGGGGCCTGGGGGGGCGATTTGTGTGCCTATGTGTCCTGGTGTCAGTGTAGTGTTAGTGTACAGACCTGTGTGTCTTCTCTTGTACGGCGCTCGGTATATGTGAGCGCCGCATGAGAGATGACATCACTTCCTCCTGCTTCCTCTGCCTGTGTAAACATTACACAGCAGAGGGAGCATTTCCATTCGCCGGGAGCGATCGCGGGGGGGTGGCCAGAATCGAATGGCCGCCCCCTCATGTCGGATCGCTCCCCAACGAATACCGACCGCTCACTGTATAGGAGGGGGGTCCGATCGGACCCCCCAACTGTACAAAGGCAATCACGTACACTGTACGTGATTGTGCCTGTCGGTGCCATTCTGCCGACGTATATATACAGTGAGCGGTCGTTAAGTGGTTAAACTCCTGCCAGATTTTGTTTGGTCTTCTGTCCCATTAGGGTGATTGTTATGCAGAGCTGCACCAGATGTTGCACTCTCTAGTTTTAGTAAATCAAGCTCTATATATTGTAAGCATATGAGGTGAATTGGTAGGGATACTGTACTACTCTGGTGAGCCCTCACTTTGTATCCCAATTCAGGTGTAGTAACCCCCCCCCCCCCCCCGCTGTTCAGCAATCAATATCCTGTGATAATCTACAGTGATTGTGGCTTATGATTACCTGCCACAGTGATCTGATTTACATTGTCATCTTGAGCTATTATTTGTGGCATTTGCACACAATAGAGACATACTGTATGCTTACAATAGATGGATCTCCAGTGATGTCCTCATTTGTACCCTGGGTTAATATTTTATTACACAGCACACCCAGATGATAATGTGGTTCTTGGTTAAGGCCAAAATACATCACAATTAAACACGGAGATATCTGGTGATCAGACCAATATTATCACCAGAAGATTTGGCGATGTCAGATATATGGAGCCATTTATACATGTATGCCCCGCAGGGAATAGATTTTCTTTGGTTTGTGCTCCAATCAGGTGTTACCAGTGAAGGGTACTATTTACAAATATCTTGATGAGTTTGGTGTGGAGAAACAGCACAGAGCCCTGACCCTACATCCAACCCAACACCTCTGAGATTGTGAGCCAGTTCTTCTCATACATTGGTGCCTGACCTCAAAAATGCCCTTTTGGCTGAATGGGCACATATTCTCAAAGATACACTCCAATATGTAGATGATTGGGCAGAACATGAGGGGTGTTCCCAGTAGATGTCCTTGTTTCATCTAGAATACTACTACCTGAACTTTTGTCCTTGGTTTTAACAATGTATTGTGTTGTGAACTATATATGAATAAAGCCAGCCATACATGGATCAAAATTCGGCTGGTTCAGCAGGGACCATCCAAGTGTCAATCCATGTATGGGCAGGCTGATAGTATCCAAGTAGATCTATCGATCAACTTGGGTACAACCAGCCTGACAGTTTTCTTTTTTTACATTTGATTACTGCCCGTGGCTATAGCCGCTAGCAGCAATCATTTTGTTCTGCCGGGCAGGAAGGCTCCCTGTGCCCCCTATCCTCCACCTAGTCATCTATGGGCTGCTTAAGAGTTTATGTGCATTTTAAGAGTATTATGTATGTAGCGGGTATGTGCTTTTCTGTTTGAATCTGGTGGGGAAACTGATGTATGGTTCCCTGGGGCCCACCGGGTGGTGCTGTCACTTTGGGCCCAGGGTTGAGCCATCGTTACAGTGTCGTACCTCTTTTGGCCTCTCTCGGCGGGTGTATGGTGGGGCGGGGAGCCCGCCGTGCTTGCTGGGAGAGGGTATAAAGGGGGCGGCCATTTTTGGTGGCGGGAGTCGAGTCCCAGGCACCTTCAGCCTGAGGGCGGTGGTTCATGTCGGGAGTTTAGGCGGCCTAGGCCTAGAGGACATTCGGAGGTCGTGTTCCATCCCAGGCACCTTCAGCCTGGGGTGAGGTACTTGGATGGAGGTCTGGGACTGAGTGTCCCGGACTAAGGCTCCGCGAGGGATGGACTTCCCAGGGGACCCTGGGAGTGGGTACCCGAATCCAGTGGCGTAAGGGACCGGAGGGGGTACTTACCTGAAGACCTGGTGCAGCAAATTGCCAGTGACGGGTGAGCCTCCGGAGACCGCGCGGAGGGATGTCTTCCTCGATTGGGAGCAGGAATCTACTTCTAGGAAGGAAGGAAGAGAGTTTATTGTGCCTGGGCCTACTCGCATCCACACTCCCCTTGTCTGTTCTGTTCGTTGAGGGAGTCCAACTGATTGTGTTCACTTTTGCATTGAGAAGAATAAAGGAGTGTTGGACTTTATTGGTGTGGGGCTCATTTACTGGCAGACACTGTTCAAGAAACCAGGAGGAGGCTCCAGATGCAGAACACCGACCCGAAGGTAAAAGAGGATTGTCTCCCACTACACACACATCTGCAGTGGGAACATTGGCGTGGTGACCCCACACTCTCTCCCCCAAGGTACCCCTAGACAAAAGCCAGAGACAGAAGAATTGATACTAGAGGGAGAGAGTGGAGGCCGCTACATGTATAGAATTTTTTTACCCTGAGGAAAGTTTAAAGTGGTTCTAAAGGCTGAAGGTTTAGCCTTTTAAAAAACCCTCTGTGTGTCGGCTCTATAGGGACGCTCTCGCTCGTCATTGGCTGAGACAGCAGCGGGAGCCATTGGAACTATCCTCACACTCTCCCCAGCGCTTCAGTGTCCAGGAGTGCTCCACCTGCCACTGACATCTGTGACAGTTGGCTTCCAGGTACCAATCTTTTTGTCATTTTCATTGGCTGGGCCAAGATGATGTGACTCCTATGTATGTATGGGAGTTCATTTGTCTTGGCATTGCTGAAATTGTAGACATAGTTTGTCTCTTCTGCATTAAAAAATTCTGTTTGCCATTTTTTCTTCATAAAGTAAACACTTTAAGGAGAGATTTCAGGCATATGGGAACTACTATGCAGGAGGATTTGGAGCAGGAGAAAGAGCACAGCACATGCCTTCTCCCCAGCCCTGGCTAATACTGTAGCTGTCAAGAATGATACTGCTGTTAGCAGTAAAGCTGGAAGGATCCAGAGACTTCCCAGGTATTGACATTGGGACCACTCAGACCACACTCAAAAAGTTAGGTCAAGTTGAGGCCTCTGTTAGAGAGAGCAGCATCCCAGGCAAAACACAGTGCTGCATAGTGCCTCACCCTTATACTGCATCGCCATTGGCTGCCTGTAATAACTTTATATGCAGAATATTTCATAAATTGCCTGAATTTTTAGTGGCTTAGGTAAATAAACAGATAGAAAGACTATGCGGTGTAAAATGAGAGAGAAAGCCAATAATGATTACAACATTGAAATATGCGTTATCTGGGGACGTAAAGTAAAACCTTCTGAAGACATATGCGATCTCTGAGCCTGCATGTTTCTTTTGGAGGAAATGGTGCACAGTATAGAAACCAAGAAAAGACCGTCTGACTACGCTGATCAGTCTTTTTTCTTTAATGACTGTCTTGCACGTCATTGCTCTTTATACCATGTTATGAAGAGGTTAGTTCACCAAAAAGAATGCTTCAATTGTGACGATTTCAAACTTGTTGAATCATCAACTACTGTATCTTCATACATCTCTCTAAAATTCCAAGGTTAACATTTTGCAGAGTCCTCAGCTCTGTCCACTTGCCGTGGTCAATATGCCTTCTCATGCCCTGGAAAAGCCACTGGCAATTCCTTAACCATAGCCCTGGTATTGGTTGGTGCTAAAGAAAGGGACCCGATTCATTGACTTAAAATCATTTGTCAGACTTCTTGACCTTGTAAAAAGAAATAAAACAACACTTTAACCAAAAAGTGAGAGGTTTTACAGTTATCCTTATCCCTTCTAGTGACAGCAGCCTGCAAGTAGGTGCTAAATCCCAAGTGCCCAAATTAGGCACTTAGGAGTGCCTAAGAGGGTTTTATCTGCAGGACAGTCTTCTGTTTGCTTATGAATACTTCCATGTTGAACTCTGTCCTGCTGTACAAGCTACGGATAGCAAATTGCTTGTACATTGGAAATGGCATAGTTCAGGGGCTCAAAACAGATGAAAAGAGTTCTGGATTAGATCTAAAATTGGATGGTATTTTCCTCAATATTCTTCCATTCATTTAGGTAGATCTAAACCAACTCCAACTGGAAGACATCCATTTTGGTAAAGCACAGTGTAAACTATATAAATTACTTTTCTTTTAAATAGGGCAGCACAGTGGTGTAGTGGTTAGCACTTTCACCTAGCAGCAATAGGGTCGCTGGTTCAAATCCTAACCACGACACCATCTGCCTGGAGTTTGCATGTTCTCCCTGTGGCTGCGTGGGTTTCCTCCGGGTACTCCAGTTTCCTCCCACACTCCAAAGACATGCTGGTAGGTTAATCAGATCCTGTCTATAAATTGGCCCTAGTATGTGTATGTGTTTGTTACCCTTTGGGGTAAGACCACGCTATATCAAAATAACTCTCAACTCAACTCAAATAAAAATACGTGGGGATAATGGTGGACCATGCCCGTGCAATGTGCATCAGCATAGTCACTTCAATGGGGGTGCATGTAACAGAGTGACACAGGAGTACAATTTGGAGACCTGGACAGAGCTTTGCCGCCACATACTGCAGGGATGTGCCTGAAAAACGAGGAGCAAGAGCAACCAGGATTTTAATGAACACTGCAGATTTAAAAAGCTTGTGGTTAAATAAACTCTCCCAACCCCCCTGCCCATATTCCCATACTGTGGTTTTTGTCAGGACCAGGAGGACCTACCTATTGCTGTTGAGAAGCAAGAAGTGTTTGGTCTTTTTAGAAAAAGTATGGAGTCCAAATTTCCCAATATTTCTGTTCTTGCTTTTTTACGGTCAGTTGGATTTTCCATTTGCTGGATCTCTGAAATTCAGGCGAGCTATTGTGTCTTGTCTGGTGGATTAGGACTTTTCCACAGTGCAGGAATGCATGCCTCCACTGCATTAAGGAGATGTTTGAGTAGTGAATTTTTGTATCGCTTGTTAGAAAGCAGGGTGTCATGCAGCAGAAAAGCAGCTGGGTTTCCCCCGAGAAACACCCCTGTGATAGTTTTGATCATCTGCTCCACCATAATCCAGAACTCTTCCAATATGGTTAATTCCCGGAAAATATGAAGCAGGGTCTCTTCATATTCCAGACACTTCCAACAGGAGCTTGAAACCTGGGGAAACATATGGTGTAGCACCACTGGTGTCCGGTACCAACATGTCAAGAGCTTGGTACCCCTTCCTGGTATCTACTGGCAAGAGAGGTCTTGTGGGCAGAGAGTAATAACTTTTTCTCCAAAACAGAAAGAAAGGATATGTTCAGGTCTCCCATTGTTGTAGGAAAGGGAGCTCGAATGAGGAAGGCTCCCGCATGGAGAAGACAGCAAGCGCAAGTAGACGCCTAATTGAGCTCAGTGGAAAAAAATCCAGGTCTTGCGACAAAGTGAGGTCCAAGTCTGATTGTTGGAAAAGATTCCCAGTGTTACAATGCCAAGAAACGTGGGTCCAAATTTCCGGTTGTCCCCAGAAAAGTAATAGAGGGGAAATCTTCCAACGGGGACACTAGTTCTCGTGACTTGGGGTTTCCCAAGTAATTCCTTTATTTTCCAGGGATTTCCTCTCACTTTCTGTTTGGCTATGGGACAGGAAGTGAAGAAAAATCTCTGCAATGGGACACAGATGGCAAAAAAAAAAACCAAGCATCCTTCAGCATCCAGTTAAGGATGTTAGGTCAGAAGATGAAGTTTACCTATAGCCAAACATTTTTGAGTGGGGTGAGGTCAGAACCATCTGTAGATTCGCCCTCTGTATACAGTATTTCCTGGTCAGCATTGTTACTGATACAGTTAGGTATGGGAAAGCCAACAGTTCAGAAATGTGACTAGCGTTAATGTTAAATATTCCAATGAATTGAAGACATCAGTTCTAGCAAAAACTTTCTAAGACAGGACTGCCCCTCACTTTGTAGAGATTTCAATTTCTGTTGAGTCTACAGTATACAGTATACAGAAAGCAAAATGAATAAATACATACATGAATTAAATTGACAGGGGGTTTTAAACATTTTTAACTTGACCTAAAACAAAAAAACAACAGCTTCATTTTGAAGGGTGGATAATATGGGTGTAGTGGTTTACAAAAGCATTCAGAGTGGTTTTGGAAAGCATGTCTTTTCAAGAACCAAATAAATTACAAAAGTAGTTAAATATTGTTTCAAGTTTGGAAATTGTTAGTAAAACACTAACAAAAAAGTACCATAAATAACTCTTTACCTTACATAGATCCAAAGAGGAGGTCAATGTAAATATCATCAAATATGGCAGAGTTGCCTTCACTGACTCAGTATAATTTTCTCTTTTATTTCACCCATGAGAAAGCATCTGCAGTGTATACTGTATACACACTAATAAATAGGACTTTGTATTATATATTAATTAACCCCTAGAGACCTACTACTTAGTATCTTACAAATCCCCTTAGAATTAATTATGGGAATGTTTTATAATTAGGATTCTTAATGCTTCTTGTTATGTGGTGTTATGCTTTTTATAAATGAGCTTGCTTAAGACCATGAAATAATTACACCCAGGGAATGCCCAGAGAAATCACTCTATTTTCTCTGATATCAGCAACATACTTATCCCTTCATGTTGACGCCTACATGCATAACCTGGCAACCCTTAAAGCGGAGCTCCACCCAATTTTTAAAGTTATGCTTAATCAAATTGCATACAAGTGTAGCACACGGACCCTTTTCCCTTGCTTTGGCTCAATTGCAGGAAAAAGTCACACCATACTATATGCCCGTACCCTCCTGGATGAGAAGGTTGAGCGGTGTTATGTATTTTGGTCCCATAGCTAGGTTCTTCCGTCAGTTGGTTCTCGTCTCCTAGGATATAGGGACAAGTCTCTGTATTCTTCCCGAATCCCAAGTAATTCCAATGTCCACACCACTTTAAACTCCAACGTTGAGTTTATTTTCTCAATGTTCAGCAGACAGGAAAAGGGTGGAAGAGAGACAGGACAGCAAGGTTTGGGAGGTTAGTCCAGGCACAATGGATAGCACAATCACTACTCTATACCTGAGTAGGTTTAGCTCACCCGGATAGTCTCCTACAAAGTGGATCCTAGCAGCCGAAGTGATGCTCGGACGTTTGATCAAGTTCTTTCCTAGATGCGATCGGGAGACTCTCTGCCACAGAATTTATCAGGCCCCGAACCTCTTAGCTTCTTGGGTACATAAGGACAGGTGCCAGCAGCAGCACATTACTAGGCCCTTGGTGGATAGAAGAATCCCTCCAGAAAGTTACCGGGCCCCTTCCTTCACCGTGAACTCTCACTGGTCCATCAGAAAGGTCCTCCCCCCGGCCTCCTCCTCTTAGAAGCGGGCTCCCTCGCGAGAGACACCCTGGGACTTCTCCTCCTCGAAGCGAGCTCCAGCTAAAGGTGCTGGGCCCAGTGCTGAAGATGTAGCCCCAGGGCTAAAGGTGCCTGGGACCAATGCACACGTGGACCCATGGCCTGGAGGGCCATGCGCCACGCACCAGGACTCTGACTATGGAACGAAGACCCCTCCCAGGCGGCGTCTGCCCCTTATGTATCCTCTCCCGGTATGCACAGCAGGTCGACCACACCCACCGTACCACTGCCGAGAGAGGACACCCAAGGCACAACACTAATACCAGTGGTTCAACAACGACCCATTATGGCAGTGCCACCTACAGGCCACAGGGAACTGCACACCAGTATACCATCCTGAAAATAAACAGCACAACCTATAAATTGAGAATGATCTGAGCCTAACTACTATCTCAGACCAGCCCCCTAAATTTGGGTATATAGCACCCCTAAATGGGGTGGGCGCTGCACATGTATTCATTAAGAAACTGAACTTTTTTTTTCTTTCGAGTGTACCTGTGTATTTATCCTGTTCAACTCTGCTTCCTATATATCACCCCTGTGGCTATGGGCGTGTATTTGTGGGTATTTCGTAGTTTCCTGTGCGCCGCAGTGACTCCTGGGAGCTTGTGTCATTGTTCCCAGAAGTCATTGCGAAGGCCCGCCGTGCGTTCTCGCGGGATTTCGAAAGAGAAGTTTACAGCGTTCCAAGCCGTTGCAACTGAGCATGCGCGGGAACGAGAAAGTCCAGCGTCACTGGAATCAGGAAGTAAATGGTTGTGGGCTTCAAATGCCCACAAGCAAGATGAAAACGGGCGTGCACATTTTATCAAACTTCTTCTTTGCGATGAAACCGGACATCGAGCAAACTAATTCTCCAAAACAGTCAGTGTGGCATTGTGAATGTGTGATTGTGTTACTGTTTCTTAAAAAAAAAAAAAAAAAAACACAACCGTCAGTGGAGCTCCCCTTTAAGTATACTATTCACTTCAATTAAAGCTTTCTCCATAATGAATTCCTACACCTATATGTATTCTACAACAGTGAGTGCTCTTTAGTCGCTGCTCAGCATCCCTATTACTTGGACCACCACGATAAAGTTCTATAATTTAGGGTACAAGCTCATTCGATTAAAAAAGTGAACAGGTTGGGATCAAAATGCTTTGTTGCATTTCTTTACTATAACTTTGTGGTGTTAAAAAATCTTAATGTGCATGGTAAACTACTGTGCTGCAATTGTTAAATATCTGTTAACTTATATATGGCTGACAAGTTGAGAATAGTATTGTGGAATACTAGAAGTTTAAAGCATAACTTAAAGCGGAGTTCCACCCAAATTTGGAACTTCTGCTAAATCCACTCCTCGCCCCCTTACATGCCACATTTGGCATGTAATTTTTTTTGGGGGGGGGGGGGAGTGGGGGCTTCAGTAGGAGTGGGACTTCCTGTCCCACTTCCTCCTTCCGCTCTGGGGTCGCCTAGGCGATACGTCATATCGCCTTTTGGCGGCCCTTCCCTGTAGGCGATCACCTGGGACGTGACAGGTCCCAGGCGATCGCCTGTCCACTCAGAGAGCGCTGCGCCGTTCGCGCATGCGCAGTGAGTGCCCGGCCATGAAGCCGAAAGCTGTCACGGCTGGGTGCCCACACTATGAATGGAGGCGCTGGCGGAGAAGGGGGGGGGGAGGAGCGGAGCTCCCGGCGTCGCATCGCTGGACAGTGGAACAGGCAAGTGCATGTTTATTAAAATCCAGCAGCTACACTTTTTGTAGCTGCTGACTTTTAATAAACATAAAAAAGGCTGGAACTCCCCTTTAACTACCGCCTACACCCAAATCCTCTCTTAACTTTTATCATGGGGTAATTTCAAAACATACACTCACCTGTCCAGGGGATCTAGCTTTGTCCTGCAGTAATTTGCCGTTTAGCTATCTGTGTGCGTGTCCAACACCGCCATTTTGGTCCTCTTCAGCCATCTGTAATCATGTAATGTATGAATAATGTGTGGAGTAGAAATGTAATTCCATTGTGAATTTGTTTTTACAATGACAATAAAATCAAATCAAATCTGCATCTTCTTGGTCTAGGCAGCCCAGTCTCCAATGATGCAGCGGCTCCACCCCCAGCTGTTCTATGTTTGGGCTCCTGCAACATTCTGGGATATGTTTTTGGGGTTTCCCTGGGGGAGGATACACCATTCTGGCCTAGGTCAGAATGGTGGGGGTAGGCTGGGGCCACCAAAAAACAAAAACAAATAAGTAAAGCTTCCTGAGAAAAAAAAAAAAAGTTGGCAGATGCATAGAGCAAATATCTTTATTTGGGGAGTTCTGCTTTAAACTGCAAGTTGAAGTGATCTCTCATGTTTAATTTCCTTAGGAAGTATAATCCAGCAATAATATGCCTCCAAGAGATGCAGGTCATGTGTTTCAAAGTACTGGCCCTGATAAAATAGATAGCACTGTGCCATGAGGTCGGTCCCAGTATGAGGAGAACGGGTCGCTAGTCTCCTGGCTGATTTAGCAAGTGACACAAATACGGTAGTCCTTAGCAACGACAATAAAGCCTCCTCTGGACAGCATTATGTTTGTTATCCGCGTACACACGACCGTTTTTAATGTCATTGAAAAAAACTGCATTTTTCTTGACGCGATTCTTCTCAAGCCAGCCTTGCCTACACACTATCGTGGAAAAAAAATGCTTGAGTAAAGCGCGGTGACGTACAACACGTACGACGGCACTATAAAGAAGTTCCATTCGGATGACGCCACCCTTCATATTAGTAAAGTTTGTTGAGAGACGATTCACGCTTTTCAGCCTCGTGCTTTTCAGTCTGTTACAGCGTGACGAATGTGCTATCTCCATTACGAACGCTAGTTTTACCAGAACGAGCGCTCCTGTCTCATACTTGATTCTGAGCATGCGCATTTTTTTTCACGTCGTTAAAGCATACACACGGCCGTTTTTCATGACGAGAAAACGACGAGAAAAATTAGAGCATGTTCCAATTTTTTCATGGCCATTTTTCACGTCGTGAAAAATGCTCTGAAGCCCACACACTATAATTTTTAATGACCATTTTAAAAAATTGCATTTTTCTCATCATTAAAAACGGTCGTGTGTACGCGGCATTAGACAATATACATGAACATTAAAGATTTTTGACTGAAGTAGTTAAAGGCAACAAACAGACAGTTCTCAAAGAAATCTTCCCTGTACAAAGTTCTCTATAGATAACAAAGTCCATAAAAGCAATCCTTTCAAGGGAAAAGTGCATATTTGGCAGTAGATCCACAAGAGGTAGTAATAATCCACTAAAGGGTTCCAGTATAAGGTAGCACAAGTCTATATTAATGCACAGGCCCCAGACTCCACTGGAAAGCCCAACTGGGCTCTCCCCACAAGGGGCAGCTCAGACCGACAGGATAACGGTCTTTCCCTAACCAAACTCTCAGGGCATTAATGAGCCCCTATTTATATGGTATGACTTGCAATCAGTTCCGGCCCAAGACATTGTGCTGCCTGGTACCAAGCAGTGGCGGCTGGTGCTCAAAATTTTTTGGGGGGGCGCAAACAAACTGAAAAAAAAACAACCAATTGCCGCCACTGTGCCCATTAAATGCAGCCACTGTGCCCAAACACCACCAGTTTGCCCCCTCAAATACAGCCAGTTTGTTTCCATATACAGCCAGTTTGTCCCCATATACAGCCAGTGTGCCCCCATATATATATATATAAAACCAGTGTGCCCCCATATATACAGCCAGTGTGCCCCCATATATACAGCCAGTGTGCCCCCATATATACAGCCAGTGTGCCCCCCATATACAGCCAGTTTGTCCCCATATATATATATATATATATATATATATATATATAGCCAGTGTGCCCCCATATACAGCCAGTGTGCCCCCATATATATAGCCAGTGTGCCCCCATATACAGCCAGTTTGTCCCCCATATATATAGCCAGTGTGCCCCCATATACAGCCAGTTTGTCCCTATATATATATATATATATTGTGAGGGGGTTAGCTCGGCAGCGGGTGTGTGTGACCCCCGGGATGGGCTCCCCACACAAAAACAGGCCCAGCAAACGGAGGTTGTGGTTTTCAAAATCAAAAAAAGGTGCGGTTTATTTTCTATTTACAGTGACAAAACACAGCAAAGCCAAAAGAAACATAAACAAAATAAATCCTGGTCAACTTGACCTCTGACTAAACATACAGGTTTCCTAACTAACAACTGGGATCAGCCTAGTGCTGTCCTAGTCCCTAAGTCCCTGGTTTTAAATGTCCAAGCAAATAGCCACACAGGCTTTGTCTCACCGCACAGGGGTTCACTCTCCCTAGACAGTCCACATAGGTCTGGTTCCAGGCATGAGCTAACATCTAATGAAGCTGGGAGTTCTTATAGAGGCCTAAATGAGCTGACAAGCTTCAGCTGGTCTCATCAACTCCCTGTCTGCACGACGCCCCACACTTTCCCTAGACATATGAGTCATCCATGAGCCCACTAGCCTTAGCTGGGCTTATACAACTCTCCACCTAGTTGTATAAGTCGGCGTAAAGCCTGAATCTGGGCGAAATATATCTACCCCCCTGGATGCAACCAGGTGACTTTACCTTCCTGCTGTCACATACCCCCCCCCCTCTTGTTTTAACCTCGGGGTTGGAACACCAGCAATCAGGCATTCATGTACTCGAGACAAAGCATCCACATTCCCCATTTGAACGCCAGGGCGATGCTTTACTGTGAAGTTGAATTCCTGGAGGGCCAGGAACCACCTATTCACTCTTCTATTTGTTTCCTTGTTTTGAGCCATCCACTTTAACGGAGCGTGATCCGTAACCATGTCAAAGTGCCTACCTAGCAGGTAGTACCGAAGGGAATCTAGAGCCCACTTCACCGCTAAACACTCCTTTTCAACGGTGGCGTAATTTACCTCATGGGACTTCAACTTCCTGCTGAGGTAAATGACTGGGTGCTCTTCCCCGTTCCAGACCTGGGACAATACTGCTCCTAACCCCACATCTGACGCATCACTTTGTACGACAAAGTCTTTAGAGAAGTCGGGTGAGTACAACACTGGCTGGCTACATAAGGCTTGTTTCAAGAATTGGAATGCTGCCTCAGCCTCGGGGGTCCATTTAATCATGACCGACCCTTTCCCCTTCGTTAGGTTGGTTAGGGGCACAGCCTTAGAAGCAAAGTGGGGAATGAATCGCCAATAATACCCAGCGATTCCCAGAAAGGCTCGTACCTGCTTCTTGCTGTTGGGACGTGGCCAACTCTGGATGGCCTCGACTTTGTTGAGTTGGGGTTTTATTACTCCCCTCCCAATGGTGTACCCAAGATATTTGGCCTCCTCCTGCCCAATGGTACACTTCTTGGGGTTAGCCGTAAACCCCGCTTCCCGAACAGAGTCCAGGACTGCTTGCACTTTTGGCAGATGTGAGGCCCAATCTGTGCTATGGACAATTACGTCATCCAGGTAAGCCGCAGCATACTTCCGATGGGGCCTCAGCATCTGGTCCATTTTCCGCTGGAATGTGGCCGGCGCATTCTGTAACCCGAACGGCATTCTTTTATATTGGAACACCCCGTCTGGGGTTACAAATGCGGTTTTCTCTTTGGCCAATTTGGCCAGGGGGATTTGCCAATACCCTTTTGTGAGGTCAAGAGTCGTCATGTATCGGGCTGTTCCCAGCCGGTCGATCAACTCATCTATACGTGGCATGGGGTAGGTGTCAAATTTTGTAACTTTGTTCAACTGACGAAAATCGTTACAAAATCGCCAGCTCCCATCCGGTTTAGGCACCAACACAATGGGACTAGACCAATCACTTTGGGACTCCTCTATCACCCCTAAGTTCAGCATTTTCTGTACTTCCTCCCGTATTGCCTCCCGTCGGGCCTCTGGGATCCGATAGGGTTTTAACTTCACCCTTTCACCGGGCGGGGTAATGATGTCATGCTCTACCCCAAATGTTTGTCCCGGCAGCTCAGAGAATACCTCCTTGTTGCGAAGCACAAACTCCTTAACCTCCTGTTGTTGGGGTTGTGACAAGGTGGCTGCTATTCCAACCTCAGGAATCACGCAACCAGTTTGAGCTGGTGACCAAGTGTCTGCGACTAGGGACTCTCTATCCCTCCAGGCTTTCAACAGATTAACGTGATAGATCTGTTCGGGCTTTCGCCTTCCTGGTTGTCTGACCTTGTAATTCACTTCGCTCACTTTTTCCATTATCTCGTAGGGGCCTTGCCATTTGGCAAGGAATTTACTTTCAACCGTAGGGACAAGTACCAGTATCCTATCCCCCGGGGAAAAGGTACGGGTCTTGGCTCCACGGTTGTACACTCTCTGCTGTGCTAACTGCGCTTGGGCCAAATGTTCCTTCACGATGGGCATTACCTGTGCAATTCGGTCTTGCATCAGGGCGACATGCTCAATCACACTCCTGTGGGGAGAACTCTCACTTTCCCAAGTTTCCTTGGCAATATCCAACAGCCCTCTTGGGTGTCTCCCATACAGTAACTCAAAGGGGGAGAATCCCGTAGAGGATTGGGGCACCTCCCTAATAGCAAACATCAGATAAGGAAGTAGACAGTCCCAATCCTTTCCATCTCTATCCACCACTTTCTTCAACATTTGTTTTAGGGTTTTGTTGAATCTTTCAACCAGCCCATCGGTTTGGGGGTGATACACAGATGTACGTAATTGCGTCACTTTGAACAATTTACACAGCTCCTTCATAACCCGGGACATAAAGGGTGTACCTTGGTCCGTAAGCAGTTCTTTACAAATACCCACCCGGCTAAACACAAGAGATAGCTCTTTGGCTATGGTTTTGGCCGAGGTATTTCGGAGAGGGATTGCTTCTGGATAACGGGTGGCATAGTCCATTATAACTAATATGTACTGGTGCCCCCTAGCGGACTTGATTATAGGACCTACCAAATCCATGGCGATCCTCTCAAACGGGACCTCAATGATGGGTAGAGGGACCAGCGGGCTACGGAAATGTGGCATCGGGGCCGACCTCTGACACACAGGGCAGGAGGAACAATAATTTTCTATGTCCTTCATCACCCCCGGCCAATAGAATCTCTGTAATACCCTCTCTCGGGTTTTCTCTGTCCCCAGATGACCTCCAAGAATGTGCCCATGGGCCAACTCCAACACCAACTTCCTGTAAGGTTTGGGCACCACAAGCTGCTCAACGGTTTCTTCTGCCCTTTTTGCCACCCGATACAGTAGGTCCTTCTCTACGCTGAAGTATGGGTAAGTGCAGGTATTATCTGGGTTCACTAACTCGCCATCTATTTTCACTACGTTTTCCCGTGCCTTTATTAGGGCGGGGTCTTTCAACTGTTCTGTGGCAAAGTTTTCCCTGTGAACCTCAAGATCAGAAAACTCCACAGACGGTAGGTTTTCGTCTGAGGAGGTGGGCTCCTCTCCAGTTTCTTGAGTCTCCCCTGCCAATACTGATAAGGGAAATTCCGGAGAGTCCTCACCACTCTCAGGGGAGTTCTGGCTATCACATTCCTGGTACATAGGGGCACCAGTGGGGGTCTCAGGATCATCCCACAGTTCCCAGAACTTCGGAAAATCCCTTCCCACAATGGCGTCATACGGTAACTGAGATACTAAGCCCACTGGATGAGAGAGGGTACCTTTGGGGGTCTCGAAACACACTGTAGTCCCTGGATACTCTCGGGTGTCCCCATGCACACAAATAACAGCTACCTTGCTATTCCCAGAGACCTCTGTTTTAACTAACTCAGCCTTTATCAGGGTCACAAGGCTACCTGAATCCAGCAATACCACAACATTTCTACCATTAACACACATTTTGCATAAATGTTTCTCAGTTCCTCGAATGGCAGTGCATGCGACTGTCGCACACAGCGACTGACGTCTGCCCGTCAGAAAGTCACACTGCATGGGTTCCTCCACAACCGGGCAATTGGCTGCAATATGTCCCGCTTGCCGGCAGCGGTAGCAAACGATCCTTCTTGCCGCCTCTTGAGCCGCTGATTTCCCAGGCTGTTCTCGCCAAACTTGGGGTAGAGCTCCCACCCTCTCACTCTCTCCACCCTTACCCCTTGGAATCCTCTTATCCGCCCCTGGGGATGGTCTGGTCTTAGGGTGGAAAGTCCGAGTGTCTCTGGAAGAGGCCGTCAGGTTCTCTGTAGCCAAGTATTTCTCCACACGATCCACAAGACCATCGGCCGTCTCTGGGTCTCCATGACTTACCCACTTTTGGATGGCAGTAGGAAGAGCTCTCAAAAACCGATCCATTACAACACGTTCCACAATCTTTGGTGCGGACAAAGTCTCTGGCTGTAGCCACTTTCTGCTCAGGTGAATGAGATCATACATTTGAGACCTGGGGGGTTTTCCAAGCTGGAAAGTCCAGTTATGCACACGCTGAGCCCTGACAGCCTGGGTGACACCCAGCCTTGCCAATATCTCAGCTTTTAGCATCACATAGTCTTTTGCTTGGTCAGGCTCTAGGTCATAGTAAGCCTTCTGCGATTCACCAGTTAACAGAGGAGCCACCAGTCCAGCCCACTGCTCCTCAGGCCACTTTTCTCTTTCAGCAGTCCTTTCAAATGTGGTCAAAAATACCTCTGGATCATCCTCTCCAGTCATTTTTGTCAATAAACGACTCACCCCAAAGGACGCGGTATTAGTGGGACGGCTTTCCTCACTGGTCTGCGGACGTTGCTGCATTACTGCTTCCATTTGTTGTAGTCTCTGCTCTTGCTTCTGTAACAGGTCTATGAAGCGGGCCTCAGATTGCTGCTGGGCTTGTTGCTGAGCTTCCAGACTCTGTTGGTGAGCTTGCTGCTGGGCTGCAAGGCTCTGTTGATGAGCTTGCTGCTGGGCTGCGAAGTTCTGTTGTTGAGCTGCAAGGCTCTGTTGATGAGCTGCAAGGCTCTTTTGCAAACCTGCATTTGTCTGCTGTTGATTGGCATTTGCTAGAGCCAGCTGCTTCAGTATCTCCTCCATGCTGGCTTAAAAAAAACTGCCTGCATTCTCCACCAACTGTGAGGGGGTTAGCTCGGCAGCGGGTGTGTGTGACCCCCGGGATGGGCTCCCCACACAAAAACAGGCCCAGCAAACGGAGGTTGTGGTTTTCAAAATCAAAAAAAGGTGCGGTTTATTTTCTATTTACAGTGACAAAACACAGCAAAGCCAAAAGAAACAAACAAAATAAATCCTGGTCAACTTGACCTCTGACTAAACATACAGGTTTCCTAACTAACAACTGGGATCAGCCTAGTGCTGTCCTAGTCCCTAAGTCCCTGGTTTTAAATGTCCAAGCAAATAGCCACACAGGCTTTGTCTCACCGCACAGGGGTTCACTCTCCCTAGACAGTCCACATAGGTCTGGTTCCAGGCATGAGCTAACATCTAATGAAGCTGGGAGTTCTTATAGAGGCCTAAATGAGCTGACAAGCTTCAGCTGGTCTCATCAACTCCCTGTCTGCACGACGCCCCACACTCTCCCTAGACATATGAGTCATCCATGAGCCCACTAGCCTTAGCTGGGCTTATACAACTCTCCACCTAGTTGTATAAGTCGGCGTAAAGCCTGAATCTGGGCGAAATATATCTACCCCCCTGGATGCAACCAGGTGACTTTACCTTCCTGCTGTCACAATATATATATATATATATATATATATATATAGCCAGTGTGCCCCCATATACAGCCAGTTTGTCCCCATATATATATATAGCCAGTGTGCCCCCATATACAGCCAGTTTGTCCCCATATATATAGCCAGTGTGCCCCCATATACAGCCAGTGTGCCCCCATATTCAGCCAGTTTGTCCCCCATATACAGCCAGTTTGTCCCCCATATACAGCCAGTTTGTCCCCCATATACAGCCAGTTTGTCCCCCATATACAGCCAGTTCCCCCCAAATGCAGCCAGTTTGTCCCCCATATACAGCCAGTTCCCCCCAAATGCAGCCAGTTCCCCCCAAATGCAGCCAGTTTGTCCCCCATATACAGCCAGTTCCCCCCAAATGCAGCCAATTTGTCCCCCATATACAGCCAGTTCCCCCCATATTCAGCCAGTTTGTCCCCCATATGCAGCCAGCGTGTCCCCCATATACAGCCAGTTCCCTCCATATTCAGCCAGTTCCCCCCATATACAGCCAGTTCCCCCCATATACAGCCAGTTCCCCTTAAATGCAGCCAGTTTGTCGCCCATATACAGCCAGTTCCACCCAAATGCAGCCTGTTCCCCCCCCCCCCCCCCAGCCCTGCACTTACCTTCCTCGGTCCGCGCCGTCCTCAATGTGTTCTCCCGCCCTCGATGTCGCTTCAGCCGATCAGGTTACCGGTAACCAGATCCGGTGAACCCGATTGGCTGAAACCTCCACAGTCTTCTCCAAGGAACGCACCCCCCGTGCGTACCTGGGAGGAGTTTTTGGAAGCCGAATACAGCGTGAGAGCTGTATTCGGAAAGCCTATCAGAGCCGCTGGCTCTGATAGACACTTCCAAGTCACACCTACCGCCGGCCACCGCTCTAATTCATATGGCCGGCGCTCACCAGGAGGCCGGCCATATGAATAGTGGGCAGCGCGGCAGCGGTGACAATACACAGATTCATGCAATGCATGAATCTGTGTATTGTCTTTCAGTGGCGGTGCGGGAGCGAGAGGGGGCGGCGCTCCGGCGCCCTCTATGGACGCACCACCACTGGTACCAAGAATTAAATGCTGCTCCCCTCCCAAAAAAAATCACGCCCACCAAAATGCCCCCACATTCATTATTTTATATCATGATAACTAAAGTGGACCTGTCATGGCTCTATACGTGTGTGTATAAGTATAAAGAGGACCTGTCATGGCTTTATACATGTAAAGGAGTAAGTATAAAGAGGACCTGGCATGGCTCTATACATGCATAGGAGTATAAAGAGGACCTGGCATGGCTCTATATATGTATATAGGAGTATAAAGAGGACCTGTCATGGCTCTATACATGTATGTAGGAATATATAGAGGACCCGTCATGGCTCTATACATGCATAGGAGTATAAAGAGGACCTGTCATGGTTGTTTACATGTATGAAGGAGTATAAAGAGGACCTATAATGGCTCTATACATGTATATAGGAGTATAAAGAGGACCTGTCATGGCTCTATACATGTATATAGGAGTATAAAGAGGACCTGTCAGGGCTCTATACTTGTGTATAGGAGTATAAAAGGACCTGTCAGGGCTCTATACTTGTGTATAGGAGTGTAAAAGGACGTGTCGTGGCTCTATACATGTATATAGAAGTATAAAGAGGACCTGTCATGGCTCTATATATATATATATATATATGTATGTAGGAGTATAAAGAGGACCTGTTATGGCTCTATACATGCATAGAAGTATAAAGAGGACCTGTCATGTCACTATACATGTATATAGGAGTATAAAGAGGACCTGTCATGGCTATATACATGTATATAGGAGTATAAAGAGGACCTGTCATGGCTTTATACATGCATAGAAGTATAAAGAGGACCTGTCATGGCACTATACATGTATGTAGGCATATAAAGAGGACCTGTCATGGCTCTATACATGTATGTAGGAGTATAAAGAGGACCTGTCATGGCTATATACATGTATATAGGAGTATAAAGAGGACCTGTCATGGCTTTATACATGTAAAGGAGTATAAAGAGGACCTGGCATGGCTCTATACATGCATAGGAGTATAAAGAGGACCTGGCATGGCTCTATACATGTATATAGGAGTATAAAGGAGGACCTGTCATGGCTCTATACATGTATGTAGGAGTATAAAGAGGACCTGTCATGGCTTTATACATGTAAAGGAGTATAAAGAGGACCTGGCATGGCTCTATACATGTATATAGGAGTATATAGAGGACCTGTCATGGCTCTATACATGCATAGGAGTATAAAGAGGACCTGTCATGGCACTATACATGTATATAGGAGTACATGTATAAAAGGACCTGTGCGTGGCCGTTGGCCGCGATGTCAGCCGGCCACCCGTGATCGCTCCAGAGAGCCAGAACAGGGATCTGTCAATGTAAACAGACAGATCCCCATTCTGACAGGGGAGGAGAGACAGATCTGCTGTTCCTAGTGATTAGGAACAGAGATCTCTCTCCTCCTCCAGTCAGTCCCATCCCCCCAGTTAGAAACACCTCCCAGGGAACACATTTAACCCCTTTCCTGCCAGTGACATTTACACAGTAATCAGCTTTATAGCACAGATCGCTGTATAAATGTCACTGGTCCCAAAAAAGTGTCAAAAGTGTCCAATCTGTCCGCCGCAATGTCACAGTCTCGCTAAAAATCGCAGATCACCGCCATTACTAGTAAAAAAAAAATAATAATAATAATAATAATAAAAATGCCATAAATCTATTCTCTATTTGGTAGGCGCAAACTAATCAATATACACTTATTGCGTTTTTTTTTCTTACCAAACATATGTAGAAGAATACATATCGACCTAAACTGATGAAGAAATTTTTATTTTTATTTTTTTGGATGTTTATTATAGCAAAAAGTAAAAAAAAAAAAAAAAATTTCAAAGTTTTTGCTATTTTTGTTTATAGCACAAAAAAAATAAATAAAAAAAAATAAAAACGCATAAGTGATCAAATACCACCAAAAGAAAGCTCTAATTGTTTAGGTACAATGGCACACGACCGCGCAATTGTCAGTTAAATCGATGCAGTGCCGAATCACAAAAAAAATTATTGAAGTGCATTATTTCTATTATTACATTGTTACATCAAATAAAATAGTTCAACTCACCATAATGCCGAATCAGTGGGAGCCCTGAGTGAGTGTGTCACTTGCCGCATCACCTGCCACCAGATGCAGATTGTCACTTGTTGCGGATTGTCACTTGCCACGACGCCAACTGCCACACATTGTGGATTGTCACTTGCCACAACGCCACCTACCACACGTAGCGGATGGTCACGTGCCATGACGTCACCTGCCACACGTTGCAGATTGTCACTTGCCACTTCACCTGCCACACGTAGCGGATTGCCACTTGCTGTGTCTCAGAGTCAAGTCAGGCAGCAGAGAGATGATGTACTCTCTCTGCTGCCGGCGGCTGCACAGTGAGGGTGGAACTGCAGTGATGCAGGGCGGGCGGTGAGAGATGATGTCATCTCTCTGCTTCCCTGCCCGCCGGCCCACTAATTGGCCAGCAAGCCCGCTCACGCCGACTGTCTCGCCCGTTCATTCTGCCGCCGACCCGCCCCCTGACTAATCCCCTGTTCTGCCCGCACGCTCCTGTCACCTAGGCGCTGGGCTCCTTGCTAGGGTTGCCACCTTTTCTTCAAGCCAAACCCGAACACTTCAGCGGCGCATGGCAAATTTTTTGTGCTATAGGATTTTAAAAAGACCTGAAGGAGAGCAATAATGTGGCACGCTTTGCACGCTGCGGGAAACAGTTGGTGTGGCCAATTTGCGTTAACAGGTGGCAACAGATTGGTGTCTGACTATCTCGGTTACTTGGGAAGCCACAGTCTGGTCTGAATAATGTGTCTGGGTTTTAGGCAGACAGAAATCCAGACACATGAGCTGAGCTATTCAGGTGGACCCCGGACAGGTGGCAATCCTAGGCGTCATAATACAGGGGTCAGCGTCACCCCCCTTTGCAATACAGGGGTCAGTGTTACCCCCCACATAACACAGGGTCAGTGTCGCCCACTTAATATAGGGGTCAGTATTGCGCCCTCCATAATACAGGGGCCCCCCATAGAGGAACCCAGTAGATCAGAATCCCCTTATATCAGTGCTCCCCTTAGAGACCCAAAAAATTAAAATTGAAAAAAAATGCAGCACACCCTTAATAATTGTGAATGATGGTGGAAACCCCCAAGGATAATCCAAGTATTAATACACTCCAATCTTATTTAAACATACATACTGTTCAATCTCCGCACACATATAATACTGTATGAATATTGCGGTAAATCCATTCCACAATGTGTTGTGCTAATATCCGATTTATAAACTCCTTTTGAGTTAGATACATTGGATATTAGCACAGCACATTGTGGAATGGATTTACACCACTATTCATACAGTATTATATGTGTGTGGAGATGGAACAGTATGTAAGTTTAAATAAGATTGGAGTGTATTAATACTTGGATTATCCTTGGGGGTTTCTACCATCATTCACAATTGTTTTTTAACATTTGAATATAATTATAGGGGGAGGTCTGACAGAGAGGAAGAGGGGGGGGGCGGCTGACAGAGAGGAAGAGGCGGCTGACAGAGAGGAAGAGGGGGGGCGGCTGACAGAGAGGAAGAGGGGGGGGCGGCTGACAGAGAGGAAGAGGGGGGGGCGGCTGACAGAGAGGAAGAGGGGGGGGCGGCTGACAGAGAGGAAGAGGGGGGGGCGGCTGACAGAGAGGAAGAGGCGGCTGACAGAGAGGAAGAGGGGGGGCGGCTGACAGAGAGGAAGAGGGGGGGGCGGCTGACAGAGAGGAAGAGGGGGGGCGGCTGACAGAGAGGAAGAGGGGGGGGGGCGGCTGACAGAGAGGAAGAGGGGGGGGCGGCTGACAGAGAGGAAGAGGGGGGGGGCGGCTGACAGAGAGGAAGAGGGGGGGGCGGCTGACAGAGAGGAAGAGGGGGGGGGCGGCTGACAGAGAGGAAGAGGGGGGGGCGGCTGACAGAGAGGAAGAGGGGGGGAGCGGCTGACAGAGAGGAAGAGGGGGGAGCGGCTGACAGAGAGGAAGAGGGGGGAGCGGCTGACAGAGAGGAAGAGGGGGGGAGCGGCTGACAGAGAGGAAGAGGGGGGCGGCTGACAGAGAGGAAGAGGGGGGCGGCTGACAGAGAGGAAGAGGGGGGGCGGCTGACAGAGAGGAAGAGGGGGGGCGGCTGACAGAGAGGAAGAGGGGGGGCGGCTGACAGAGAGGAAGAGGGGGGGCGGCTGACAGAGAGGAAGAGGGGTGGCTGACAGAGAGGAGGAGGGGTGGCTGAGAGAGGAGGAGGGGCGGCTGACAGACCAGATGAGAGAGACGGACCTCAGGAGACAGTGACACACAGCGCAAGTTAGGACTCCGGGAGCATGCAGGGCTGGCGCGATTACCCACAGTCCAGCTCCTCCAGGCAAATCACAAGCCTCATGTCCGCCATCCATCCCGCAAATGACCTGCTCGGCCAATCACAGGACACCCGCCGCTGCCCATTGCTGAGCTTGGCTCAAACACATAGCGCACCGATTTTTAGGCAGCAGTTTTAACATTGATTTGCAGGGGCAATAACTTTCTGAAAAAGAGTGGGAAAACCTGGCCATCAGCGTTAACCCTTCCTTCTTAGGCCTCATGCACACAGGGCGTTTTTACAGCTGCTTTTGGCGGCGTCAGACTTTTTTTTTGCAACTTAAAAACGCCTCTCCATGTTATTCTATGTGCCCATGCGCACACACAGGCTTTTAGGAGCTGTAAGTGACATAGGCATTTTCAAGCTGTAAAAAAAACCCAGGGCCAGCGTATTTCAAGGACCGACGTTAGAGCTGTAAAAACGTCCGACGCTGGTAAAAGCTGCTAAACGCGGTTTAACAATGGATACAGCCGTGTTAAGCCTCACGCATTTTTTTTTTTTGGCATGTCAAAATCAATGGTTCCCCACGAGAGCCCATTGATTTGAAAAGAAGTCACACCACAGGTTGGATCATGATGATCCGACTTGCGGTGCGGCTTGAGCGCTGAGGATTTTGAAGGGGAACCCTCGCCAAAATTAAGGAAAAAAAAGCTGGCGTGGGGTTCCCCCCCCCCCCCAAGAGCATATTTTAAAATTGAAATAAAATTGTCGTGGGGTCCCCCCAAAATCCATACCAGACCCTTATCCGAGCACACAGCCTGGCAGGTCAGGAAAGGGGGGGGGGGAACGATCGAGCGGTGCTTTGGGGCAGGGGGGGCCCTGCGCCTCCCACCTTAAAGCACCTTGTCCCCATGTTGATGAGGACAAGGGCCCCTTGCTGACAACCCTGGCCGGTGGCTGTCAGGGTCTGTGGGCGGGGGGGCTTATCAGCATCTGGAGGCCCCCTTTAACAAGGGGCCCGCAGATCCCGGTCCCCCATCCTATGTGATTGAGTATGGGGTACATTGTACCCCTACCCATTCACCTGAAAAAAGTGTCAAAAATAAAAAAACAGTACACAGGTTTTTTTTTTGTCACCTGTAAGGTAAAAGGCATAATGAGCTAGTATGCACTGCATACTAGCTCATTATGAAATACTTACCTTAGAACGAGGCATCAGTAACTCACCTGGTCCACGCCGAGGTAGCTGACATATTGCCTCGGCGTGTCATCCGGGTATCGCGGCTTCAGCGCTGCGAGTGGCTGGAGCCGCAATGTCGTCACTCCCGCGCATGCGCGCGGGAGACTTCTTTCCAGCAAGGTCCCGCGTCTGCCGGGCCTTTAGCCGAGAATCCCGTGTGCGCATGCGCCGCTGCAGTCAGCGGCTCATTGCGAGGGGAATATCTCCTAAACCGTAAAGGTTTAGGAGATATTTTTTTTACTTACAGGTAAGCCTTATTATAGGCTTACCTGTAGGTAAAAGTAAAAAAAAAAAAAAACCACTATAAAACCACTTTAAAGCAGCTCCGGCGTCTCTTCTCCTCCCGATTTATTCTCCCTCCAGCGATGTCTTCATCCTCCGGTTCTTCTTCTGCTGATGTCTTCCCCTGCTGACTGTTCTCCTCTCTCCGCTGTCTTCTCCCTTTGCCGGTTCTCCTCTCTCCGCTGTCTTCTCCCACTGTTCTTCCTCCAATGTTCTCCCGACGCTCTTTCCAGCTGTAATGCTGGGTCTGCCGTGTGCTACCGGCAGAGGGAGAAGACAGCGGAGAGAGGAGAATGCACCCCTCCATGTTGAGGCCATGTGGTCTGGTATGGTCCAGAAAGGGGGGGTGCCGCTCGCTTGTCCCACCCCCCTTTACTGACCTGCCAGGCTGCGTGCTCAGACAAGGGTCTGGTATGGATTGTGGCGTGGGGGCGTGGCATAGGGGTTCCCCTTAAAATTCATACCAGACCGCAGGGTCTGGTATGCTTTTGGGGGGGGAACCCCACGCCAGTTTTTTTTTTCATTTTGGCGAGGGTTCCCCTTCAAGATCCTCAGTGCACAAGCTGCACCGCAAGCCGGATCATCATGATCCGACTTGTGGTGCAACTTCTATTCAAATCAGTTGTCTTTCATAGGGAACCATTGATTTTGAATAGAGGCAGAGAAACGCTGCTAAAAGCTAGTGCGGCTAAACGTGCATTAACGCCAATGCAAAAAGCTACTAAAAACACATTTTTCCAGATGCTTTTTCTTAGCGTTGGTAGTGGCTAATTTTTTTCTAACGTTTTGTGTGCATGAGGCCTTATGGCTTACCTGCCTGGGATTGGTCACGGCTCCCTAACACCCTAGGCAGCTCCACCTCTTCTCTACTCCTCTCTTTCCAGAATCCTCTGGAAAGAAGAGGGAGGTCTCAGTGATGCTGCCTGTGAGTCACCAGCTGCTTCCCTGAGCCACTCCCAGCCCAGCCTTGATCAAAACAAACAGGCCTGTGTAGCGCCCTGCTCCCAATGAGTGGGCGTTATGTGTTAAAATTATAGTTGTCTGAGCAATAGTTTGGCTCAGAAGGATTGTGTTACACATTATACTCTGTTTCAGTTCAGCTGGTTGCATGATTTTCCTCCTGACAGTGGGTGTCGATGTCACCACTGGTCAGGATAGGAAAGGCAACAGGCTGAATGCATTGGGTATCTCTTTCCAGAAGCGTCTCAGAGGTGTGGTCAACCCGCTGTGCATTCTGGGAGAGGGTACTTACGAGACAGACACTATTTTGTGGGGTCGTCGTCGTTCGTTGGTGGTGGGCACCACCCACCCGATCCCGACCTGAGGGCCCTCATGGCCTCAGGGAGGTGCTGGCAGTTTCTGCCTCAGGGCTACGTTGGCCTGAGGCTCTATTACTGAGATGTAGGCCCAGGAGTTACTGGGGCCTACCGATCCGGGGATGATCCTGTGTCGCCTTGCCTGCTGGAAGGGACCAAGCAATTGAGGACTCAATTGGAGGATGCATCCGGGCCATAATCTACCTCACAGTGCTGCCGGAACGGCTGGAAGATCCTGGCACTGAGAGCTGTGTTCTTTATTCAGAAGGTAACCCAGGGAAGGGTTTTCACCAAGTCTGTGGCAGAGACTATATGTGATCGAGCTATGCATCGGTTGCTAGGCCGGTGAGATTGGGCCTATCCGGTGTTTGCCGAGTCCAGGCAGTTGCTCCTCTGGACCTAGGAAAATCCCTGTAATCCGCAACTAATGTACCCGAGTCCTCCCCATCCCTTCAACCCCCTCTGTTGGAATCTTTATTCAATAAAACCCTTGAAAGAGACTTTGTGTTGGTGCAAACTTCTTCTGGACAACTCTTCAAGGAGAACCCCTGAGACGAGCATACGGAACAGTAAGGTAACGGCAGGCCCAAAATTTAAACCAGCAGCTCCTACGGGGGTAGTGCTACACCTGGGTGCCAGCCAAGCCTGCCTAAATTTGCCTACCCTGCACAAAAAAATCATACCTCTAGCAGCTACCTACCTAGAGGGTGCTACACAAGTATATGTTTTTTTGTTTTTTTTCTGGACTGTAATTAAAAGCCACAGGTATTGTAAGTGTGAGGAAGCCGACTGCAGAAACATTTTGTAGGTATAGTTTTAGGGAGAATGTACTTAATTGAACAGTTATTTACATTCCCACCACCCACAGTTTTAAAGGGAGGCTATTAAAAAGCTAATGAGACATAAAGAAATAAAGTTGGGAACAAACTAATCTAACTTGCGTTTGGGACCTACTTGTCATCGATGAGACACATGCGAGACATGTCATTCTTTGACTGTATAAAGCAATTGCTTTACCAAGTTACTAATCCATATGGAAGTGTCCTTCTTTGCAAGATCTGGATTCTGACTTTAAACTCACATTCCACTATGAGTATTCTGGGTGCTTTTAATGGAGACATCTCTGTCCCAGATATGTTCACTCTGCTTGCTCCTTCTGGTGAAAAGATGATCTGCATCTATGTATTATGCTCTAAGACAGAGGTCTCCAAACTGGTGTCGGATGCGGCCCTTTGCTTGCCTTAATGCGGCCCTTGGGGCACTATCCCATCCAACTCCAATGGGGCATAATTCTTGTTGCTGACACCAATGGGGCACTATTCCTCCAACTGACACCATCAATTCTTTCCATTGACACCAATGATGGGGCACTAGTCCTCCCACTGTCACCAAAGATATGGTATTATTTACTCCCACTGGACACCTGGACATTTTCTACTCCCAATAGCCCTAGTCTGGCCCCCCTAAAGTCTGAAGGACTGTAAACTGGCCCTTTGTTTAGAAAGTTTGGAGACCCCTGCTCTAAGATGATTGTTCCAATCAACATCCAGGTTGAGGATTAGTGTGACAGTAGTTTTACAGTAATCAGGTCCAACGGGCCCCAAACCGAGTCCTACTAAACACAGTGCACCTTCATTGTTCTAAAATTGTTAATTCATGAACATAAATCATTAGATTTCCAGTCAGCTTTTGACACATTTCATATTAGTCCCTTCTAAAAAACTATTTAGCAGATCATTCCTGTATAGGACGTGGCACTTTTTATCACTTCTTTTACACTGACAGTACCATTCTGCGGTGGTGTATCGGTTGCCAAATTATCTGCAATTTAGCAGATCAGTTTTGGGCACCAGTTCTCAAAAGGGATAATCGGGGAACTGGAGAAAGCATAGAGAAGGGCAACCAAACTGATAAGAGGCATAGAGGAGCTCAGCTATGAGGAAAGATTAGAGGAACTGAATGTATTCTCTCGAGAAGAGGAGATTAAGGGGGGGATATGATCAACATGTACAAATACATAAGGGGTCCATATA